>VWZG01009507.1:85978-120803 GCA_013396735.1 Grallaria varia
TAAAAGAGGGTCTTGTAAAGCCAGAAAGAGCCATCAGAAATCTGAGTGGCTCCGGAAATTTTCAGGTATGGAGTGGAACTACACAGCATGTCATAAATCATGTACAATGTGAAATCAGGACAACATTTACAGGTTGGTAAATAACAAGACACTGATGATAAACTGATGATAACCCTTTTGCTATGAACATCATTCCAACGACCTCTAGGTTGGTGTTTGTTGTTTTTTTTTTAAACATACATATTTTAATGTCAGCTTATTTTTAATTTTAACTAAGTTAAAATTAAATTAGACATGATTGTAAGTTCTGCAGAGCTCAAAATGAACCCTTGAGGTGACAAGATCAAGTCACATAGGAACACAAGACAAATACCTGCCGGAATTAACTGAATAACCGCTTTTTAAAAATAAAATTACATCACCGAAAGTCCTAACATGAATGATTTTTAAAGGTATATGCAGAGGGAAACAGGCAAGAATGTGCAAAATTATGCCCACTATGTAGCAGCAAAGCGATTAAAAAAGAAATGCCAGGAGATATTCCCCAGCAGTGGGCAGAAATCCCTTTACCTGCCAGGCAGACCTGGACAGGAGGAGAGCCCCTCCATCCTACACCTGCCAGGACAACCAAACAGGTACACAGGAGGACAGGAGGAAATCAGGTTACACTTCAGCTGGGAGCACTGAGAAATCTGAGCATTTCCAAAACCTCACGGAAAGCGGCATGTTCAGTGTTGCCCAGGTGAGCTAACGGCAACTGGCAGCACGGACAAAACAAATGCAAAAATGTCCTTTGAAACGGTCTCTATACCGCAATTCTGAGCGGCAAAACACACTCGGCATGACATTCAGAGTGTGTCCCTTGCCCCCCAAACCACCAGCTACCTATTGGGGCAGCAAAAATAGCTCAGCTTTCGGTAATGTGAACTCTATTCTTGTAACATTTAACTTCACTTCCTGTGTCTTTGTGTCGCTCAAGGAAGTGAAACTCATGCATTGCATGTTGGTATTATTCCCCGTTACAGCAGACTTGCAGACAATGTCTGCAATGGTCTGGAGCGATAAGAGCGGCCTCCAGGACACGGATTCTCCTGGGGATTAGGCAGCACCATCTGGGGCCTCCCGCTGATCTGCAGCAGCTGCAGCCCAAACATCAGCTCAGGGTGAAAACGGGTTGCAGGTCCTCTAGTTTAACAAGTTGCTGCAACTTTTGCTGTTTGCTGTCTTTTGAGAAAAAAATAAAAAGGAAAAAGAGCCCCAGAGTGACTCCCCTTCCTGGCAGAGAAGTGCCCGTGGACGCTCACTGCAGCTCCTCTGCACTGCCCTCTGCCCCAAGGACATCACCCTGTCACAGGGGACACAGAGAGCTGGTGTGGGACAAAGACTTCAGAAAAAAACCAGGATATGGCCAGCAGAACTGGCACTTTCAGCACACTCACCTGTGGTCATTCACTGGAAAAACCCACTTCCAAGTGTCTAAAATGGGAAAAACAGATCATTTGAAGGGCTTCAAGTTTAGGGGTTTCCCTGCAGGTAAGGAGTCAAAGGTAGTTGTCAAAGGCACCTAACTTGAAGCATATCACAGTCCTGCCAGGAGTTCTTTCTAGGCACCAAGAAGGAATGAGGGAGGTAGCAAGTCATGAGCACATGTGTGTTGGCCAAGAGAGCCCCTGCCTAGAGACTTTTGGCACTCTCTTCTCTACCCACTCTTTTCTTCCTTACTTCCCTTAATTTCTGTTGCAGCTGCACCTTGCTTTATCATTATGTTAAGCAAACCACAGGGCACTGCCTAAACCAAATAAATCTCATTAAAACAATTAAATTTTTTTTTAGGAAGTACTGCTGATGAAAAAGCTATTGAAAAGGAATGGAATGAAACAATGAGCAGGAGGAAGGAAAAATTTTGGTATGATCTCTGTGCATGCTTTTCAAAGTTGGTACTTCAGCTCGGAATTTGGATCAGAAGTTCCCATTATTGACAGTTTCCTGAACCTGGCAGGAAGTGTTCACTGTGTCCTGTACTGAGGACCAGGAGACAGGTTTGCAAAGACACCAAGACAAGCTGGCTGAAGCAAGGACACACCAGATCAGCAGAAAAGAACTAAATATGCACCCTGATGTCTGTACCAGGTGTGCAACTACTCCATGTGTGTCTTAAGCAGAAGTCAGATGTTTCTTCAGGAGATGTTTTAGGGGCGGCTCTGAGCATCCCAACACTGCAGAGGAGGCTCTGGGTGTGTCAGTGCCGGATGCTCAGCACTGCCCAGACAGGCTGTGATGGTGTTTCAAATACAGGTGTTGGGAAATAAATTTCAACATCCATAATAAACTTTCAAAAAGCCAAGACTAACTAGAAGATAATTTTAGACTTTTTCTTACTTTTTTTTTTTTTTTTTTAAATTAGGACAAGCTACAGATTTTTGACATTACAGCTGCACAGCACAGCATCTCATCTACCTTCTTCCTACCAAGAGCACAGGTACCATGGGTTGTCCAGGAAATGTGGCCAAAGGAAAAGTGACCAAAGGAAGGACCAACCTCTGCTTCTTCCCAGTGAGTCCCAGAGCTGTTATCAGCTGCAACACGCATAAGGCCTGTGGCAGGACAGGACACTCCAGCCGGTGCAGGGCAGCCCCTGAGCAGCCCCTGCGAGGCCCCTCGAGTCCACCACGGAGTGGTCAGCTCTCGCCCACCCTGCCACCAGGTCACCCTTTGCCCACAGGAGCTCCCTCGATGTGGCTCGCCCGACCAGGGCTGGGATGAGCAGCACCAGGGGCACCAGGGGGATGGACTCATGACCACCTCTGCCTCATGGCTGGTGACTCTCATGGCCCTCATGACTCCACGATGGTTTTCTGAGCCCACCAAGAATCTCGTGTCACAAAGCTATGTGGGCTTAATGACACAGAGCCTGACAAGGACTTTGTTCCAAACACCAGTTCCAGTGGACACTGCCTGGGTTCTTGCACTGAGCAGGTAACAAAAACTCTTCCATGACCCTCTTCACACACACACGATATTACACAGCCCTCTACCACCTTCCCAGTGTTTGAGGTCTCATTTAACAACAGCAATGAAAAAGTATTTGAGGCTGCTAGAAAGTGTCACACTTATCCTGTTTGAATGCATTTGTAACATTTAGTTTTGTGTAACAACAGCATTTACAGCATAAATAGACACAATTTTAAACACCTGAAGTTTAGGTTCCAGCTCCAGGAAATGCTAGTAACACATAATAATCTTTTCTGATGGTAAAACAAAAAGTATTTCTATTTCTGTAACCAGTAACCTTGTATGTCTTACCTTTTTTACCCGTCTATTCTTGCCAGGCAGTCTGTTCATATGCCAAGTTTAACACCTTCTGACACACAAGTATAGCTCAAAAAGAAGTGCTACTTTTGCACTACTGTAACAAAGATATTATATTTGACAGGTAGATACTAACAACTGAGTTGAAATTCTCTTGTGCCAGCAATACATGAGGTTTGGAAGAATAAGAACCAGCACATCCAGTGGCAGCTCCCAGTCTGCATGCTACTCTGCTCTGGCCCAAACAGATTAATTTAAAAAGCATTTTCACATACCATTTCTGAGGGACCAGGATGTTGCAAGCAAAGTGCTGACTCTGTCACCTCTATCCTGCTGATAAACACATTTATTGGTGTATTTTCAACAATTTCTTCCCTACTCATGTACCGTTTCACAACTACAAAGGGAAAACAGGCAGAACTGAAGAGCCAGCCATTGAGTTTCAGGATTAAACACATCGATACTCAAAACCTGCTGCAATCTCTAATGCACCATCATAGAAACACGGAATCACAGGATATCCTGAGTTGGAAGGGACCCACAAGAATCAGAGTCCCCCCCCGGACGTGCACAAGAAAGCCCCAGGAATCCCACCATGTGCCTGAAAGCATTGTCCAGATGCTCCTTGAGCTTTGTTTTTGTATCATCTGTTAACATTAAACACTTTCCTAAAACCACAAAATATAAAGGTCTCGCCGTGACCAAGCACCAGATACCTTGCGTTTTTCACTCTGGGGACAGACTGTTCAGGGACACCTCCTGCCTTGGCCCCACAGAGATCAGTGGGTTTGCCTCCTGCTACAGATGGTGTTCCTCCAGGAATCCCAAGGCCCGTGCCCTGGGATCTCCCTGCTCCAGTCCCTCGCCTTGTTCCAGCCCAGCAACAGGAGTCTGCTGGCCCCTCTGGGGTCCAGCGCCCCAGCGGACACTCCCTGGGCAGCCAGACCCACTGTCCATGGGCTGGAAAGTCCTCCTTGGACAGGCCAATGAAGATGCATTGCAATTTCACTGGAAGGGGTTTGAACAGCCAGTAAAGAAATGGCTCCCTGCTGTGTTCCTAACTGAGACAGCAGCTTTCTGTACAGTGAGATCCAGAACATGCTCGGGGAGGTTAAAAACCAAAACAAAACAACAAAAAAACCCTGAAGCATGACCACTTTAACATTAGTGAAAGGCAACACAGAGGAGGTACAGCAAGCTGTGGACATTATTTTACCAGTCCAGGGCTCTAAGTAGACAATTATATGCTTAAATGTTAAGATTCCTTAAGCTGGATTAGCAGGCTCCATAAAATAGTTTGAAGCACCTGTTTTACAAGAATGTCCATTTAGAAGTTGAAGAATAAAAGGAAGCACAAAAATACAGATTTATGGAAAGCAATGATTCTTCTGAAAAATATGCAAATATAAGGAATTTTGTTTTCCCTTAGATGAAAACAAGTTTATCAACATAATTATTAAAATAAAATTTCTAAATTAAAGTTGCATTTCCTTAAAATTGCCTGTTATTCTGGGGAAAAAAAAAGAAAAAAAAAGAAAAAAAACGCTAAGTAGGGCTTCCCATGACTAAATGGATTAATTCTTTAGTACCACACAATTACTGCTCTCAACACAGTTTCAGTGAACATCTAAATAAACACCCAGAGCTTATTTTACACAAAGAGCAGATCCATTCTAAGGAATAACCCAAATGCTAAAAAGTTGACATTTTGTATAAAATAAAATAAAGAAAAGCTGTACAGGGAGTCGGAAGAAAGGAAAGGACATTTTAGGCAGGTTTGCGGGGTGACAGCCACTGACAGACGGACCTTTGTTGGCGCCGCGCCGCTCACACGCCCGCTCTGCTCCTGGATGTCTTTCTCCAAGCGATGTTTCCCGACGCAGCGCGGCAGCTCCGCGCGACCCGCCCGACCCCTCGGAGCGATGCACGGCCGCGGCCGAGCCCCCCGCACGGACACAGGCACCCCGCGAGCCGGGGCAGCGGCCAGGGCAGCGGCCAGGACAGCCAGAGACCCCCGACAGCGGCCAGGGCAGCGGCCAGGGCAGCCAGAGACCCCCGACAGCGGCCAGGGCAGCCAGAGACCCCAACAGCGGCCAGGGCAGCCAGACCCACACCCACACTGGCCGGCCACAACACAGCCCTGCTCTCCTCACCACAAACAGGAATGGTCCGCACCACATTTCCATGCAAAAATTGCTCTGATTTGGGTCTTTGCAAGGTGGGCATTTGACATCTGGTGCTTTTGGTAGATGCATTACACAGTAGCTTGTTTAACAAAGCAAAAATTCAGGAGCTGTAAACAATTCTGGGTGGACGAACTGGAAAGTTATCCCCAGCTTCCAAATTTTCCTTATCTCTTCTGCTTCACAAAAAGGCCTGGTTCTGCTTCTCTTCTTCATGCGAAGAGCAACAACTGGCCCTTGGGCTCTTGAGGGTCAGTATTACCTGGCTCATTGTAATTTACAGGGAGTTAATATCAAAACTGTGCTTTCTGTTTAACACAACACAGCTTATCATTGACATCGAAATTCTTATGTCTTATCCCTCTCTCTAAAATATTCTGTGCTTCAGTAGACCAGCAGCACTTTCATGATTGCTCAGTGTAGAGATACAGGGGGAAAATCTGCACTATGTGTCAAAACTGATGTAACAGTGAAGCCTTTGAAGGCGTAACGCCTGATTAATTGTTGTAAAAATACATTGATGATAAAATGTGGACACAAGGCACATTTCTACATTACCACAAAATTTCTAGTGGTTTGACAAGTAGGTTCAGCCCAGCATACAGCTGTCCTCAAGTAAAGGTGTGTCACTGTAGGCTATGCCCTATGCTGAACTTGACACATCAGGATGACAGCAGGATGGGAAGTTTTCCCTTTCCCCAAAGAAGATGGTTCATACCCAACACCCACAAACGAAGCGTCACCTTGTCTTGTTTAATTCCTGCCAGTGACTGCAATTCCTCACAAAGTAAACACCATCAGGACTTTGTTAAGGACAAGGAAAGCCTGGTAAGAGCACCTGGCAGTTCTGGCAATCTCTGATAAGGGGCAGAAAAGAATGACACTGCTACCTGCATCCAGCCAGAAACAAGGGAGACAAGGTGCCCCAAAATTAGGTCTATGGGAAAGTGCCTTTTTGGAGGGGGCAGTGCAGATGAGGTTCTTGAATCTCAGATTATATTAGACCTTGTAGAAACTTGTCTTTGTGGGATATTTTAAGCATAAAAAGCAAACTAAGTGGATATATTTTAGAAAGCAAGCAAGGATAAAGGAATGCCTAGAAGCATTTTGCACTGAGGAAGGATGACTTGACTTGGATTAGTGCATTTATTACTCATTAAAAGTACCACACTGTCTGTCAGCAGCATTGTCTGCTTTCACTGGTCACTCTGACATTTCCAGACTTTCACTTTCCTTGTACCTCCAGACTGTAAAGGAGAAATCATCTATTCCCAAACCATTTAGTTTAGAGCGTCATACACCACAAGACAGTAAAGAACTTTAATTCCTCCAGTTCAAGAAAAATACCATCTTTTCCCTGGTTAATATGGTTCTTGCTAGGTTGCTTTTAAAAACACATTCTTGAGCACGGCAACTTGCTGACACGAAGATACAAATGCTCTCCACATCTAACATAAATTTCACTCAAACCAGGACCATGTCATCCTTCAGAGTAAGAGGGTGAGTCCACTGGGTTCAAGCTGTACAGTGCTTACAGAGATTTCTTCATTTCCATTAATGCAGATACAAGAAACCAAAGTTCTGGAGACCAACATGTGTTGTTCATTGTTGTATGTTGGGGCACTCTCGCATCAAAGACAAGTGCTGGGTCATGTGAGCTGTACTTAACATGTTTGCAACATCATAAAGATTACACAGCATAATGGTATAAATCCTATTACACTATATAATCTCTAAATTACATTCAATTGGATAAAAAAGTACACAGCTGGTTAATGAACTTTACATTTTCATAACACCACTTATGCTGTGCAGAAGAATTCTTCTACTTTGGATATAAAGTTTATGAAAATCCATTTCTCATAGGTATTACACACAGCATATCCTGTTTGTCCCAGGAATCCATTCCCCTGGAAACCCTGGCCTTGAACAAGGCAAGGTTCTCAACCATCTCCTTTTCTACCTTCTCTGGGCTCTCGCACAGTGCCTGGCACAGCAGCAAGGAGTGCCGAGGGGGCGGCTGCCCTGAGAGGCACTGAACAAAGAGCCAGAGGGCCCCTGCTGCCCCTGCCCCAGCTCATCACGGAGAGTGTTGGCCAGACTGGGCACCCCAAGGATGGCAAGGGCCAGTCAAGTGCCTGCCGACAGCAGCACTGCCCACCTGGCCCCACGGCGACTCGCTGCAGCCTCCCCAAGGGAAAATGGCCTGTCGCTGCGGAGCGGGACAGGGGCTGAGCACAGCACCACTGTGTGAAAAGGGGAAAAATATCTCTCTGCTGTGGTGATGGCTCAATACGGGGAAAGCTGCAGTTTCAGAAGCGGCCTTTTTGCAAGGGATGAATGAGTTTTCCCCATTCCCTATAAATAACATGGAAACGAATGAAAATCTGTGTAGTCATAAAGCCCCATTGGTGTCTCCTGGGTAGGTTTTTAAGGCAGCAGGTTGTGAACTGCAACTTTCTGACCAACACAGAAGAAACCTAGGAAAAATAATCAGAAGAATTGTGTTTACCAAAACCCATCAAATTTCAGAACAGTTTCAAAGCAACTGAGCAAATGAACCTGAAGCAGTAAAAATCTGCAATTCTGAATATTGCATATATATAGGGATCACAAAGTGCTTGATGAACAAGGGATTGTAAAATCCTGGTAATGTTATTTTTACTAGTAAAATTGTTAGAAAAAAATTATCAAAATTGTTTTCAAACAGATGTTAAGGCTGTAATTACTTTTATAGTCATCAACATGCCTTAGCATTGGTAAAAACAGGAGTGTATAATGAAATCTGCAAAAGGAAAACATCCCCTTGCCAGATCCAAATGGCAAAACAATCAAAAGGTATGAACAGCAATTTGCAACTACCTCATGGCCATACAGCCTTTCCTATATCTTTGATGCTGAGGTAAACATGTTCAGCTAAAGAAATTCAAACTACGTAAACATTTGTTGTAATACTACCTATTTGGTTTTAAAAAAATGGCACCACAAAAATAAAGCAATGGAAAAACACTTGGTAAGTGACATTTTAACAAGCCCTACCATAACTGAGTTATGCAGCCATGAACTGTGTTATGGTGTTCCCCTTGCCCTCTACACTGTAATTCATGGTGTAAAATCAGTGTACAAATTCCTGTTGTCAGAGTTTTGGGAACAGGCTTTGAATGACCTGGCATGCTCATGTCTGCAAAAAAGATTATTTGGATGTAAGAGTTAACAAATCCATCTCAAATTCCTTAACTCCACAGGTTTGAGGCTGTTTAGTTTTTCTCCAAGAGGCCATGGAACTCAGCATTTCTCCACAGACAGTGCAATTTTGCTGCTGCCAGGCTTTTATCATGCTTTGACCCCAGGCAGCTGCCTCCATCCTCCCCATGTGGTGGACAGCATGAGGGCACAGTGAAAGCCCCTGGCAGTGACACAGAGCTGGGCACTGGGACATGAGAGACTGACACTGCAAAGTCCAGCCTCCTCCTCCAGTGAGCCAAGGCTGGCATTCCCAGAGTGCGAATGCAGCTGCTGGGCTCTGGGAATGGGCAGACAAACAGAGTCATGAGCAGCAAAGAGCCTGTCCCGCCTGCCTGTGGGACCGCCAGGACACAGAGTGGAGGGCACGGGCACAGCCTGGAGGAGGCACAGATGGTGGCCTTGCCTGGCAGGACTGCCAGCTCCTGTTCCTGCGTGCCTCATCTCCCACAGCCTCTCTGGGGCAGGACAGGCAGGTGACAGAACTCAGTGCCACACGGGCTCGGAGGCACAGTTTTCACCTGCCTGCCTGTGGACGGGCTCTGTGCAACACGGCCAGACCATCCTCTTGGCACACTGGATCTGATCCTCTGGCTGCAGGCAAAGGCAGGATAAGAAGGGCTGAAAAAGGTGAGGGAGGGAAATGGAGGTGAGGGAAAGGGGTGCCAGCAGGAGTGTGAGTCTGGGATTTCCTCAGAGGCTCAGGATGGAGCACGAGGCAGAGCTGCACGGACACCTCCCAGCAAAATGAAAACATTGGTATTTCATGGTCCGACTGCCAGTCCAACGGCTACAGAAGTTGGTAGCGTGACTGACAGACAAGGGGATCAACGTCTGACTCTAATTGTTCATTTGGTGACACTTACTTCAGCTTTTTAACCTCCAAGTCCTATTTTATGGCTCTGTGACCGGTCAAATAACTGCACATCCCACACACCTCTTGCTTACCAGCCACCATAACAATAATCCGGAGTAGGACTGTGAAAATACTTCTGCAGATCTGCTTTGCCTTTTTTCTCTTTTATAGTCAACTCTTACTGGCAGCATTATGTAGCACATACCTAGATCCCAGCTCCTTGAACAAATTAAAAGCAAGGACCTCCACAGAACACTCTCTCTTCTCTGTGGCATGAAAAGGCTGAAGCTTTCAAACAGAATGGGTGGCAAAATGATATTTTCCAGTCATCATTAGAGAAGGATGCCATTTTTCAGCACTCACAGACAACTTCAGCTGCTGGATGCAGCTGCAGTGACAGAATGCACATCTGAAGAATGACCATTTGTGCCCAGCCACAGTTGTGACATGGGCCAGGTGGGCTCCAACACGAGCAGCGGATCCAGGGATAATAGAAACACAGAATCATGGAATGGTTTGGATGGACTTTAAAGTCCATCTAATCCAAAATGCCTGCCATGGACAGGAATACCTTCCATTAGACCTGGTTGCTCCAAGCCCCGTCCAACACAGCCTTGAACAGTTCCAGGAATAGGACAGAGGAATAAGCACACAAGGAATGAGATTCCCACCAAAAGACAGTTTCACTGGTTTTTTCCTAGCATTGACTGAAAGAGGAAGTAAATGCACTTCAAAAGCTGATAACTGAACCACAGATACCAAGCTGAAGCTCTAGTTATGGACTGCCTGAGGCTGCTTTATGTTTTAATGTCATCCTGTAAAATTAAAATGTTATTATAAAAATTTAGTCCAATAGCAAATTTTGAAGGTTTTTTCCTTCAGTGTTCAGTATACAATGTACAACACAGATGTACTTGTTTAACTTTGACTTTATGACTTATGCAAAGCATCAGCTATTATTCCAGTGCAAGTCTCCTTAAATAAACTTTTCTGAGACATGATGAAAATGGAGGTGGTGGATTAGGGGGCAGGAAAAGATGAGGTCATCTAGGCCCATTGAAGCTGTGTTTTGAGACCAACAATAGCAGGACTCCAGCAAATCCTCTGAAGTACACCCCCTTGTTTTCCACACAGCCTGGATTAGTCTTGAGCTTCTAGATCTGAAAATACAATAACCCTTTCACTCATATATAATAAAGAGAAATAGACTATACTAAAAAACCTCAAACCTAACAGGTTTATTTACATGCCCAGCACATAGAACTCTTCGGCATTTACAATACAGAAGGCAAAACAATACAAAATGAACGTCAATTCAAAAATAAAAAAAAAAAGGGGGTTTCCAAGCTCTTTGGACATGGCTTGCCATGTCCACAGAGGTGCCAAATACGAGGCATTCATGTCTTGAGCCCAGGATCACAGAGGCCTCTGGTGGTATCAAGACTGTATGCTAACTAACCTGTATTTTTAGGGGAATTATAATAAGAAAAGAATAATAAAATTCATATGTGAAATTACATCCATCAAAAATCCATGAAAATTGCCAAAGGAAAAGAAAAACACCCAGAGTTGCTCTCCTACTTGAGGCTTATTTTTGTTTGAAAGTGAGGTGTCTGGGGCAAATCCTGCAGCTGGGAAAATTTTTTTGATGCCAAGCTCAGTGACAGGAGGGTCAAGCTGGTAACAGGCTGTGATTTTTATATAAATGCTTATTTGACAATTCAAAACCACTGGAAAAGAATTGAACTTATGAGTTGTCTAAGGTGTTAAGGCAACTGGAAAAAAAGAATAACTCCACAGGTCAGCTGTGTATCACATTTGGTTTGTGAGGAAGGTCCAGAGGCCCTACTTGGCACAGGGAAGCACATGGGGAGGCACAGCCATTCACACACAGACTCTGACATCAGTTTTAGCTCCTCTGCAGAGCTGTTGTCACTTTATGCTGTGGGAACAATGTAATGGAGTATTGAAAGGCAGGGAATACCTAGACTCATGAAGAATAAATGGGAAAAACCCTGCATTACTGCTTAGCCTGGGACAAAAAAGAGGCATGAACATGAAGAAAGCATGGATCAGTGTTGTATTTATTTCCTTCAGCAGCAGCCTCTGCTGTGGGCTGCACAGGAAACACACCATGGTCTGGATCTAGGTCCCAGTAAAGTAGCTGAGAACAGGGACACACTGGCCCTGTCCTGTGGATGCTGCATCAGTGTGACCCAGCTGTACAGAGTTTGGTTTCAGTTAAATATAATACAAAAATTCTGCAGCATTTTCTTCAGCTACCTTACGATGAATTGAATTTTAATAAAACCCTGGGCTCTCACAGAAATAATTATTTTCTCATAGCTTTAGAGGAGGAGCAGGATGAAAAGACTGCAGATCTTTTCAAAACATCCAATTTCTGGATTAGAAAAATCCAAACCTGAAGAAACCAGCAGGAACACAGGGACACAATCCCATGTGGAGCTGGGCACACCTCTGTGACAGCCCATGGAACAGCCCCCTGGCACACAAAGTGCTGTCCGGACCCATGTTTTTCACCATGCCCATCCATCACACTTACAGGAAGCTGTGCTTGTTCCCACCCTTTGGGGCCACAGCCAGCAAGCCCCAGATCACTCCCAGCAAGTGTGGGCAGGAGGGCTGGGCAGTGCTGGGAGAGAGCGGGGCTGGTGCCGTATATGGCAGGGGCACCCCCACGGGCCTGGGGCTCACCAAAGAGTGGGCACAGAGCAGTGAGAAGAGCAGTGGCTGGTGTTGGAACTGGCTGGTGGTGGTCAAGAACCAGCTGATGGTGGCCGGGACTAGCTGATGGTGGCCAGGGACCAGCTGATGGTGGCCAGCAGTCACAGTGCTCCCGTAAGGCAGAAAGGAGCTCACAGAAGTCACCTTGCTGAAGGTCCCCATCTGTTGAGGTCCATACCCAGCATCCAGCCAGTGCCCCCGCAGACCCCTCCACTGGCCTGGAAGGTTGCTGGGAACAGCCACCATTCCAGCTGGAAGGAGCTTCCCTGGGTTTGCTCTGCAGCTCACACAAGCCATCAGTTCATGCGGAGCAGCCATGGGATCACCTGCTGTTTGTCAGATACCCACCACCTGACACATCCTGCTGCATGCCAGCCATGAGCTGACCCTCAGCACGATCAAAATAAACACTGGAAGTGGAAAATCTGGGAAATCTGTTCTCTTCAGCAAGCCACTTATCGCTCAGGAGTGAATTTCTCCGGCGCGTGCCAAGGAGGAAAGCCTTTTTCTATGTTGCTGGCAAAACTGTCAATCATCTTGATGAGCAGCAAATAAATGAATGCCCAATGATGGGATTCTATATTATCCTTAAAAAAGAAATCCATCAAATAAACATCAACAGGTAAATGTTTATACCCGACAGCCATCAATTTCAGCTATCCATGCAAAGAGACAGGTGAGCTGGACTGGTAAACCTCGAAATTAGAGAGGTATTAATCATCTGCTCCCAGCCAATATAAACAGATGTTATTTTTAAACAGGCAAAATCATCTCTTCCTCTGAAATTTATTTGCAACAGATAATGTTCTGTTACATTTTTAATCAAGCAGATGAAGTTACATTTAAATTGAAAATCTGCTGCACTCAACTAATCAGGCAAGTAAAATTCTGAGATGATTGAACGCCAGCACAGAGCAAACCATTACAGCAGGTAAATTGTGAAATTTACCTGTCACACCACACAGCTCATTGTTCACCTACTGTGCCTGCAAGTGAAGAGCACAGAAATAAGACAAAAAAAGGAAAGGCATGTTCAACATATTTATAAATCCATCATATTTTAGGAACACACCATTAACAGTGACAGGGAAAATATGTAAGCTCCACCTCTTTCCTACAAAAAAGCCAATAAAGATTTACACAGGTTGCTCCTATCTGCTTCGTGCTCATCTAAGTCGCATGTTTGGATACACTGAGATCAAGGCACAGCACTAAAAATCTCTCGTATTTCTCCCATGATAAAGTAAAAGGCAAGATCCCTCCAAAAACTGAAATACCTTAGGGAAGAAATAATGTGACTTTTCTGCCAGTCCATTTCTCAGCTCTCCCAGACATGTCAGGCCCCACCACTCAACCCCTCTGCCCCTCGGCTCACTTTTAAACACTGGCACCAATGTCCTGACTCAGGGTTTCACTTATAATACATTTATTTGAGTAGACACTGCTGTGGTAAAAGCAGCATTGTCTAAATAGATGGAATATAGAATTCAGTTCCAACCCTTGACAGGGACACCTTAAAATACTTGGTTACAAGAACGGGCAAGAAATGGAAATCTTTCATCCTAATTTTAAAATGAGATCCATATAGTCTCGTCCATGGCATTGATAAATTATGCATATCTACTTTTCTTTTTTTTTTTTACATCAGGATGAACACAAACTGACAGCAGACATCTGGAAGACTGTCAATTATTAAAGCTTTAAGCTCCCATGCTTTTTTGTGCCCCTGTGCTGTCCTCTGTGCACTGCCTTAGCACTCAAACCCCACGTGCCACATATTAAGATTATTAAGACTTATTTCTCACTTTTTTCCTGTAGGAATTCAGTAAAGTGTGTTATTTTCATATATTATTGTATTTGCTAAACAATTGTGCCTATAAGAAGAAAAAGTTTAATGGTTACTTTAGTATGGTGTATCTGGGCTTATAGTTTAGATTAGGAAAGCAAATCTTGTTTTTTAAAAAATACATTCATTTTACACTGGGATGTTTTAAACACTGCAATAATTTGGACACTGCAGCAGCTTTTAACCATTATAAATTCTGAGTCCTGTGGTTCACACCTGGTCCACCATGCCCTGGTGACACATGGTGCCAGTGGTGCACTTGCCTACAGACCTACACGGAGCACGTACTGCCATCACTGGCACACCTCAGCCAGGGACTGACTGCTCACTGCCATGAGTTCCAACCACAACAATCAGAGTCACAAATGGTTTGGGTAGGGAGTGACCTCAAAGCTCATCTCATTCTATGCCCTGCCATGAGCAGGGACACCTTCCATTACACCACATTAAACCAAATCCCGTCCAACCTGACCTTGGACACTCCCAGGGATGGGGCAGCCACAGCTTCTCTGGGCAACCTGGGCCAGGGCCTGCCCGCCCTCACACGGAAGAATTTCTTCCCAGTATCCCATCTACTGCTGCCGTATCTCAGTGGGAAGCCATTCCCCTTTCTCCTGCCACTTCAGACCCTTGTCCAAAGTCCTTCTCCAGCTCTCTTGGAGCCCTTTTAGGTATGAATACAATCAAAGGAGCGGAGTATTTGTATCTCTTTCAACTGTTGCTGAAAAGCTGATAAATAGATGATTTTTCTCAAGTGAAGAAAGTAGCTCTTCACTGACCAGGTGAAAAAGTTCTGCCCATATTTTAAAAAAGAACCCTGCTCACGTGTCTTAGAGAGCTAAGGCAGTATACATTCACCTAATAAAGAAATGGTTGGGGAAAAAAGAAACATTAAAACATTTCACGAATACCACTCAGTACTAAATATACCAAACAGCCAAAAGAAAACAAACATTATATGTAGTGTACTACATTCTGGGTTTTTGTTCATATGATTCAGCAAATGTGAAAAAAGAAGCAAACTGCTTCAGATCATAGTTCTGCCCGATGTGGAACAGCTTGTGACAAATGCCAGACAAATCCACAGTGCCTTGCTGTCACTTGGGCCAGAAGGCTTGTTTGGGGTTGTCAAAATATTTCACTAGACCCCTCCCACAAAGCTTTAAACGAACATTATGTTAGAATTTAAAACAGTACATCAAAAACGGCTCCAGACTCACAGAGGGCAGAGTTTGATGGGATATTGGAAAGAACTCTTTCCTGGGAATGTGGGCAGGTCCTGGCACAGGTTGCCCAGAGAAGTTGTGGCTGACCCATCCCTGGAATTGTCCAAAGGTCAGGTTGGACAGGGCTTAGATTAGCATAGTCTAATGGAAGATGTCCCTGCCCCTGGCAGGGGGTAGAATGAGATGGACTTTGAGGTTTCTTCTTATCCAGACCAGACTGGGATTCTGCGATTCCACAAAAAATCAAGATCTCTCAACGTCTGTACCTGCCCATGTGGGCCATTGCACACCCTTGTGTGGAACTCCTGGAGATGCCACTTCCCACTGTATGGCAGTGCCAAGACACTGGTGGGGCCACAGAAGGGTGAAATGCTGAGTAAATACTATCTCTCTAAAACAGTACCTCAGCCTTGGCCATATTGACTACCATCAGTGGTCCACTCTGGCCTCCAATCGGGAGGCATGGAGACACACCATCCATAACGCTGCTGATTCCTTTGAGAACACATGCAGAATCAGTCTGGAGGAGAAAAGACAACGCAGAAAGAACCGTGCCTCACCAACACCGCCTATGGAGACTTTCTGCTGTGCCTTTTGCAACCGGCCTTGCCTATCTCGCATCGGCCTCTTTAGCCATCAGTGCACTTGCAGCAAGCGTGGGGAGAGCCCTGCCCAAATCTTCGTTCGCGAAGCCAAGCCATGATGATGACTATCTTTCTTAAAAACTGCCCTATGGCCATGCAGTCATTCAGTCTCACACTGGCACTGTGAACTGAAGTGCTCCTCGTGGCAGTGGCAGACACCCCGTTCACAGCCAAGCTGCCCTGGCCTGGGAACAACCCCAAGTCCAGAGGACGCAAGCCAGCATTTGAGGTCAAGCACATGTGTGAGTGTTTTGCTGAACAAAAGTCTTCGTGTGTATTTCCATCACATTCGCTGCCCACTGTTCAAATTACTAATTAAATGGCTGGGCAATTTTAACATTGGTTTTATTGTTCTATTGTTTTTTTCTTTCTTTCTGTGTTTTTGGTTTTGAGTTGTTTTTTCTCACAATTCCAGCGTTGAAAAGACATTAACCTGTACAACAACATCACAGGCCTCAGCCATGGAAGATGTGTCAATTCTCATCCAGCCCAGACAGCTTTTAGAACAGAAACCTAAAAAATATCTGAGTTCGAGACAAGGTATACTGTGCAGTAACTTTTACTTTAAAGTTCTCCAGGAGTAACTTGCAATAGCAGAATATTGTGATACATTCTTTAAAACTAATGTAACATTATTCTGAGTATTCAGTGTTAAAAGTGCTCCGCTTAACATCCAAATATTTGATCCTGCAACTTAATATCTATATTAAGGTTATCTTTGCATGTAATTTCTCTTTTAAAGGAAACAGAACTTAGCCAGAATTCCTGACAAAGCATTGAAATGCTATCAAGTGAAAAATTCAGATGACATAAACCCACATACTCAAGAAAACTAAAAATTACCTTAAAATTATAAGCAAATAATTTTCAATATTTCAGACCTATGCAACTATTGAAATACTGCATAAATTAAATTCTGCATATACTCTAATTTCTTTGGCATTTAATGTGTCTTAAAATAGGTTTCTCCCCAAAATTACTTTTGAAAATAACGGCAAAGAGCTTGGTGGCTCATTAATAATGGAACAGAACATACCTTTGATTAACCTCAAAGCTAAACAGAAACAACTGCTAGAAGAATTTGAGAGTCATGTATATAAGAAGGGAACTCCCTTTTTTCCTTCTCTCTCTTTTTTTTCTTTTTTTTGAAATTAAAGGAAAGCTGCCATTGTGAAGACAGGAAACTGATCGTAATTAAGACTTTTAGTGTTCAAAATCTGTGCTCAATTACCATAACACAGCAGAAAATTATTTTCTAATATTTTGGAAGACAGTTTTGTATAGTGTGTGTCTGTATAGTTATGCAAAGGTTGAAAGAACATCACTTTAGCACTATTTCTATCTGTAAAGAGCAGCACAGTAAGTACTTTCACCTCTTAAATCCAACAGTGTTTAATGGGCTTAAGGGGATCCCTGCAACACAAAGAGAAATAGTAAGAACTTCATGCAATTCATTAATTTAATACTCTGAGCCATCATTAGACCCAGAAGAAACTGTTGCATTTTTAAATTGTACATTTGTCACTTACTTTGATGGCCACACCACAAGCACAGCACCAGAAATAATCGCAAAAATGAAAGAAGACAGGTACACTAAAATTTCCCTTTTGCACTAGATTTTCCTCCTGCAGTATTAGCAGTTCAGGCAACCACCTTTAACCCATCATAGGCGAGTCTGTCTCAACACACACCCAGTGGGATTGTGACAGCTCGAAGGGCCAGAGGGCAGGTGAGCACTGCCAGGAGCACACTGTACGTGGGGCTCTGACTGCACGGGCCTTATCTGAACTCCCTGAAAGAGAAATAAACTCTGGTCTTTGTAATTTCTGTCACTAAAGTAATGTTTCTCACAGAGGACATGCTTACTACTAAAAGCTTTTCAAAATTTCAGTATTGTTTTTCTGATTAAAATAGAATCAGTATATTTAGGGCTGCGTGTTATGGATCTTTGCTAGAGCTGAGGAAGCCTAGTTGTTGAAAAAGCACATTCACTTTTTCAGGTCATTGGATGAGCCAAGGCTCTGACTCCCTGGGCAGGCTGGCGGGGTGAGCCGAGTACCGGGGGAGGCAGTGCACAGCCAGATGTGCTGCTGGCTCCTCTCCCCAGTGGTGCCTGACCTGTGGAATCCTTTCTCATGGCTGTCTGGCACCAGCTCCTGGTTGGAAAGGAGGTCTTTCCCACCCAGCTGTGCCAGGCAGCAGCCTGCTGCAGCTCCAGGAGCTCTGGGAGCCCCATCTCCTGGCTGTGCCCGATATCGTCCCCAAGCGCCCCACGCAGCGCACCCCTCCGTCCCTCCGTCCACAGAGACACCCCCATCCAAGCCCTCAGCATCCCCCTCACCCACACACATGCTCAAAGTCCATCCAGTATAAAGGTGTGAGTAAAATTATACACTCTAACCATTTCTCTCAAAGTTTGCCCTAAAATCTGCCTTCTGAGTTGTGCATGTCTTCTTTTCATAAGGCTTAAATTCCCCGCAGCTTGTGTGAGTCTCTGCGGTGCTCCGGGGACGCTCCGTGCTGTGGGATGTAAATTCCTGAGGGAATGTCATCCTCTGGGTTACCTGCACTACAACTCTGGAACCTTAAAAGGCCACTTGCCCTGCAGGGATTCCCTTCACTGTGGGGTCATCTGCACTTATGAACAAGAGGTCCCAGCCAAATGCTCTGTCTTTGTAAGACTGATTTGTAATTTGGCTTTTCCAAATCTACATGAATGTACAACATTTGACACATCCAAGCCTCTTATGTTCAAAACTCAAGCCTGAAAACAGGACTACTCTTCACTTACTCAACCCAACCGTGGAATGGCTGTTGGTAGGAAATACTCCAATTTAGTTTTACAAAGGTGTGAAATTCAGATGTCTTTTCATTTACCCCACTTTTGTCCTTAAACACGACACATTAGCAACCTGTACACGCAACACGCCCTAAACACCACAAAACCTCAAATTCGCCGACAGCAAAGATCCTAAAGCAGCAAAATTAAGAATTCCTCAGCCATGGAAAACTTTAACCCATGCCTGCAAAATGGCATTTAACAGCTGCTTTTCTTTCTTCTTCTTCTTTTCTTTTTTTATTTTTTTTTCCCCCAGTGTGATAACTAACATACATTTTAAGGTCACCACACAGCTGGCTGCTTTTTAGTCCTCATCATAGTTTTCAAAAAGTATGAATAATTATAAAATACAACATTGACAGTATTGATAGCATTCCAATTAACTAACCTTACTGTATCTTTCAAACTATCATATGTGCCACCAAAAGCATTGCCAGTCTATTTACAAAAATGAGTTTCCCATTATTTGAAATTATGTCAGCAGATTACTTTTGGGACAGGGCAAAAAGGACAAGAAGAGTAATTTGAACTCTCAAAGGTGGAATTGTAGAGTTTTTGGCAAGGTAGGGAGATGACATTTACTGCAGTTTGGATGATATTGTAAAACTTGGAAAACTGGTAAAACTTGGAAGAAGCAAATAAATTTTTAGTCAGAAAAGGTAGACAGAAAAAGAGCACACTAGAGAAACTGCATCAACATTTTCTCTCCTTCAGGATCAAAAATAAGTATTGGGATGGGGCAACAAGACTGACCACACAGAGCCCACCAACAGCTTTTATTGCTTTTTTCTTCCCCTGGATTGATGATTCATCTTCAAGCCCAAGGATGAAGTGCAGCATTATCAAAATGAAGAGAGCACTTATCCTGAGAGCACACTTTAACAATAAAATATATTTCCTAATGCACATCTTGTGACTGTTCTAAAAAGACGGAAAAGTTCAATTTCTCCAATACAGAGCAGATGTATGAGATATCAGTAATTTTCAGTTTCCAAAATAACTTGTGCCAAAATCTATGTGAACGACTCATTATTACCTGCCACCAAAAAAATCCCAAACAAACAGAAGTACAGTGAGAGCTTTCTGTTCAAGGCAGAAGCCATCATTACTGTCTTTTTACAACTTGTAGTCAAACCATGATTTTTTTCATTTCTTTCCAACTTATTTATAGTTTTTAAAATAACCATCATATATTTTAAGAAATTTCTTTCCAAAAAAAGGCAGGGGGGCAGAGTTAAACCAAAGAGGAAAAAACAAATCTTACTTTAAACACTTGACATTTGTGCAATTAGAGACACTATACAGTGTAAAACTAAGGATTTTGCTGTAAACAAACACACAGGGACAAGTTTTGTTAAATAAAATTTACGTGTGCAGAGCTGAAAGGCATGCAGCTAGCATAATTGTTTCTGGAAAGACACAATGAAAACTTAATTTGAGGATCTATGTTCTTACTATCGTTTTTCTAAATATTAAAGTCATTGCTCTGTTAACTATTAACACTTGATGTTAGTCAGTAATTAAAACTCAGAATTCTAAGTGTAGGGCTGGGTAAAGACAGCCTAATACTGATTCCTTGATGCCATTTTGATTTTCTTCATTTTTGCTTTTTCTTTTCCGCGATGAGAATTGTTTGAACAGATACCAATTTTTCATCTGTTCAGTACAGACTTGTGTCCCATGTGGCATGTTTTATTAATAAATTTGGAAATTACAATAACAAAGTTAAATTTTAGAAAACAAACTGAAAAGAATTTGCTGACTGTCTAAATTGCCCATTCAGGCTAGAAGAGCACTATTTACGATTTTCTTCGTCCTTGAATGAGTTAATATTTAACAGTAATTTCCATATTTTCCTTGTGGATGGTAAGTATAACCTTCAAAAATAAAACACCCAACTAGACATATTACATCCCACCTGCACATCCCACCTGC
Source organism: Grallaria varia (assembly GCA_013396735.1). Taxonomy (NCBI): domain Eukaryota; kingdom Metazoa; phylum Chordata; class Aves; order Passeriformes; family Formicariidae; genus Grallaria; species Grallaria varia. The sequence goes on from VWZG01009507.1 coordinate 106,805, forward strand.
CCCAGTGTTCCCTTTTTGTGCTTATGTTCTCAGAGAAACTGCATGAAAGGAGAGCAATACTTAAATGAACTGTTCTTGCACCTGTACATTTTCTAAAGCACTGACAAGGAATTTGGGGCATTTATGTCTTTTTTGAGCATGTGTTCTCCCTCTAAGACACAAAGTGGAATGGCAACATAAGAGCATGGACTGAGAAACAGTTCCAGTCTTACTGATGAAAAACAGATCAGGTATTTGCCAAACTAAAAAGAAATAAAGTTTCAATGAAGTTATCCCTACTAAATTTGCAGTTTCTATTACAACACTAAGATAAATTAGGACCACAAAAATTTTTTCTGAAGAATTCAGTTCCTAAAGAGCCTGCATTCTCTTTCAAAGTCCTGAAGATTTTGAGTTTCACAAAGCCACTCAGGATTAGTTAGGCTTTCAAATTTAAAATTCCATGTGCGCCTTCTAATTATTTGACTCCACTATTATTTTCAAATGTGCATTCTACAAAAGGAGAAGCGTTTTTCAGTTTTTGTCCTTCAGATATTTATTGCATGTGTGCACTGCAGAAAAAAAAACTACATCACTAAACATGTCATAAATGCATCATTCGTGTTTAAAAACACAAAACCATGTCACTGACACGTCATGAACATGTCATTAGTATTTTCAAGAATATTTTTTCAGTTGTTTTGCATAATAAGTATTTTTCTTCACTAGAAAATTATGGTTGGCCCTAAAAAAGATCAAATTATATACAACTGACCAACCCGGTATAGTGGAAGGTGTTGCTACCCACGGCAGGGATGTGAAACTGGATGTTTTATAATGTCCCTTCTAACCTAAGGCAGTGGTTGCTGGGTCCCTGCTGCCTCCAGACACCGTGACAGGGACCGATGGTCCCTTGCCCCTGGAGGCAGCAGCCTCAGGGGCCCTCTCATCACGTCCTGTAAGAGAAACCACAGCGAAACACAACAGACCGTGACCTCCAGCCACCACTAAATCACTCCATTTTTAGGGAAATGACAAGAAAACTGGTGCTGTTCCACCTGCACAAAGCTGCAGCTTGAAATGATAAAAAAAAAAAAAAGCCACCATAAAAATCACAAGTGAGTGACCAAAGCTTGGCTTTTGGGCTTCATTTTTGACAGAAGGGTGCTTTTTAAATACTTGGGTTTTCTATCTGAAAATTCAAGTCACAGACAGAACCCCCTGTAGATGAACCACACAAGGGACACACACACCATGAATGCACAGCATGGGTGACACACATACACACCACCACCGTCGATGGAATTGCCTGCTGCTCCAACTGTTGATGTGGACTTCTTAGAGGGATCCCCTTTTCTCCTCTTTTTATGCCAAAACAAAGTTACAATAATTAAAAACCTGATGAGGAAATCCCCATCACATGCCCACTCAGTTTTAGTTTTAGAAGCACCTAAAGTACAGAGACATTATGCCAACTTTGTCTGTGCCCTGGGTAGCCAGCCCGAGGGACAGCTCTGTGCCAGGCTGCCACTGGCTGAAGCCTCTGGCACAGAATTCCGGGCTGGGAATGCTGCTGCCCCTCTCGAGGGTGTGTTCTGGGACACCAGAGAAATCTATGTGCAAAGTTTGCAACTTTTTCCACTTTAGTTTTCTTTGGCAAGACATCTCGTGGGAACACAGTGCAGGTGGAAATGCCAAACCTACACATACACACCTACAAATACACATACATGTGCCTATCGTTACACACGTGTGTACGTATGTCACCATACGCACCCACGAGGAGCGAGCCCCCACATCTCGGAGCAGCAGCTGGGGCCCCTCTGGCTCCGTGGGAAGGAAGAATCCCTTGAGCTCCACAGAAGAGCTTTTAAAAGCAAAAGACAGGGTCCCAGGCTCGGTGTCTTACCTTTGGGCAGCGTCATGACAAGGAGGGACGCGCGGCGCTGCGGCAGGACCCCCATCACGGGGCTGTAACGCACCCGGCGCCTCACTGCCCCCGCGCCGGCCGCCTAGGGCAAGCTCTGGTGTGTCACCATGCACAGAGAGTTTAAAAAGAGACCGAAAAGAGCATCTGGCAGCTTCCCCCCGCCATCCCCCCCCTTCACTGCCTGCCTGTTGAGGTTTTAAAGGAGTTGATGGGGAAAGATTTGCCTTGAGGATGCCTGGCTGTTCCTGGCACCTCCGGGCTCCAAGGAAGGACACACACACCACAACTGCCTATGCAGCACGATGCAAGACAGCAAAGCACAGAAAAATCTGCCCGCTTTGAGCAAAAAACTGCTTTGTGATTGTCACTGGAATCTGCTGTCTCCAATGGGCTCCTTCAGGCTCTCTGAGCACATCCCCCCCACCTACACTTCAAAAGTGGGTGAACAAAGGAAAAACAACCATAATGTGTCACACCTGAAGCTGTGAAAAGGCAGCAAAGGAATGCACAGAACTCACACCAAACTGGTGACAAAACACACCAAATCAGTGACAGAACACACCTGGGCGACAGGTTCTGTGCACATGGTTCTCAGCAGCATATGGGAGACATGTCAGCCTCACTAAGGTGAGGCACACATCACACATCCACCATGAAACATCCAGGAAGGAACAGATACAGCTTTTAGTTTCTTCTTTCCTCACTGCTAACAATGTCATTGTCTCAAAAGACATATTCTAGATAGCTGGGACTGTCACACAGAGTGTGAAATCAGACATAAGCAAACGCTTTACAGGAAAAACAGCCAAACACCACCAAGGAGAGTGAGCAGAGGTTGAACCTGGCAGGTGGGAAACTGTCCCACTGCTAAAAATTTCCACGCGAAAGGAAATGGCTTAATGCTAAATTCCAGACAGAAAAACTTCCATGCTGGTGGGAAACACTGCGGTGAACTGGAGACCCTCAGCAAAAGAACAGGGGCATGACCCACACAGAGGACACGTACCCATATGCACCAGGCTCTTCCTTGCACTCACAATTCTCCCCTGGAAAAAGCCACTGGAGAGAGGTCATTCCATGTGAGATACAGTCATGGAAGATACACAGCACTCAACAGTTACAAACACTGCAAATACCAATTACATACATTAACAAAAGTATAAAGACCACCACTGCCATCACCCCAGAGCTAGCCAGCCTGTGTCACAGACGTGTGTAGCTGCACAGGCACTGCAGCAGCCTAAGGAGATACTTCTGCATCTCCTCCAGATTTAATGTTAGTGGCCACACGCCCCTGCCACAGCATCAGTGTCACTGTGGTAGTGCCACAGGGTCAGGTCTCTGTCCCCCCTCAGTACACAACTACACCTGGCAGCTCACCTCAGACTTCCCTTTTCCCCCTTTTAAAATCCCAAGACCTTTGTCTCCAGTATGTTCTTTACTGCATTTTTTAATTGCTTAACACCTTGAAGTTCTCCTCGGGAAGGATTAAATCAATTTCCCATTAGTGTTCAAAAAAATCAATTGCAGTATGAGAGTTTGTGACCACCTGTAAGAAACCCAAGGAAACAGGGACAAGGAAGAATGATCAAACTGATAACAGAAGGTGGGGGGAAAAAATCCCCTTCTAACAATCAACAGAATAGGGGGGAAAAAAAAAGAAAAAAAAAAAGAAGTTGCACAGAATATGACCATGTAAGCATGGGCACTCTTGTGGAAAACCTAGTCAGAAATCCCAAGCCAGGGGTAATTTAAATGAGAGCCCAGGTCCACAATAGTGACAGAATCTGCATGGATACAAGGGGCTGCTCAGGTTGCAGGTGTGCTCAGCCTCGATCTGTTCAGATTTGCAAAGGAACTTTATTAGTTTTATTAATTTTTTTCTTAAATAATCAAGAGATTTGAGTGTATCCACACTGCATGGTGAAGAAGATTAAGATTTTTTTCTTTAATCAAAATATCCATATGCATGTGCTGTATCTTCCAAGGGGTAGGTGGATTCCCACTGCTGATTCCCGCTCCGGGGTGTGTTCTGCTGCAGGAACTCATGCACAAACCACTCCTACCACATTTCCATGATGGTAAGGTTCCAGCAAACACAAGCAAGAAGAAAAACCCCAAAATCACAGGAAAATCTCCCAAATCACAGCGCTCAGTAGGGTGCCATCCTGGGGGAAACAAGCCCATAAAGGAGTTCAGCAGTGCATACAGACACACACACAAACTGGACCCTGCTTCACATGCAGCAGTGTGACCTGGCACCATTCCATGTGTCCATCTGTCCCTCTGAGAGGGACCAGCCCCAGTCCCATGCGACTGGCTGTGCTGGGGAGGGGCGATGGGAGCGGGAGCTTTGTGCTGGTGTGGGACGGGCACAGCCTGGGCATGACACCAAGGACCACCAACTCCCACCCTCCTCTGGAAGCCGTTCTGTCCCCAGCCTCACTGAGGTGATGGATGGCACGCTCCCACGTGCATGGCTGACCAGCCCATGCAAACACGGGTTCCAGCACAAGCTGCTCCCTAAAAAAGCACTGATTTCACACTGAGATGTCTCTCCTGCATGCTTTTCCATCAGCTGGCTCCTGGGGCTGCCTGTTGCCCATGCTGGCTCCCCCGAGAGACAATGCCATACTTCAGGCAGCAACAGGGGGGCCAGAGGCCACCCCTCGGGCAGGGATATGACCATGGCTACTGTGGAACAGCAGCCCACAACAGCCAGCCAAGACACCACAAAGCTGCCGGGCCATAAACCCCTGCGTTGGTGGCACTGAAACGGGTACATGGACCACACCAGAAAAGTCCTGCTGCTCTTAAGAAATGCAGAAAACACCATCAAGTATTAATAACAAAAATATTTTGATTTACTACTGAAAGCAACTTTGGCTGAGACTAAATACAGCAATTCGACAACTGGGGCATCCAACAAGCAGAGGCAAATGTGGCTCTTCACAGAGTTCTTCTGTGGCCTGTGAAAAATTTCTTGCAGACATTTTTGTAGGAAAAAGTAAATTGCTGCTACAAATCACAAGACTCCAGAAAAAAACCCCATACTGTACTGTGCAAAGGTCACCTTCAAAACCAGCTGTCAAAGGAAAGTTAAAGAAGAAAAGCACAATTCACTGCATTTTGTCGTCATTTTAGAAATTAGCTTACATTTTTTCACCTGAGGGATTTGAATAACAGCACAGAGAGGAAAGACATACAGACGTAGTCAGATTTTTGAATAGTTTCCGCGGTGCCACACAGTTAAGATAAAATTAAGCTATACATCTACAAGAAGCCATTTAAAACACTGATAGTTCAAAAGGAGCATTTCCTTTTTAACAGAAATAAGACAAAAAGCCAAATTTATCAGAGACTGCTATTTCCATTCTGACTCCAGAAGTTGTGGTTACTGCTACTGAATAGAGAACTCGTTCCTACATGATTTTTTAGGAAAGAAGTAGAAATAAAATGTTTTCAATTTTTTTTTTACTTTAGGCATGTTTTTACGGTTTTATTCACTAAATGTTTAAGCACACTTCTTTTTTCTCTTTTTTGTTTTACAGGTGTACTTTGGATTCAAAAACATGCACACACCACAAACTTGCCAAGACCCAGAATGTGATCATGTGCACCCGTGGTATCTGAGGAAGGGGTCAAGTGGCCAAAGGATAAAACAAGGAGAAGATAAATTGATTTTTGAACCCCTTAGTGGCCAGACATCAATGTTGCAGCTCTGAAAACTGTCTTTTAAAAAAAAAAAAAAAAAGAAAAAAGAAAAGAAGTAGAGATTAGGGTTGCTCCTATTCGTGGGGGAAGAAATAAGTTAAAAGGAAGGTTTAATGAAGAAATGGATGAAAGGATTCCAACTACAGCAGATTAACATTCTTATCTTTAAAACTCGTACTGCAAAGCAGAAAGAAAGGGTGGGGGTGAAGAACCCTCCTCTAAAGACCTGGAAACTCCCTGACACTGAAAATGAATTATCTGTATTTAGTACATGGCACAGTTTGTAATGATTTTCTTTGCATGCTTTTATTCTGGACTCAAACTTCCAGAAAAAAAAAATAAAAAAAGAGGGTTAATCATACCAAATATCTAGATTTGCTGAATTACCCATTTTTGAAACGCCATATGAAGCAGGTAGGACCCTTTAAGCAGAGCAACCAGCAGCATCATCCCACACTTTTCTGAATGCCATGCCAGAAAGCCCATCAGCAGCCAGGTGGACACAAACAGATATCTGGCCACTGCCCAGGTATTTTACAGAAATACAGGCACAAATACGCTGTGGCTTACTGTGCTACTAGGCATGCAAAAATGAAACGTGGAAGAGAGTTGAGGGAAGGCTCCCATCTGTGTAGGGAACATCACTGCTCATGGATTGGCTGTAATCCACAGGGTGGGAGCTTAGGACCAAAGGATGGACCTTGTTCTGCCATCAAGGCCCAGAGATCAAGTTCCATGGCAAAGGGCCGTCTCTTTCCATCACTGCAGATACTGGTGACTAGAGCTGGAAGGCTGCATGAGGAAAAGACTCTCTGTATACTGGAGGCATTGAGATAGCATTATTTGTTTGCATCAAATATTAAAAGTAATAACGTTTTTAGACAAGAGCAGGTCAGGCAAGTAAGGAGTAGAGAAGTGAACAGAATAAGGAGGTAGAGTCACTCCCTTTCTTTGAAGAGTTGTTGCAGATTCCTGTGGAAGTTCAGCATCTCTAAACAGGACCTCAGACATGAAAACCAACTCATCAAACAACTGACACAACTGGCTGCTTTCACAGCCAGAGAACTGTTCATGTTTTGGTTCCCTTTTTCGCGGGAAGTAAACTGGACACTAGACTCATGGCACTGTCGTGGTAGGCCTGTCACATGTACAGTCACAGATGGTTCTGGGGGAGAAGGGAAAAGCAAGGCCTCCCCCGTCCCTATATGCTATGACCATCCCTACACACACCACAAACCCTAAAATTGTAATTTACATACTATGTCTTCACCAAAACACCTGATCTCATTCTTTAGAAACCCTGAAAACAGAACTGTGTGTCTCAAAACAAATTAAATTACTTAGCAGGGATTATATTTGAGAGGATAATTTGCCAACACACATAATTTTTCCATGCACTTCTTTTTTATGTTCATGCTTCAGCAAAGAAATCATTCATAGAATCCCAGAATGGTTTGGTTCCCAGCCTGTCATTGGCAGGGACACCTTTCACTAGACCAGTTATATAATATAGGCTATATTATAGTCTATATGACATATTGTAGTCTACATTATATATTATAGTCTATAGAATGGGAGACACAGTGCTGCACAAACTCAATAAAAAAATTAGGGTTACTGTACATCAGAAAGATTTATGGCTTTTCTTCCCTACAGCTATTTTGATGCTCTTTTGGCTCACCATTACACACACATATCTGCAACACAATTTATTCTAAGCCTACATTTTTGCATTCCCATCACTATATGTATTAGAAAAGGAGCAGCTGAACCAAACTTCTGTGCACTGGAGACACCTGAATCCCATCCACCAGAATCTGGTGGGACTTGCAGAGGGTTCTGGCCCAGTGTTGAGAAAAAATACCAGAGTAGGAGGAGAGCAGGTGCATTTACAAGCCTTGTATGGCTGCCTTTGAATTCCCACTCAAACATCTCAAAAACTGTTTACATTGTCTACACTCAGTGAAATGATTTTGGTTCTATATAGTGTAACCTGTTCATATAGTCTTGGGAAATCCTGCTCCTGTTAATGGATGTGGCTTGCTTATTGCCAACATCCATGCATAGATTTATGAACCAGAAATATTACAAGGTTTGTCACACAACCATGTCCCAAGTTAGCAAAACTGCCCCTGGTACCAACCTTCTGTGTTGATTTTTAACAGTGAGCACTGGCACACCTGCAAGGAAAGTCTTAGAAACTGCATTTTAAAAAATTTGTAGGGATGAAAAAACAACATTTTAAGCACAGGATGCCTGCCAGGGGCGCTGGCATGGTGACTGAATGCTCTGCACAACAGTCTGCTTAGCTACGGACTGTGTTTAGCAATGCAAAATCACACACAGCTCCGGCACAAGGTTATCAAACATTTACAGGCCTGATACAAGTGTTTTACCAGAAAAGAAAGTAAAGACCACTCCTCAGCTCTCTCCTCTCAAACAGCTCAGCAGCAGTGCATGAACAGCAGCACTGTTTACAGACACCCCAACAAAAAACTCCACTGGTGCCAGCATCACAGAACATTCAATTTCACCCAAAACTAGCTCACTTACATGTGTGCGAAAAAATATTACGGCGTACTTTTTTTAAAAAAAAATTTAGTGTTGTCTACTTTATAAACAAACTTTTCTTTTATTTCTTTCTTCAGCCTTTGTTTGGGTCATGGTTTCCCTCAGCCTGGCAGGGGACGCTGTTCCCAGGAATGATCTTTGTGCTCCAGGAAACCAGTGGGCAAGAAAAAATGCTAGTCGATCATCTAACAGAGTTTTCAGTTACTAGTGAAATAGTGTGTATTACACTGCATGATTACTACAAACACAACACGTACACTTTGTTGCACTGACCACCACATTTAGTGACTTCACTATAATGTGGAAGAATATTTTGTAAAACACCAAAATGTTAGAGCAAGCCTTAGTGACTGGGGAGGGATCTCTCTGAATTATTCAATTTAGCATCCAGACAAGAAGTGACAGTCAATTTCAGATCAACAGCCCAAACTACCAGACTCCTGAGGGGGCAGTTACCTGCTGAATTCAGGCAGGGGAAACACTCAGGTCTCCCCCTGCCCCCTCCTGTTACAGCTTATCCCTGTCCTGAGTTGCAGTGTCTCTCGTCTAGCACACAGGAACTTATTATATGCTCTTAGGAATACAAAATACACAGGAAAGTTGGCAAGTTCACAATAACGAACCACTCTGATACTACATCTAAATTTCCACCAGCAAAAATTCTGTCTTTCCTTCCATACATCATGCTGCTGAAATAAAGGTACTGAAATGGTACTAACAACAGCCATTTCATTCCCTACAGCTGTGCCTCCATCATCATGCACTCCAGTTTCCATTCTCTTTATCTTTCTTTCCAAATGCTGACAGCAAAGTTTTTGCAGAGAAATTGTCCCCCACACAGAAGAACAAACAAGCCAAAAAAAGCACTAACCTTTGCTGACAGGAGTGGCGCAGCCCTCAAGGTTTAAAATGATGTCTCCATCCCTGTCATCTGCACCAGCTCCCAAAAGCATCCAGCTCTCAACGTTATCGCTGTCAGAGATCAAGCTCTCCTCCTCCGAGCTGTCATCTACTACCAACACATCGTGGATGGCCTCAGCTCCAGCAGAACCAATTAGGCTCAGCCTCTCACCAGTGTTCTTCCTCTGCCTTGGCATGTCTGTGCCTGATCCAGAGGGACATAGAGCATTACATCCAGCAGCTTTGGTGTGACTTGGTGTGGAAGATACCGGGTGGATGTGCATTTCATCTTGAGCTGAAAAGCTTCTAAACCTCTTTGCTTTGCTTTTGTAGATGCTGACTTCTTCTGGTGTATCAGAGAGGACAATGACCTCAGGGTCACCTGAAAGCTGAGCACCACCATCAGTGAACTCTCCATCCTGTTTCTCATCTTCATCCTGTTTCTCAGTTAGACCTGAACCATGACCCATGACTTCTGCAACATCAGCTTTTTCATCGATTTCCAGTGTGCTGATTTCTCCAAGATTCTGGGAATAGTGGATCTGGCTATAGAGATGAAACTCCACCTCACTATCCACACTCTGCTCACTGGATGACTCCTCGTGATAAAGTTCATCTTCATACGCTTCAGTATCCTCAGCATCATCATACCCAGCAAACATTCTGGAAAGTGAAGAGTCTGTGTGTACAAAAAGCCAAAAGGTTCTATCAGAATCATCATGTGCCCAAAACAGTCCTTTAAAGATACCTCTGGGCTACCTGGAATTGCTCAGGTGAGTCGCAGAGCTCTGTGCACAGAACAACAAATTGAGCGGATTTAACAGCAATCTGTGCTCAAATCTGTCACAGAAAAAGCTACTTCAGAGTGCATTTGCTTTAACCAAAAGTAATACTTCAGCCCAACCAGTTTGGCTTCTGCATGCAGCATTTAATGTGCTCTGTGCTCTCACAGGAGGTCATCCTCCTGCTCACAGGGCCACACCTGGCATACTGTGTACAGCTCAGTCTCTCTGATGCAGGAAAAGACAGATGTACTGGAGCAAGTGTGGCCAAAGGCCACTAAAATAATTAAGGGATTGGAGCATCTGGAAGCCAGGCTGAGAGACCTAGGATTGCTCCTCCTCAGGAATAGGAGGCTCAGGGGAATCTATCCACACTTGTGAACATGTGGGGTGGGGCGAGTAAACATGACAGAGCCAGGCTCTCCCAAGAGTGTCCAGAAACAAGATGAAAGGCAACTGACACAACAAAGAAAATACAGGGAATTCCACTTAAACCTAACTATGTTGCCTAGAAAAGCTGTGGAGCTTCCATCCTTGAGGACGTTCAGATTTCAGCAAGACATGGTCCTTAGGAAACTGCTCCAGGTCACCCAGCTTTGAGTGAGGGGGCTGAAGTTACCAGAGGCTCCTTCCTACCTCAGCTATCCTGTAATCCCGGCCCAAGGGTGTGTGTGTCCAGAGTTCATTACCTGTTTCCTGTCAAGATAGGTAATACCTTCTAAAGTCACTCTGCCTCATTCAGAGAATACCTTACTTCAGGTACATGACCACCCAATGCATGAAACAGAGGAAAGGGAACACTTCCTCTGACATTCTGTATTTCCATGTTACAGTTACTCCCAGGGAAGACAACAAGCTTTTTGAAAACATCAAAGCGGTTTATGGATAGAGTTCACTTTTTTAGCTGTGAAGGAAAGGATCATGGTACTGTTTAAATTCACATACTCTTATGCATGTACCAAAATTCAGATTTGTGAGGTTTGTACAGAAGCAATTTGTATGACGATGGTATTTAAAGAACCGAAAGGCTCTTATGGTGAAGGCTCTGCCCCTCTCATCCAGGTTCCTAGGTAAATATGACACCTAATATGCTAAAGAAAATAGGAAAGAATGAGGTGGTAATAGACACAATAAACCTACTATATAGCACTACTTAGCTTTGGAGGTTGTAGATAGGAAGAAAAAGTAAAACACTGGTCACCTGAATGGCTGTAGTTAGTAAAGAAATAGAAAGGCATCTGACATCCCAAATGAAGCCTCCAAACTTCAACATTTTTCTCAACTTCACATGGGGTCACCCTTCCAAACAGGTCATAGCCTGCTCCCATCCATGGGATAGGAGTAAAGCACCAATCAAGCACATTCATAAGATTAACCTGTGGTTATGGAATGTGGGCAAAGAGACCCTCAGTAATGTAGCAAATTAACCAGCTCCCCTGAAGCATGCTGCAGTTTTAGTGATACTCGAAAAGCCAACTGAATCCAAGCACTCCCCCCTTCCCTCCTGTCACCCAATAGATAAAGTCACCCACAGTAAGTAGTGACCACTGCTGAAAGTAGGCCGCCAGACAAGACTGATGGCTCTAGAGTGCCCAAGGAGCTGACTCACAGACACTCCACAGCACAGGCAACAGCACAGACAGACAGCAAGCATTACACTCACTTTGATCTAGTCTCCCCAGAAGATCAGGTCGAACAACGGCTCCTCCCTCTCCTCCTCTCAGGTACACACCTCACTGAGATGATGATGAAGGGTTCTTCCTCTTGCTCAGCATGTACAGCAGACCACTGGGAAACAAGAAACATCCAATGTCAGCATTGCACCATGGTATGAAGACCCTCTGTTCCACTGCTCACCATCCTCACACTCAGGCTGTAGCCACACTCTACCTCTTTAGGAGGGAGAATCAGCCATGTCAGGGATCTGGCATCAAAGCAGGCACAAACATGGCCTCTAGGAAAGGGAAGAGGAGCACAACAGACAAAGTTTTGCTGTTTTTCAGACTGTCAATATGAAACAGTCTCTCACTGTCTTCATTCTGATGTTCAGAGAAAGACCTGACTGGAACTTAGATTTCCTTTTGCCAGTGAAAGATTATGGGCAGTCATCTGCCTCCATAGAAATGTTTCAGTTGGAAAAGAACACTAAAGTCATTGAATCCCACCACTTCCCCAGCCATGTTTACCACTGAATCATGTCCCTAAGTGCCATAATTATCTTGCTACCAGCTGGACTATCACAAAGACACCCCTCATTTCTGACTGTGAAAATCACATAAAATATATTAGTCCTGCACAAGCTACCTGATTTGATAGGTGAGACAGCTGCAAGGAGAGCAACAATGCACTGACACATCCTACTTTGGAAGTAAACTGCCATACTTTTAAAAAATACCCCAAACTTCAAACCTCTGGCCATGGGAGAACCCAGTGCCTTCATCAAGAGGAATCCCATGCCCACATGAACCCAGAGCATAATCTTCCTCAAAGAAGGCTGCCTCTCTGGTAGCCCCTAAGTAAGAACAGTTCAGGCAAAGGACAGATGAGTTAAAATCAAAAAAATTGGAGACATCTGAATTCCTTTTAACCATTTTCAAACAAAACTGCCTACTGCTACAGTTGGCAATAGCAGGATCTTTTTCAAACCCTGCTTGCCAGCACTTTTCGTCTGGCCCATTAAAAACCTGACATCCCACACCTGATGTAATGGCAGGAGCTTGGCAGTAGCACCAGGCAGTCAAAAGAGAGATGCAGCCAGTGACTTGAGGTAGGGAGGAACAGCACAAACAAGTTAATCAGAACACGCAGGGCAGTTTTCCAGCTGTGTGTGGGCAGTGACTTGTTCAGCCAAAATCCCAAAGGAAGTTTGGACACTCAGGTGGCCCCACAATCGCAGAAAGGCTTTGCAGCAGGATTGCCAGGCAGGCCTTCCCACGTCATTCCTGTTCAGACACCTCAACTCTCCCTGCCAACCCCTGTTTTCCCCTGCTTAACTACAGCACTTCTGCTACTCTTACTTTCTCAACTTCTAACACCTTCCAGAGATCATTGTGCTTAACTTCAAATACTGAGACTTCTTAAAAATCTCCAATAAAAACTGAAACACAAACATTACTTTATCATCATTTGCGTGTCACTTTTCAGTAAAACAGAAATCACATCTTTGCTATTCTTGGTCCCCTAAGAAGGTAGGAAAATGTCAAACCTAAATGTAATTAAAAAAACCCAAAACTACCCAAAGGTATGTTTATTGTCAGGAGACTACTCTTCTTCCCTTGTTCTGTTTCCATACACAATGTGACTTGTGATTGTGCCTTACAGGGACAGCTCTGCTAGTCTCAGAGGAGATGAGGAAGGCACAACCCTCATCTGCTGTCACAGGTGAGATGTGCAGCCACCAGTAACCTGTGGCTGCCCCATCTGGAGTAGAAAAGCCCCTGCAGTGGAACATTGAAAAGTGTCAGTAGGTAGGTTGGGGGCAGCCCCTGAACTTGTTTTTCATGATCTAATGGCAATTACTGGCTAACCCCCGAGACACAAACCCCATCATTGTGCCCATTTACCATGTGTTTGAGGAGAAGCGACTGTTCTGGGCTTTCTTTAAAAGAAGTGCAAATAGAGAGGAAAAGCTTTAGAGAAGAGGTCAGGGTTTTTCTAGTGAAAGCTATACCTCCAAGAGGCCACAAGAATAGATATTCCACACCCAAACGCTGAAAAAACCCAAAACATTCCAAATTGACTTCAAGCCTTTCAGAAGACTTTTCTCCCATCAGCCATTTTCTGAATTGTGTTTAAGAGTAACAGAGATTTGCTTTTCCTCGGATCCCAAGGCTGGATTTAGCCTGGTGCGAGGGCCAAACAGGAGTGGAGGTCCCGAGGGAACAGCACGGAGATTTCCGGGACAGGGCATGCACGCCGAGCTCCGGGAGCGGCCGAGGGCGGCTGCGGGGCGCGGGCCGAGCCGGGCGGGTCCCCGTCCCTCCTCCGGAGCCCCGGGGCCGCCGGGAGCGGGGGCTCGTTCCGGGGCCGGCGGAGGGCTCGGGACACGCCGCAGCCGGAGATACGCGGACACCGGGGCCGGGCTGGCGGGGAGCGCCTGGGCTGAGGCCGCCGAGGGGCCTCG
>VWZG01009507.1:120889-146801 GCA_013396735.1 Grallaria varia
TGCCCGCGCTGCCGCGAGCCTCCCGCTCCGGTCTGCGCCCCACTCGCCCGCCCAGCCCGCCGCTGCCCGGGCCCTGTGCCGGGAGCGCGGCTCCGTGTGCGGCGGGGACGGAGCCCGCGCCGTGCCGCGCGCCGCAGGCAGCGCCATCCTGGAGCAGACTTGGTGGGACGCGACCTTAAAGCTCATCCAGGGCCACCCCCGGCCATGGGCAGACACACCTTCCGCTGGACCAGGTTGCTCCAAGCCACGTCGAACCTGGTCTGGGACACTTCCAGGGATGGGGCAGCCACAGCTTCTCTGGGCAACTTGTGCCAGGGTCTCACAGGGAGGGATTTCTTCCCGATATCCCATCTAACCCTGCCCTCTTATCAGTGCGAAGCCATTCCTGTTGCTCCAGGCTCTTGTCCAAAGTCGCTCTGCCGCACTTCTGGAGCCCCTTTAGGCTCTAGAAGGGACTCAAAGGCCTCCAGAGCCTCCTCTTCTCCCGGCTGAACACTGCCAGCTCTCTCAGCCTGCATCCAGCAGCATCGTATAGGTATGTGCATGCACATGCAGGTACGCACTGGCACACACACGTCATGCAGGTCCTGCTGCTGCTGGCTGGACCAGCCTGTCCACAATGTCCCCAGAGGCTCTGCACAGATGTGTCTGCATTCAGTGGGTCCAGCCTCTCTGTCTCTCACCAGTGAGGTCCCAGATGTCCCAGTCTCTCCAGTATCCACCACTCTGATGCTAGGAACCACCTTTATGGTTGGTGGTGACTGCTCTTCTTGGTGTGTGCCTGTGCTGCAGGGATGCACTGCCTCCCTTCGGGTGCTGCCCCTACACACACAGCCCCTCGGACTCAGGGCTCAGCTCCTCTGGCCAGCTCTGGGACCTCCATGCAAAGATGTGCATGCATCAGAGAGGGCTCCTCACCCAGGCAAAGGTGAGACATTCTGTTCAATATTGCAGAATGGGATCATATCAGGGTGTACATGGTGTTCTTCTGCTTTTGTGAGTGTAACAGGTGGGATGAGCTGCAGCAGGTACCAGCAGGGAGTTGGGCAGAGCCTCCAAGGGGCAGGAGAAGCAAGCAGGGATGAGTGGATGCAGGGAGCTGGGGGAGACTCCAGCTGGGTCTGCTGCTTCGGGGACACCAGTGTGCTTGGTCCCCTGCATCCGCAGAGCCACCCCTTCATTCTGCCCTGCTCCCCTGAGGCTGGTAGGGCTGCCTGTGCAGACAAACACGTGCATGCTGGCATGTCTGCCTAGCCCAGGGCTTTCATTTTCCATCTCATTTTTTTTGTAGGTATTTCAGACTTCGGGGGTTTCCTTAATGCAGTGCTGGTACTCTATTTTCAACATTACTGGCATGTAATTACAACGTACCTCTGGGAATGCTAGCACAGGCGTGTATGTGTGGGCTGAAAAAGTGTCTCTTGAAGGGTGGAATGATGTGTTTCTCTGATGCTCTAGGCTCTGGATCCAGAAAGAAGTGAACAAAACTGACCTACAAGTAGGAAGATTTTATCGTCTGTCAGATAGCAAGTGGAATCTGGCATAGCTGTGACACCTGGTACTGGCCACAGGTACTTCACTCTGATCTTATGACTCCTTTCCAAACAATGCTTCTGGATGTTACACAACCTTCTCAAATGTATCAGATAAAAAATTGTGGTAAAATATACACAGTTAAAAGGATTAAAAGATTAGCTGAAACTGCAGAATGTTAAACAATTGTCAAGACTGCCTGGATCCAGGTCTGTGTCTGACCCCAGTTCCCCAGATTCCTGCCCCTGATCCCTCTCTGCAGGCTGCCATCCTGCCATGGCCTCAGCCTGTCCCTGTCCCCCGGCAGGTGCCCCATGCCTGAGGCTGGGGCTCCCCTGCTCCTGGCTGGGGTGGTGCAGTGGGCAGTGGCCACCAGGCCCTGTCCCATCAGTCCCAGCCAGGCAGCTACTGAAACGGTGTAAAATGCATGTTTGGGGAAGTACCTCAGGTCAGGTACCTTTTCTGAGAACATTTCCAGGAAACAAAATTTTCTATTTATAGAAACAGCAGAAGAAAGATTAGAGTGTTTAGATTTAACACCAACTACAGCAGTATTTTATGCTTGCAAAAACTCATTATTGCCAGATTTGCCCTTGAAATTTGTTTTTGGTTGCGTCATGGCGGAAAATCAGCATCCGCCTCTGAGGTGTCCTGTGCAGGTTACCTGTCCCCAGGGACTTGTGCTCTCCCACACTGTCCGAGGGCCATCACACCTCAGGGTACAACAACTGAATGTGCCCAGGGAGGGAACGACACAGCTCCAGTCTGGCCGTGCCACAGGGCACTTTGCTGCTGCAGAGAAGCAGACAGAGATGCCTGCACTCCATGCAATGTGACTCAGGTGTGATCCTCAGGTGCTAGTTTTTGCCCTTACACTCCTTTCTCTCTGAAGTCTGTTGAGTCCTGCTGCTGCCTTTGCTTCTGAGAGCTGTTTCTCGGGAGAAGTGATAAACTCTACCTGCCACTCCCCTGAGTCCAGCCCAAACTGCTCCCCTCCTCCCCTGAACGCCCCATCTTCCCTGCCCCAGTGATGTGCTTGTGAGAGAGGAGTTCGGCACAGAGCCTGAGGTTCTGGTGCTCATACGCATCCCGGAGCTGAGGCGGTGGCACCGCACAGCGGGTGCTGAACAACATCCCTAGCCGTGCTTAGCTCAGCTCGGGGGGGCTGCACTCCGCCCTTGGAGAATGCCCCCTCTTCCTCCACAGCCCGCAGCGGTCTGAGCTGTTCCGGGGGCCGGGAGGCACCTTCCTGCATCACAGAACCGGGCCCCAAGGCTGCAGCGAGCGGTGGGGTTGAGAGCAGCCCTCTCTCCTGGCCCCCCGGCCCGGCGTGCGGCGGCTCGGAGCGCTTTGCGCGAGGGCAGCGGGGGCGGTCCGGGCTGCCGAGGCCGTGCCTGCGGCACAGGCACCCTCCGCACTCAGCTCCAGGCTCCCCCGGGCAAGGGCGCAGCGGGGCCGGAGGTGTTCTGGCCGCCACAGTACCATCTCCCCGCTGCCATTTGCCGGGACCCACCCCAAGTGCCTGCCGGAGCAGGGGAAGGAGCGTCCGCTCTCCACGCCCGTCGGCGCTGCCGGGCGGCCCCAAGGCGCCCTTCCCATCCCCGCCTGCTGTCCCTGTGCAGGGACCCCAAATGGCTGCGCGAACCCAGCAGGAAGGAACGGGCCGGCCGGAGTCCGCGGGGGGACCCGGGTGCTTTGCAGGACACGGGGCTTTGCGGCACCCTCAGTGGCTTGGGCACAGCCCGGGTCTCCTGCAGCCTCCCAGACGGTGACGACCGTCATTCGTCCACGACAGCCTGTCCGTGCTTAAAACAAGGAAAAGGGAAGGACGAGCGAGATTTCCCCGAGATGCTGCCTGTCAGTTCGGGGTGCACGTGCCGGCAGGTGGCACCCCAGAATGCGCAGCCTTTCTGCGAGCCCGGTGCTGCTCCCCGGAGGGGTCCTCAGCCTCCGCTGTTCCCCCCGCACCGAGGGAGCTGCTGCGGTGGATAGCCGCCAGAAAGGACCCTGAGCTGATGGGTACCCTGCGCTTCTTTCTAAACTGTGTGTCTTAGCGCTGAAGGAAACAGCACGAAAGAATCCAGAATAAACCTCAGCAGCATTAACACATTAATTAAGTGCCTGCGTCAGGGTGCTGATTCCTGTTGTCTGTAACTTTGTTAGACGCGATGTGAAATGACCTCCGACAGCGGCAGTTTCACCTGGCATTCCTCGGGGAATTCACAGCTGGGAGGAGCCACCCTGTGCAAGAGTGTCGCTGAGGAAAGCCACAGGAGTCTTGGCCATGGTGGAAACATTGTGTGATGTTTCTTCTACTGTAGAACAACATGAGGATGTGGCTGAAGGATGTAGGCATGCAAGTAGTTCAATTAAATGTGTGCAGGCAATGCTCAATTTCTTTTAAAAAGCCTAATTTTGCAATCTTGTCAAGCAGTGTTTTTACCTGCACTTGTTGAATGAGGTGGGTCATACTTGCTTGTGGTTACCAGGAAAGTTGTCTCTGACCTTCACAGGCTGTTTCCTGACAATCACAATGTTTTCATCTAGAAGCTAAAACTGGTGGTGGTTTTGTGTGGTTTTTTTTTTTTTTTNTTGTTGTATGTCTAACCAGGTGAACCACATTCTTGTCTGCTCTGATTTGGTAAAATAAGTAAACTTTTATATGATGAACCATTCCTCCTCCTTGAAGTTCAAAGGTGCACCTGCCGCACTGTGCGAGGCAGAATCAGGCAGCATCCTCTGCCCTGGCCTCACAAAGAACCAGTGCGGGGGCAGCTGCAGGAGGGCTGAAACAGTTCAGGACATGCAGAGCAAGAAGGCAGGGAGAGGCTGGGCAGAGGTGGGTGGTGACATGAGGAACAGCTGAACCAGGACAGAGAAGAGGTNGGTGGCTGACATTTGAGACTACGGTTGCCATTTTCCCACCTTTACTCCCATTTCAGCATCAACAAACTGCATTGCCCAGGTCACAGGAATGGCACTTTCAACAGCCTTCCACTGAAATGTCTTGAAAGTCATCAATCCTGAACCCTGGAAGACCTTGGGGTACTCAGTGCCCTGCCCCAGTGGAGTCCCCCTTTATCACAGCGTGGAAATGATGTGTGGCTCCAAGAGCCGCCAGCTCTGGTGATCATAGGGACATCAGTCACCATACTGTGTTTGGACTCGTGCAACCTTCTGAGCTGCAGCCCATCGTCATCCTCATCTGTCTGCAGCAGGGACAGGAGCACTTCAGAAGTTAATTAAATTCCCACTCCCCCCCCCCTCCCCCAACCTGATCTGCTTCTCCTCTTCCCAGTGCTCCACTTTGCCGCTTCAAACCAAGCAGGGGGAGAGGGAAGGGAGCGTAATTATTTAGCTCCTTAGAGCCAGCTCTACAGTGCTTCAAAGCTTGTTAATTACAGTTTCAGCCGTGCAAGTCTGTGGAGGACCAGAAGAGCATGTGAGGAGTGGGGAACATGCGTTGAGGGAGAGGAAGGATGACATGAGGACGAAGTCACAAAGGCTGACAGTGGGAAGGACCAGGGTGAAATAGGGCAGGGGGCCAGAGGCACTTGCAGATAGGAACCTAGGAAAGAGCCACAGGGAGTAGGAAGCAGCTGGGAAGCAGAGGGAGATGGAGGAACAAGGATAAAGATGGAACTGCACAGGGGAGTGGCACTGAGTGTCTGTGCAGGGTGATGAGAATGCAGGTTAGGCACCGAGGGATGCTGTGCACTGGCATCACTGAAGTGTGTCCTTTGTGCCCACCTGCCTTCTGTGGCAGAGTAGGTAACTGCCCAGGCTCTGAATCCAAGAACTGCCAGTGCTGTTTGGGAGGGCATGGTTGTTGGAGGACAGAATGGATTTTACAACATAATGACCCTTGTCAGAGAAGGTTTTTGCTTTCCTTGATCATCTTAATTTTTTCACTAAGTGAGCAAAATAATTGCAACAGTGTTCTGCCTCTCTCTCAATTCCATCAGCTAAGAACCCTCAGCATTTTAAGAGCAAAATCTGCAATATTCGTCCTCCATCTCTTCTGTGTTAGAGAACAGCACTTTGTGCTGCTGTCCCCTGGGCAAAAGGTCCTGGGATTAAGAGGAGAGTCTCCCCTTCTGGCCATCCACACTTTCCAGAAATAAGTCATTTAAAAGAGGATGGTGGTGGGAATAATGTTCAGGTCCTCCATGGGAAACCATTTTGGGCTTCTCTGTAGCTTCTGACATGAATATATGCGAATTTCCTCTTTGACAATACCAAAAGGACAATTCAGAACCAGAAAAGACAATGTGCTTGAAGACTTGATGCTGCATTGCCAATAGTTCTTAGCTCTGACTTCATGATTTCCATTTTCTTTTGGCAGGTCCCAGTCTCTCTTTCTTTGCTTTTGCTGGAAAATTTCCCTCAAGGAACCACCAGTGATGGCCCAGGAGACAGTGTGTGAATGCTTTGCATTATGTAATGCTTTGACATTTGGCATTCCCATGGCATTATCCCCATTATCCCTCATCAATGCGGAATAAGCTGTCAGAGCATGAAATTGGTATTTTTACATATTCTTAATGTACAGATGTCAGTCTGAAAGCCATGCACAAGCATTATGATTAAATTCTCTGTTTCATCCTCTAGCCTATTCATGGATCTGTTTGGAAGATTTCTTTTGGGGAGTTATTGGGAAAAAGCACAACCTTATAAGTAATAATTCTGCCTAATAGCATTATCAGAAGGTGAAAGATAAGTTTAAGACACTGTGCACTGAATGCAGCATAGACTCATAAATCCAGAGCAAGTGTTCAATTTTTAGCACCTGTGTTCCTGGCATGGCAGCAGAAAGCGAACAAGTACCAGATGCATAGAGGGAATATAATCAGTGACCCAGTTTCTGGTGCCAAATACATCAACATGTTCCAAATCAAATCTGCTCAGAGTTTACAAGTTTGTTATTCTGTGTTAATTGCAATGTAAGAATGGCAGAGCCTTATGGGAGGATGATGTGCCTAAACATAATGTACATAGAGAAAGAAGAGAAAGGGCATGAGAGAGGATCCACACAGGACTCCAGATTGTTTGATTTGGTGGGTTTGATCACAAATACATAAGGAAGAGTAGGAAAGTCACCTGCTTGAGAGCAAATCAGCTGCTCCACCCTCCACTCTCAGACCCTGTCTCAAGGACTTGTGCAGCATGAGCACTCAATATTGGTGCAAAATGAGACCAGTACTGTGCAGTCTGCATCACTGGGAGCTCCCACGGCCAGGGTGGGTAAAGCCCAGAGTGTCCTGGTCTGGTCTCACAGCTGGGGCTATTGTGAGCCGAAGGTTGTCTAGAGAGTTCCTGGGGTCTCTTCCAGACCGAATTGTCCTGTGCCCCATTCTCTGGTAGGCAGACGGTTGAAGCAGGAGGATGTTCAGCTTCTGCACAACAGACTTTCCTGTGAAGTTCCAAGAGTTTGTCTAAACAGACCTTAAGCCTGTGCAGAGCTGTATCCTTCATCTCTGCTCACTGTGTCTGGAAGTGTGTCCAGAGCCCATGAGCATCAGCAGGGTAATAGGAGCATCCCACCTGATCACCAAGTATTCCAGTTTACAGTCAAATCAGGAGAGAGACCAAAGGTCTGACCTTTCTTCACATATACCTGAAAACAGTGCATGGACTATTTTTAGATTGATTTCCCTAAAGAATGAGTTATGCAACTAGGTCATCAGTCCTTACGTGCTCCTCTTCTCTGTCCTGCTCTCCACCCTGCCAGAAACTTGTGGTGTATAGATCACCAACGCCAGTCAAATGCACCAGAGAGGTGAGGAACTTGAGAGGAAGTTTTTAATGAAAAGTGACATCTCTGTGGAGAAGACAGAGGGGGGCTCATGTCCTAGTGGTCACAGGGCTCCAAAATGGGGTCAGCAAGTGTCTATGTGTCCTCTTGCCTTGGAGGTGGTCTGGGACCAGCTAGACCACACGCTGTCTCCTGTGCAGTGCTGTTAACAGGGTTGAGGATGGGTTGGGAATGCTGTTGAAGGGTGCTAGGGAAGCAGGAGCTGTGAAATGGTCATTGCTGGGAACATGAGAGTTGAAGGGAAGAGGAGATTGCACAGAAAGCCAGAGGAGATGTGATGGAGAAAAGTGAGCTTAATAGGATGAGAGGCAGATAAGGATATAGGAGTAAGAGCTGCAGGCTTTGTTCCTGTAGCTATTGGAGAAATTTCTAATGGATGACATTTTTACTAAAAATTCACTAGCATGAATAATTACAAAGGCAGTTTGGCTTGGTTTTCAGCACAAAACTTGCTCGTGGGGACAGTTAAAAAGCAAATTTGGAAAGAGCATTCAAGCCACAGTCACAACACAACACTGGAAGAGTTTTGAGGCTGCTTTATGCAGGGGCCATTTATTATGCTCTTCTCACCTTTGCAACCAAATGGCTGATGACAGGGAGTGCAGCTGCTGTGGCAGCTGGCCACGTGGCCAGTGTAGGGTCCCTATCTCATGGGCTCTGAGACTGTCTGCAATCCCCATCCAAAGTCTGTCACAGCCAGAGGAAAGTCTGCTGGGTTCTCTTGTGCTGATGGACAAGTGCCTTCAGTCCAGAATGTTCAACGCTGGCAGGTTCATACCACCCACCACAGTTTGCCTGTTTGTTTGGAAGGTGATGAAACATTTTTCACTTTCTGTGGGAGACTGAAGGTAATGGTTGAGCAGGGAGTTCTGAGGGAACTCTCATAGAAGCCTGAAGAGGAGTTGCTCCAGTAAAGCCACTTTTCGCCCCAGAATGAAAGTGTCTCTCTTCCAACCTGCTCTCCTCAGCTGCTTTCCTGAACATCAATCTGACTGGGAAAGGCATCAACCAAGTTTCCAGCTGGATGACTTTCATCAGGTCTGTGGGGTGCACGGGGCTGCATGCAGCCATGGGGTCCCTTGAACAGATGCCTCGTCTCTGGGGATACCTGCCCTCAGGTGTGTCAGGAGTAGAGGAGGATGATCTGCATGCAGCACCTCCACTCTGCTGCTGAAGACAATCTAATACGAAATGAGTGTCTTCTGGAAAATGAACCAAAGCCAAGTAGTTTCAGCAGTGCTTAAGTAGATGCTGCAGCAAAATTGCTGTCTTGCATGTTTGGTGCAGGAAGCACAGGCAGGACAGCCTTTCACTGTGAGCATGAGTTACAGTGATCCACTGTCCAACCACAGGTTCCCCTCTAGTGCACTCCACAAGCCAGCAAGGCTTCTTCACTGGGTCCAGAAAAATGTATACGTGTGAGTGCAAATCACTTTGCCTGAGAAAGAAGGACTGGCCGGACCTTATGCATGCAGGGGGCTGACACTGCCCGGACCTTGGGCCTTGTGACCCTTGGGATTGCAGGTCCAAGTATCAATATGTGCCCTACTAACAGGAGCAGGTCAGCAGAGGAGAAAGTAATACAACAGTGATGGTAAAAGGCTATCCCGAGGTGGAGGGCAACTTTCATTTACTGCAGAAAATGTTTGTTTTCCTAAACGGGGGTATGAAGTTAATCCTCATAAGGAGAAATCTAAGTCCTGTGCTACTCTCTGCAGGATTTCTCTTACTTCATTAAACTCTGACATCTCAGAAGGCAAATCCGCATTGTCACGTGTCACTTGTGCTTGAAAAAAATGTACATATCAGTGTTTAATACGAGCTTATTTTTCCTTCTTATTTTGCAAGTGTAATTGCGTAGTAAATCGAACTGTGAGCTTGTATTTACTTGTTAGCATTAAGAGTGTGTCAGGCCATATGTAAACAAGGGTATTAGCACAGATCTGGAGCAGAGTCAGTCTGTGCCAGCTGGAGACGAGGTCCCTGTCTTTCCACTTACCAGGAGAGTGTGAGACGACGGAAAGGAGCAATGACTTTAGGCTGGTAAATACCATCACTCGCAAAGACAGCTGTGGGATATTCCTGTCTGGTTATTGTACTACTGAGATTTTGGACTCATCTAACATTGCTTTTCCCTTGAGCCTTTCTGTCTTGGCTGATGAAACTTTTAGTGCTTGCAGGAACCAATTTTCCAGGAGCTCTCTGGAGCACAGCTCCATGATGCAAGGCATGGAGAGGTCTGTGCAGCTGATCTGAGACATGTAGGGGCTGCAGCCTCCAGTGAGAAATGGACTACTGCTCACTGCCCCATGGAACAGATTTCTGCTTTGGGCTGACCTAGCCTTGGCCCAAAATGCTCGAGGTGCTGGGTCATGCTCTAAGTTTGTCTGCTGCACTGAGCAGCCCCATCTGTCAAATTTCTTCTCTCTAAGAAGACAGGGGTCACCAGCATTGAGGCCATGCTGCTGAGAACGCAGCTGCGCTGGGCAGGGCACGTCTCCAGGATGGAGGATCATCGCCTCCCTAAGATCGTGCTCTATGGTGAACTTGCCACCGGCTGCCGCAAGAGAGGAGCCCCAAAGAGGAGATACAAGGACTCTCTAAAACAGTACCTCAGCCTTGGCCATATTGACTACCATCAGTGGTCCACTTTGGCCTCCAGTCGGGAGGCATGGAGACACACCATCCATAACGCTGCTGATTCCCTTGAGAATGCACACAGAATCAGTCTGGAGGAGAAAAGACACTGCAGAAAGAACCGTGCCTCTGCCTCGCCAACACCTCCTATGGAGACTTTCTGCTGTGCCTTTTGTAACCGGCCTTGCCTGTCTCGCATCGGCCTTTTCAGCCATCAGTGCGCTTGCAGCAAGCGTGGGTAGAGCCCTTCCCAAATCTTTGTTTGTGAGGCCTGGCCATGATGATGAAGAAGGCACTTACAGAAAGCGTTCATAACCTTGATAACTCAAGCAGCTGGCCCATGCAGACTGGGCTCATGACATTTCTAGTACTTTCACCCTGTGTGGCACCTCCCTGCACCTCTTCCTCTGATTCTTGTCTGGGTTGGGTGGAAAGAGCAGGATGGGACCCATCGAGGTGGCACAGACCCAGTGTTGCACCTTCCCTGCTGCAACACTGCCCATTATCCCCTCCTTGCACGGCGGTATAGGAGGTGCCTGCAGGGCCTCACTACAGAAGCCCCTCCACCCAATTCTTCCCTCTTCCCTGTGCTGTGTACCCTCTGCCATGAGGGGGTCTGATCTGCCAGCCCCAGGGTCACTCTGGCTGTGTCACAGCTTTGTTTCTCACTCTCATGCAATTCACCAAGTTCTTTGACTCCTCTCTGCCAGGGATTTGAGATTGTTCATGTCAGCAGAGGTTTTACACTGTGCTGTCCCAAATCTGGGACAAATATCATCAATCCACCTGCAGGAATGAATCCCCTGAAGTTTTCTTCTTGGTGCACATTTACTTTTTGTAGTCCAGATGACTTTCCTTCTGCGCATGAGGAATTCCAGTCAAACCCAGCAAGTTTTCTAGTTTACACCATAGTTGCTTCTTCAGCAAGGTGAACCCCTTTTTTGTTTCCCGAATCCAGCATCAGCCCCAACTTTGGTGCTGGGCACTGGCTAAGCCAGGAGCTGCAACTGTGAGAGGATGGACCCTGACTAGCCCTCCCTCCCTCGGTGGCCGCTGCAGCCTCTTTCAAGGGCCAGTAGTAATCAGAGTGGTGGTGACGTAGGGGCTACAAGTTGGGGGTCCTCCAGAACACCCAGACCTCATGAGACAGCATCCAGGGAGGGAAACACATTCTGCTCAGGCTAGGAATATAAGCCATGTGCCTGATCTGTGCAACTCCAGAACCTGCTCCCAGCACCATGTTTCTTCTTGATGCCCTTTGTGGTGGTTGCCCATGGGAAGATGATGCCACCAGACAGCTGCTCCTCTCTCTCCAAGGATGGGCAGACCACAAGAGCAATGCTGGGAGTTTGTTATGGCAAAGTGAGCTCTCAGATTCTCCTTGCTCCTGATACCATTTCTGTGGATGCTCAGAACGGATCACTCCTGGATGCTGTGTGCTCTGCAGGCCCAGGTGGAACAACAGCTCAAGCTGGGACACTGGTGCAAACCCCCCAGACCCAGGTGTGGCACAGCCCGCAGCACATAAGCCCCAACCCCTGCAGCACGCTGCGGAACTTGCCCACCATTCCCTAGAGCATTTGTGAAGCCATGGTTGATTTGAATGGCTTTTGGGGGCAGCTGGCTGGGGACAGGGCCAGGCCTCAGGTGTCTCACACAAGGTTTGCAGTAAATAGGGGTAACAGCGCAACCAGTACAGTGGCAAAACCACCCCAAGAAGCCCAAGCCATGCCGTGCATAAGTGTGACAGCCGGTGCACTGCCAGCACTGCCAGCTGCTGGGACAGATACAACAATGTTGACCATGGAGACACCTCACAGCCCTCTGCCTCTTCCTTCACTTTTCCTGTCTGGAGGACAAATGGAGCAGGAATTGTGTCATTAACAGCATCCAGTCAACCTTAGCCTGGCTTCATTCCTCCTGCCTTAGGCTGTGGAGACACCTTCCAGGAGAGCTCCTGCCTGTCACCACAGAGCTGTGCGAGGGAACAGTCCATGGTCTCATGTCCAGACACCACTCTTTGTGCAGGGTCTCTGGCCCTTGTCATAAAAGATCTCTGGATTCTCAATGTCTGTGCCAATGACAAACATGAAAACCTGGTGTACTGGCATGCTTTCTGCACACAGAGGAGCCTTCTGAGGAAGTGACACATCCATCCACGTGAGAGCTGCTCTGTGTGGGGTCCAGTTATAACTGCCTTGGGGCATTTGGTCTCTGCGGCAGGGACTGGAGAGGCGCATCCCTGGGGATGCTGCAGGAGCAGAGCACCATGTCTCCTGTGAAGGGACATGTTCAGCCTAAGCAAAGAAGGCAGCTGCTCAGGGCAGCGTGTGTCTGGGGAGGCAAAGCTCTCTGCCCTTTGCCAGCACAGTGGGAAGCCAGCCTGTGATGCCTGCTGTGCTGGTGTACTGGGGCACCACGCCTGAGCTGATGTGATGCCAGCACAAGAACGTCATGGTTATGATGATGTATGTGGAGTTATTTTTAAATATTGCAATTTTAGCTAATTCCATTGCAGGCATAAGTAGTAAATACCTAGCTCGACATCCTGTGAAGCATTCAGTTGAGCTGCTACTCCTTTCAGCAATGGAATTAGCAAAAATTACTGATATCTTCAGGGTGACCAAGCCTCTCCAGCTATTGTATGTCCATAGGAGGAAGATGTGGTTTTTCTGTGTGGTCTGGAAGAGCACAAGGGGAAGGGTTTCATATGACAATGCTAGAGCAGGGTGATGGTAGTTGTCTCTGTTTGGCTCCCTTTTCCAACCTAATGATTCTAGGAGCAACTGGAGGAAGCAAATAGTGTGTCTGTTTAGTTGAATTCCCCATATTTAGTAGATAAGAAATGTCTCTGAAAACCTCTTAGGGCACTCCTGTGGTGTAAAGAGGCAGACTGACTTCTTGTCAGTGGGCAGACAGGTTTAACTGAGCGTTCAGAACATGACAGTCCCATGTTTAGGGAAGGACACAAATTCTGGTGGCCTGCCAAACCTCCCTTCCTTCCTTGGGAGACTGAAACCAATGCTAAAGGACAAGACTTTCCCAGAGTGCCTTGTTCAGACTAGGCTGAAACAGGCTTCTCACGAGCCTTGTGAAGCCCACACACAGCTGGGCCAGGGAGAAGCAGAAAACAGGAGGAAGGCAAAATGCTGCTCAGTGCAGGAGGGAATTTGGATGCTTGAGCAGCCTAATGTCTGTGGATCATATGGGAACCAGCAGTTTGCAGTGTCCTCAAACATATATGACTTTCTGCGCGGAAAGGTAGGTGTGCCACCTTGAGGAGTCCCCTGGCCCAAAAAATGTGAAGTTCTCATAGCCAAAAATGATCAAAGTACTGCTGTGAAGCAAAATAACTCTGAAACAAATAGCTGTGGTAGGACTACAGCAATGATTTTCAGGAGTTGGGCTTTGATGATCCTTGTCCGCTCCTTCCAACTTAGAATATTCTATGATTCCATGATTGTTATATCCTTGAGAAACAATTACTTTTAATCAAAGCTTTTTCTGAAATAAACACGCAAGCAAACAGAGACCACAAAAGGCAAATCGTAGTCTGAGTCATATACATGGTGTGGAAAATTTTGGCCCAAACTCTTACAATCTGGTGAAGGTGTCAGCAACTGAAGATCTTGTGGGAAGTGATGGCTGTGCTTAGTTGGGCAGTGAACCTTGAATCACCTATAATTAGGTAAGGAAACCTGTGTACCGGAAACTATAAAAACAAGCTATTAATAGTTGCTTCGTTTTCACTGCTCTCCAGATGGCAGTTTGTGCTGGACTGGTCTCAGAGCTGTGCTGGGGATGCTCTGTCAGGGGGGCTGGCCCGGCTTCATCAGATCTGCTCTGGGAAGGTATTGGGGCTTTGCCTGGTAACAGGGGCATAATTTGTGCAGGAGGTTTACAGGTGCCTCCTGACCTGTAGCACAGCAGACAGTGCTCCTCTTCTTTGGCTGTGAAAGGTGGTCACTCTTTCAGTACCAGTGGTTGCCCTCAGTGTTAGTGTATAAATGCTCAAGGAAAATTACTCATTCATGTGTTGTGCAGAAATATGTTAGTCAGCTCATTATTGCAGTGTATGGGAGGTATGGGCTTAAGTGGTAGCCCTGGAAAAAGGCCTGTTAGAGTAAATCCTGGAGGTTTAGGTTCAGACAGAGTATTGAAGCACTGGCTCTTCCATGAATATCCAGTTCTAGAACAAAAAATAGAAATTTCTCTAATCTTTGTACTGCTTAGTTAGAACTCACTGACTTCTGCTACTGCTTCAATATTTCACTCAAAAGAAGGTAAATTTCCTAGTCTAATGGACAAAAAGAAGCTTGTTTAACAGATGTGTGTCATATCAGCAGATCTTTTAAAATAAAGCATTTAAGAACTAGTTTGAAATCACACCATGCCTGGTGGCAGCTTTCTCTGTGTGGGGAGTTCAAGCAGCAGTGCCGTGTTTAGCATACCGTGTCTGTTGAAGCACCCTATAGTTTCCTGGATGTTTTCTGAGGTATTTAGATTTATTTCAATGTTTACAATGTATTTGTTGTTCATTAAACATATTTACCCAGGCTAACCCAACATGACAGAAATTATCTTATTTACAGTGGAACTTTGACAAAAATACATGCAGAAAAGATAGACAAACACACATAAACCTGAACTGCTGAGTGGAACATTGATTTGCTGCCACTTCCAGTTGTTCTCATTAGAACTTATTTTATTTGAACATAACTCTCTACCCCATGTAAATGTGAAATTGTTAATCTTATTACTATATAGAAAACAAATTAGTTATTATGCATGGTATTGGAAATGGATTGTTAGGTTGGCATTGGGAAAATTAGAAAAATACACTCATTACTTCAAATTATATCTGATATACATGTACAACTCTGTTTTTAAAATTATTTGCAATATTTAGGTAGCAAATACAGCAAGCAGGAAAGCCCTTCTTTTTGTTTTTTCTGTGTGGGTTTAAAATTTCAAGTCTGCATTCTGAATGTTGGATTAAAGCCCCCAGTATACAGTTAGGCTTTTATATTTTAAAACAGCCATTTTACACTGGAGTAAATGAAGTTGTTAGATTGAATTTCATCCAGCTGCAAGGCAGAATTCACCATGTTGATATAATTAACTAGTACAAAATCTAGGTGGCTTACCTGTACGGTCCAAGGATCTGCATTTCAGGTCTGCTGTCTCGCCATGAATGCTTCCTAAGAATGCTTAGATGGATGAAGGAAGCCAGCTAGTGGAATTCTTTTGAAAAGAAAACAAAAACAAAAACCAAAACCAACAGAAACCACACCACAATATTATAAGCAAGAGAAGGAGTGTGTCCATACACTTTAATGAAGAAGCTTTCATGGCTGGTGGAGTGCTGGAGAGCCAGGCTGTGGCTGAATTCCTGTGGTACTGATGACCTTTGCTCATTAGTGAGTGTGGGTTTGAGGACAGTTGGGAGGAAAGAGGGGGCTAAGCTGTCCCACCCATACTGTGCCTCTCTGGAGCTCATAATGGCCTTGCTGATGAGGCTGTGAGAGTGGTTTAGGTGTCCACTCTCCTCCTCATGGTGCAGGCAGTGCCAGTCTAGGGGCTGACTGCTGCAAGGGACAGGCACGGGCAGGACGGGCTTGCTCTGCCTTTTAGGATGCCTGTGCTCCTTCCTGAAGTCCCTAGTCAGGGCAGTCATCAAAATTCCTGCTGTGCCTAAGTGCCACTCCTGTGGATAAGGCAGTAGAGACAACCCTGGGCAGCCAGAGCTGTTGGGTCACCAGCCACAGGATTACTATGTAGTTTGCAAAAGAGTCAGTTTTTCCTTTTGACATGGAGCCCCCTTACTCACTGGGAACTTTGTGTAGCCAGAAGCTGCCTCTTGAAGCTTCTCCTCTGCAGTCCCACAGATGTGAAATGTTTTGCTCTCTCTGTGGAGTCCCGGCAGCCCAAGAAGCCTCACAGGAACCCAAGCGCCGGAATTTCTAGCAAAAAGAGTGTAAAAATTTGACATAAAAGGGTAAAGTAAGAGCAGCAGAGAGTTTCTGCAGATCATGACCCAGGTCATGGTGGCGTGTTTGTGCCCTGATCACATAGACGGGGCAGATTTTTGTTGTAGCATGGCTACTGTTCTCTTTGCTGGGCCAGTCAGTGAGACCGAGAGATGGGAGAAGTACCCAGAGGTCATCCATGCCAAGCTGTTCAGTACAGACCCAGCGGGACTCACGGCCCTCCTTACCAGATCATTACACCTTCCTTCACCATGGTGACAAGTTCCATCTGTCCTGTGCTGTGGGTGAGTTTGGACTGTGGTTTCTTTGGATGATTTCTTTGGAGACTCCTGAAAGCATGGAGAAGAGGAAAGAAAGGCAACTCTGACAAGACAGCAAAATCTTCGTCACGCCTCAAATTTCCAGAGGGGTCTCCCAGCTGGGCATTTGTCAGAGCCCCTCAGGAAACAAGGGTTTAGTGATGTCCCATGTGCTTTGCTGCAAAATTTCTGAAAAACTCCCCCAAAATTAGTTGCAATACTCAAAATAATCCATGTCCTACAGGGCAAGAAATAGAGACAAAACTGAAATAGCAGCACTAATGAGTGAAGTAAATATCAGAGCTGAGCTGTAAAAGCAGTGAGGAAATTCCCCTAAAGAATGTTTTGTTCCGCTTTAGTGACGGTAAATACAAGAGTTTGTCTTCACAGTCTCTGTCAAGCTGTAGGCTGCCGTAAGCCATGGGAACAAGAGCACATCCTCTGCAAGAAGAGGTTTATCCCCTGAACCCACACACCAGGGCATTCTTTGGACAACTTTTCATCCCTAGAGCCACAGCTTACAAAAGTTTTTGAGAATGAGAAAGAGAAGGAGTGGGACGTGGTGGAAATTGAGTCTTTTCTTCCTGTTTGAGCTGCTAGTGGGCAATGATGCAGTGCTCCCCAGGGAGCATCATGGAATCATAAAACAATTTGGGTTGGGAGGGACCTTAAAAACCATCTAGTGCCACCCCCTGTCATGAGCAGAGACACATTCCACCAGCCCAGGTTGCTCCAAGACCTGTCCAACCTGGCCTTGGGCACTTCCAGGGACAGGGCAGCCACAGCTTCTCTGCCCAACCTGTGCCAGTGCCTCACCATCCTCACAGGGAAGAATTTCTTCCCAATATCCAATCTAACCTTGCCTTCTGTCAGTGTGAAGCCATTTTCCTTTGTTCCTTTATACCAGGCCCTTGTCCAAAGTGCCCTCCAGCTCAGGTCAGTTTTCCTTCCTGCAGAACCTATCATGAGACAAATGGCTTTTCATGAAGTTTATAGCTATATATTGGGCAAACAGGGTAAGCATTATCAAACTGCTTCTTTTTAATTTTCTTCTTATTGATTTTAAAATTTACCTAAAAAAAGTTTTCAATTACAGGACAACCTTTTCATATTTCACACTTGGTAATTTTCATACAGCTGTATAATTGGAGGTAAGGAGAATCTGGAGTTAATGAAATAGATATCTGCATTGTTCTTAAAGTTCCCAGCTAATGACCATTTGAGGTGTGGTGATAAAGAGCATTGCTCTTTGT
Source organism: Grallaria varia (assembly GCA_013396735.1). Lineage (NCBI taxonomy): Eukaryota > Metazoa > Chordata > Aves > Passeriformes > Formicariidae > Grallaria > Grallaria varia. Next base: position 138,417 of record VWZG01009507.1, read on the forward strand.
CGTCTGCTCCAAGTACTGCCACTGCCCCTGCCCCCTCAGAATCAGAGTGAATGCAAATAAAAAAGAGAAATTATGCCAAAAATACATACGGAGAGGAGAAAAACAATCTCATGCAGTAATTATTCTCAAAGGAACTCAAGGACTGAAAACACCTTGACCTGTTACTGTAGGTAGCAGGACCAGTAAGAGTAACTCACACCCTGCACACCCTGCATGCACATCTTCTTGTGGCTCCTCTGTGGGATGGATTCTGTGGAGGAATTCCATGCACATGTCATTCCTATGTGTGAGTGGCATGGGGGAGAAGCCACGTTGTGTGCCACGGGAAGGGTGAAGCACACAGCTTTGCAAGCAACAGAGGTGACAGGATGAGCAGAATTTGGTCCCTCTGGAGGCTGCTGCTGTCACTTTGGGTGTTCTTTAAAGCCTGGTGGATTGAAACAGTGCCCAGGAGCATTTCCAGGGGAAAACAAAATGTGATTTGTTTTATTGCATTGCAGTGCGTGAGAAGCTAATGGCTTAGGAGCAGGTGAGAGAAATGCTGCAGAAGCAAAAAGGGGGAGTTAATTCTAGACAGGAAAAGGCAAGAAACCTTCCTGATCTTTTAAAGTAAAATCACTGTTTAGCTAGTAAATGCAGTGAGACGTTCCATTTTTGTTTTAACTATTTTTTTGCTCATTTAGCAACAGATTTTTTTTTCAGCCTGATGTTAGGCAGAACATTGTCCTGTGGTGCAATGTTGTTCGGGAGAACCTCCCAGAAGGAGAGCTGCAGCTGTCAACAGGGATGGGAGAGCAGAGATGGGCAGGGAGGACGGGTCTGTCTCAGTCTATGAGTATCCTGGCAGAAGACAAAACAGAAAAATTTGTCCCCAGAAACATCCTGCTGCTGAGCAGAGGTGGTGTTGCAGTGGAAAAAGTTAGCAGGCTGGCACTATCAGACCATTGTGGAGTCACCTCAGTGATGGTGCATATTTCACAAGGCCTGCCCCACTGTCAGGGTTTGCGCATTTCAAGTATGTAAGAGACACAGCTGGGTCTCAGAAAGATGTGGCAATTAAAATCCTGAGCATCACAACCAGAACATGCAACTTCTGCACACACCCAGCCAACATCCTTTGCTCCTTCCTGGCATCTGAGTGAACCTGGCTGCAGGTGCTGCAGGGGAAAGCCCCTCACTGCTCTTAGGAGCTGCTCTGCCACAGCCCTTCATAACATGTTGCTGATGACAGACATCCCTACCCAGATATCCCTGCACCACCTTCTTGATCCCACTCCCCATTCATGTGCTCTCATATGATCACTTCCAGCTGCACACCTATTCCAGCAGTATCAGTGCTCATAGGCTAGGTCAGGGAGGTTATATATTTAGCCTCCTGTCTAAAGAACATCTGATTGGCCACAGTAGCAAGAAGCACATCCTGGTTGCTGGTGCTGATCTGCACTATGAAAATCTGGCTAATTGCTTTTCAGTAGTCCTTTGCCGTCTGAGCTGCTCATCATAATACCCATTTAAGGGTCGAGTTTGGAAGCCCAGGCTGTGCATCTCGACTTGCCCTTCCCAAACCGTTCCCAGACCATGTGTCTAATGTGGGTTCTACCCAAGGCTGCTGTGAACCAGAAACTTCCTGGGCTGTAACAGCTTGGCCTAGGGTTTGAAAACGTACAAACATTTCCATCCCCCTTTAATGTGGTACTTCTTTCAATATCTGCCGTGAATATGTAGCCCTTGCTGCACAAAGGCCCTGGTGATTGGCATGATAAAATGCATATTTACTTGTTCTTACACCTACTGAAATGGTTCCTAAAACCATGTATGGAAACCTTTTTCCTTGACACTGTAAGGCAATGGTTAAAACACCTATTTGAAGCACCTAATATAAGGTATCTGGTAAATAGTCCAGGGGAAATTCGAAATCTCTGTGGAAACAAAATACATTAGGATGAAAAATACTTTGGTATCTGGGATTTACAGCAGCATCTATTTGTGTATGTGGCAGCATGTCAAGAAAGAGATGTGCTTACTTACCAGTCAACCATTGGTTAGCTGGGGAGGATCAGTAGAATTTTGTACCTCTTCCTGTGGGTATTAAACCCCTGACCTGGAGAGATTCTGGACCATACTGGACTCTGATGCTGCCCAGTTTCTGATCGTCCCCATTTATTTGATTAGAATTAATTATGTGTTCAGAGGCTGTGACACACCATCCCCTTTTATGATCAGTAGAGGATATTGGTTTAATAACAGGAAACCTAATCTAGGAAAGGTAACAGCTAATAACCTGGGTATGTATTTTGAGCTGTGAGAAAGCCTTAGATTCTTTAACATCCTGTCTTCTACTTACATTTTCTGGACACTTCTATATCTAGCAATAGTCTTAGTTGATCCACTGTATTTTCCTCTTGCAGGTAATTTTTGGAAGCAGACTATTCAGTGATTTAACTTCCCATCTTCCAATCTACCTCTTCTCTCAGCAATTCTGAAAGCACAGGAATCAACTTGATCTTTTCAATGTTTTAATAGCAGCAAACACAAAAGTTACAGCACTGGATGAACTTCAGCCCAAATTTTTGTTCTTGGCTTCCTCAAGAGAGACTGGAAAAGCAAGCATTGTGTTGTGGAGTCAATCGATTTCCAGCTAGAACTAACACAAAAAAAACCCAAACCCAACTAAATCTCGGTTTGTTTATCTGGCAGCGTAGCCAAAATAGGCCACTCCTCTCAAACCGTCCATGGGAGAATGCATTCAGACTTCAGGAAGCCGGGCTTACAACTAAGTAAGCTGTTCTTCCGAGCACAGAGGCATTCCTACAACCAAATTCTCTGATCTGCTTGACGCAGCAGTGATAACCTGCCCCGCAGGGCATCACATTTGCCAGACACCGGAGGCCACTGTTAAAGTTCGAGCGCAGTTACAAGGGGTGGACGTCAATGGTGTTATTTCAGTAGGTCCCTGACCTACAGATGCGAAGATCCAATTCTTGCCCTGTGCTGTGCACAGACCTCTGTGGTCTCCAGGCACTACACGGCACCTTCCATCTGGGAGAGGGATCATCAACCTGTTCCTTCTCCCTCCTTCCGCTGGCCCGGCTGCTCCGCATCCCCAGACACCTCAGAGAGCCTCAGAGCGCCACTTTTCTCCTCTGTGCGCTCTGGTCACACAAGCAGCAGTCATCCCGCCACGAAGGCTGCATCCGAACAACCAGTTTTCCTCCCCGAGGAGCTGCCGGGGTGCCCCAGGGGCCGCAGGGCTACAGCGGGGCTGCGGGCGCTGCCTCGCGTCGCGCTTCTCCCGTGTTTGAAGGAGGAACGGTCGCGAGAGGCCGGGGAAGCCCGAACTCGGCCGTCCAGCCGCGCCGTACTCGAGCTATCACGTCACTGCAGTAATCTCAGAGAGCATAGTGGCATTTCTCACAGAGCTCTCAGGAAGAAATATAAGCCAGCATCTGGAGTGGTTTGGCCTCCCTCGGATCCTGGCTCATTTTCAGCTGTGCATGTAAACATGTCACCAGCCAGAAAGTTTTACAAAGTTGACTTTTAAAACCACGTCTTATTAACTACTAAAATAACCACACTCGAGATCAGTGAAAGTGAATGAGAGGGGACTGAAGCGTTCACTGCAGCCCTGAGCCCTTCCACACTAAAGCTGACAAAACAGTTTTGAGATACTCATTGCAGTGAAAAGCCAGGTTAGTCCGCTTCGACCCGGGTTTATATCCAAAACCAGGCAGGCCTGTCAGCGTGGTTGTCGACTGGAGCAAAAAGTCCTGGGAGCCAGTACAGGGAACAGCCCTCATGGTGCCAGACAGAGTAGCTCCGGGCAGGTCTTTCAGAAAAACATTTCACCCGGGCCTGGGGCTGGCAGCGACTCTCTCTGTGAAATACACAGAAAAAGGACCACCGGGAACACACCAAGAAGTACTCTCGGCAACTGGCAACAAGTCTGAGACAGCAGTTAGGGCTAGGTGAGGGGAGAGAAAAATAATAATGAATCTTGGTTGCAAAAGAGAAGTCTCTCAGCGTTTCCTGCCCTCCTTTCATGCTCTCAAAAATAAAACCCGCTGCTTTTGTTAGCTGCACCGCCTCGACTCTGACTCCTCGCTGTACTGCCCCGGGAAGGGAGGGGAGGGAGCGCTGACAGGACGGTCAGCAGCTCCTCTTGTTCATCTCCAGTTGGAGATCGTCGTCTGGGGGAAGAGCGCACGTCCTCCTTGTGGACGAGTGCTGACGGGATGCCTCCGCTCCACAGTCTTCTCTTTTAAGCCTGTTTTCCTGATGGCTTCCCGTTCAAATCTCTCTAAAGATCGCTGAGGATATTAGATTATGCTACTTAAGTGCTTGCAACTTTACAGGACCGACCACCTAGCACCTTTTAAATTACTCTCTTCTAATTAGCATCCGCATCTCAGAGCTGGCTTTTATCTGTGGGGACACAGTGGGCCAGGACCTCTGCAAAATATCCTCTGCTTTGAATTTCAAATCACAGACAGCTGAAGGGAAAGGAGACTGTAGTCCTGCAGAGGAGCACCGGCTATTTCCAAAACAGTAACACTCGCTCCCTCATCTTTAATGCTGCCCAGACTGAGGGACAGACTGCGATTCGTAGCAGCGCTCCCTCTCTCCTGTTTGGTGTTGGTGTGTTTTACGGAAATGTGAGAAAATACAGAGAGCAGTAAAGGTAGCGTGGGGCTTTGGATGCTTCCTGCAACCCTCTGCCCCTCCACTCCCCCCAAATCCTGGTTCACCATGCCTCGGGAAGAGGAGGCAGTCCCAGGAGCAGCGCAGGCCAGTACCTGTGCAGGCGAGGCGCTCTACTCCGGCCGCTCCAGGTGTACTTGGATGCCCGGTGTTAGGCCAAGCACGAGCAGCTTCGGGCATTGCTGGACGAGATTGAGTGTAATGGGGTAGGAAGGCACCCCTTCTCGTCCTAACCTTATGCGTCAGATATAAAAGGACAAAAGGTTGGGCCGAGTTCGTGATCTTCTCGCTTCAGAGAGGTCAGGCAACGACTGTCCTTGGAAAACTCCAAACTCAAATTTCTCCTGTACCACCGTTTTTTCCTCTTCGCTGTCTTTTTACCCTCCGTGTACAGAAAGCACAGCATCACTCCAAAATGTGGTCCGGGATGTGCCAAGGCGGAGGGCCCTCGACTGTGGCCACAGCATCGCGGTGGGCTAGCCCCGTGCTCTCCTTCTTCAGGGCTTTTTGCCAGGGCACAACCCCGTGCCCCCTCAGATGCTGCTCCGGTGACAGAGGGAGGCATTTTCCAGGGACCATCCGTGGGGGATCCGGGCCACTCCCCAGCCCCACTGGTCCCGAGGTACTGTCCCTGCGTGGGGACAGCGGCGGCTTCTTCTGGGCGTCCATGAGCATCAAATTCTCACACCCGGCCACAGATCTCACCCGCGGTCAAGGCACCGCGGGGGTCAGCGTTGGGGCGCGGCGGGGTCCCGCAGCCGCGGCCTGGGGAGCACCTCCCGGGCAGCAAAGCGGGTCCCAGCCCTCCGCCACTGGCAGAGGGTGAGCGGCGCCTTCCCCGCCGGAGCCTCCGCGTTGTTTTCGTTACCGCGGCCGCGGGGATGGCCGAGCGGGACCGGGGGACACGGTGCGGCACCGGGACTCGGCAGCGTGGCGGGGGGCGGCTGCCACTCCCGTATCCCCGCAGAGCCGCGCACCCCGCGGGCCCACGCGGGTCGGTGCCCGCGCGTCCCCACAGCTACGGTCGCTCTGGCACACCAGTGGGGCCACGCCGGTCCCCGCCGCGGCCCTTCCGCAGCCTCCCCACTCTCTCTCTCGGGCCGAGACGAGCGGCGGGAGCGAAGGCGGGAGCTCTGCGGCCTGGTTTTAGGACAATAAAGTTTTTTTCGTTCTTTTCCCTGCATGAGGTCAGAGGAGCGCTCCCGGTCTGCTCGCGTTGCCGGGGCCGGCGCGGTCAGGAGAGGCGAGGCGAGACGGGCGCCTGAACAGCCGGGACGGAACGGAATGGGGGGTGGGGGGGTCTGCCTTGCATTTGGGCGGCTCCTTTGGGTGTGCCTCCCCCAGGGAAGGACCCCGTACCGCGGAGCGGCGAGTCTCGAGACGGGCCGCGTTTCGCGAGTCGGCGGAAAGCTCCGGCAGCGGCTATTTCTGTGTAAGCAAATGAGAGCCAACAGAGACTGGTGGGAAGGGAAGCAAACGGGCGGGAGGACGGAGCCTGTCTCGCTGCCTGAGCCGGGCGGCCCGCGGTCCCAGAGGACCCAGCCCGGCCATGCCGCGGACCCCCGCGAGGCCGCCCGTCTTCGGATGCGAGTGCGTCCGAGGCGGAGGGATGGTCGGGAGCGAAACGGGAGAGTTTGGAAACAAGAGTCGCTTCCATGTTAGCTCCCGGTGGCAGCCGGGTTGGCGGAGGTGGCGAGGCTGAGCCGGGCGAGACGGCCGGGAGGCAGCTCTTTCGCCGGTTTCTCGTCCCCAAACCTGGCACGTCGTCCGTCCCGGCAGGATCCGTCCCGACTGGAGCTCCTCGGGGCGCTCCGCTCACGGGAAGCGAAGGTCTTCCCCACTCCCAGCCCCTCGCTCCCCTCCCCTGATGGATACCCGGTCGCTGTGGCGGCCGTGGAGTGGCGGGGGCAGCCCGGGAAGGGGAGCAGAGCAGAGGCCGGCTGCGGCCCGGCCAGGGGAGCCGTTCAGTGCCTGGGCGGGTTCCGTGGGAGAGCTGCCGCGGGCCGTGGGTGTGTGTGGGTGGGAGTAGGCGCGTGGCTGCATGCGCCGGTGGGCGCTGAGAGTGGGACAGCCCGCCGAGCCCGAAGCCCCTGGACGCGTCCCGGGGCCGAAATTTGTTTTGGCCTCTGGGAAGGGCCGTTATTTTTCCCCCTTGCACGATTTGCTGAAAAATAAACCTGGGAGAGGTCGAGGACTCGTGATTTCTCCCCTTCCCCTCTCCCCACCCTCACCCGCGGCCGTGGGTCTGCATCTTCCGCGCGAGTGGAAGGTGCGGGGGGAGCCCAAGTGGAGCCACCTCGGGCCGGGAAAGCCCGGCCCAGACCCTCGTGCCTCCAGTGGATCGCTGGTCCCCGTCCCAGCTGCAGCCCAGGGGCTGTCCCGAGTCGAGAGGCGCGGGGCAGGGCAGGGCAGGGCAAGGCCGGAGGGATGCGGACACGGGGATCTCTCCGCCGTCCCCCAGGCACCGACAGGCGGGTCCCTGTCCCGCCCCCGCGGCGGCCCGGCCCGGCGGGGAGCACGGCCCCGGGGGCGGCAGCGTCACCCCCGGCCCGGGAAGGGGAAGTCGGTTTTGCTGAAAAGTTGGTGAAGGGCTGAGGCGGAGGAGGCAAAGCGGGCAGGTGCCGCCGCCGCTGCCGGACCCGCGGAGCGCTCGGGGAGCTGCTGGTTGCTAGCAAAGTTTGATTCCTGCTGCAACACATGTCAGAGTTTTCTTGGGTTTTGGCTGCGTCTGGGGACATCTTGTGATGTTTCAGAGAACAGGACATGATCTCACATGGCGAAGAGCTCTTTAGTTTCTTAATCATTTCACGGTTCCTTCAGAGGCTTTTTTCCACCTAAAACGTTTAGTTTCAGCTCAGTGATCAGCTGCAAAAGCTCGGCGGGGAGCGGAAGAGTTGAATTATTCCAACCTGAGACAGCCCCTCAGAAAAAAAAAAAAAAGGAAAGAAAAAGAAAGAGAAAGTAAAGAAGAAGAAGAAAAAAGAAAATAAAGAAGGAAAAGAAAGAAAGGAATAAAGAGAAAAGAAAAACAAAAAGAAACGAGAAAAGAGAAAGAGAAAAGAAAAACAGAAAATACAAGAAAAAGAGAATATAACAGAAAACCATAAAAAGAAAAGGGAAAAAAAAGAGAAATAGGAAGCGGTAGCACCCCGACGTGGAAACTTTTCCTTCTCTCCGTTTTCTCAAGTTCTGCAGAACCGAGATGGAGCTGGAGAAAACCTACACGACCCCCCGGGCCGGTCGCACAGGTGGGACTCGGGACGGGGGCTGCAGGGAGCCTGGCGGCTCTGCGGACAAGCGAGACGCCCAAGTGGGTCGGGGCGGGCGGGCGAAGGGGCCTGGCGGGCAGCGGGACCGGCTTCCCGCGGGGTCGTCGGGGCGGCGCGGGGGCCTGCAGAGACCTCTGAGCCTCGTAAAGGGGTCTCCCTGGTGTCCGCTGGCTCCGCGGCTGGGGGCAGCCGTGCCAAGGAGCCAGGGAGGCGGAGGGACCGGTACCGGGGACTGGCGAGGGGCCGCGAGGAGCCCTGTCACGGCGTCCCCACGGGGAGCGCGGCGGTGGCGCGGCCGGTGGCGGTTGCGGAGCCGGCCTGGCGGCTTGGTGGCGGAATGCAATTCCGAAGCGATCGATGGGGCCTTTTATTAGTTAAATCGCCTGAATAATCGTTTAATCGATAAAGCATTTCATGG
>VWZG01009507.1:152739-311104 GCA_013396735.1 Grallaria varia
TTTTTCTTCATTTCCTTCTTTTTCTTCATTTCCTTCTTTTTCTTCATTTCCTTCTTTTTCTTCATTTCCTTTTCCTTTCTTCTTCCCTTTCCATCCTTTTTCTCTTTCCTCGTCCCTTTCCCATTTCTTTCCATCCTCTTCCCTTTCCCCTTTCCCTTCTCTTTTCTTTTTGTTTTCTTCTGTCCTGTTTCTCCCCTTGTCTGTCTTCCCTTGCATGACCACTACCACAGGTCTTCCCGCTCACACTGAATGTACTGTGCGTGATTCTCTGAACTTAAAGCCCTGAGAGGAGGTGAGGGCCCTGAGGTTTCGTTCCCCTCAGCCTTTTGGGACAACTCTGGTTGGCCTCTGCCATCGAGCTGTCCCTCGCACCTCGGTGTCTCAGGCGCTGCCGCAGCTCCCTGGGTAGGAGTCCCATCACCGGGGTCTGCTCCAGTCTCCCGGCGCTCGGGAGGGAAGCAGAGTCGGCGGTTGACTGGGCCGCTGTCAGAGTCTGCCTCTTGCACCGAGGAAGGCAGAGCAGGTGCTTGTCTGCTTGCCACGGGGCTTAGCATCACATATTTCATGTGGGTTCAGTGTGTCCTGGCAGTTTTGGAAAGTGTTTGCAAAGTTTGACAGCAGTTCATCAATAGTGAAATGACCAGATTTAAAAAAAAAACCCCAGCTCTATATAATCTATTTTTTTTGAACACTGAGGCATTTGGCTTGTCATCTTATTCAGTTCAAGCCCTGTGCAAACAGAGAGATTTTCTGTATTAATTTTGTTCCAGAATTGGCATCTGTACTGTCCCTGTGGCTTGTTTTCAGCTTCTTCAGTCTTCCGTAATATAAGTAGTTTGGATGAATAACAACATGAAGGTTAATTATATTACCTCCTGGTACATGGGATTATTGTGTGTTCGTGGGGTTTACATAGTTTTACTGCTATTCCTCGAAAAGGGTCCCATTTCCCACCAGATAGATAATTCACCTTGCTAAAGGTTAACGGTGCAAATCTGCTCAAAGAGGAGTAATATACTGGGCTTGCCCAAGTGTTCATGCTTTATTTGTGGGATCATATCTGCCAAGACTGCTACAAATTTTGAGAGCAGAATCATGCCCTTTTTTTTCCTTCTTTTTTTCTTTCCCCCCTTACTTTAAGGCACCTGTTAAAAAGCAAAACAAAACAGGACAACAACAAACAAACCCAAAACCACAGCATGTTTCATTTCAGGTATCTCCTTATGTGTTTAGAGCGAGGCAGTATGTGGGCTGAGTGATCACACTGACTTATTTTTCCACTGGCTTGCCAGCCAGAGGTTCCGAGCAGCCTCCACTCCACGGGGCAGCACCAGGCCTGCCGTGGAGATCGTGGTTGGGTGAAGGAGGCTTTGGGAGGAGGGTTAGGGTTAACTCGGCGTGCCAGGGACGGCTGCGTACTTCCCCGTGGCCATCTTCCCCAAGGGACCCCGGTACGCCTTCAGACGGGAGCGTCCTCCCCTAGAGCGAGTGGCATTGCGGCAGCGCGGCCGCCGCTCTGCTCCGCCCGGGGAAACCGGACCGATGCTGTGGAGGCGATGCCCAGAGCCGGGGAGTGCTGGCACTGGGGGTCCTGCCGTGCAGAGACGTCTAAAAGTCTGACACAGTTCTTCTCCTGCCCTTTCCTCCCTCCCCTGTGTGTTTCAGGACATGGAGGCGTGAATCAGCTGGGGGGTGTTTTTGTGAACGGCCGCCCCCTCCCCGATGTCGTTCGCCAAAGGATCGTGGAGCTCGCCCACCAAGGAGTCCGACCGTGCGATATCTCCCGGCAGCTCCGCGTCAGCCATGGCTGTGTCAGCAAAATACTTGGCAGGTAAAGGGGGGACGGCGAATCTTTCTGTATCCGTCAAGAGAAAAGTGTCCGTGTTGGTCCCCGAACTGGAGGCTACAAACAAACGCAGACTTACAGAAATCAGGAGATCAGTCCAAGTGAGGAGAAGGACTTCCTGAGTGCTCCTGGTTTTATATGTCTGATGTAGAAAAGGCCGCCATGTGTATGTCTTGTTTTGCAGTTTCCTGTAGGTAATTCTAGTGCAAAGTGCAGAATGCCTTGTATATTTGCTGCATATGTGGCATATGTCCTGCACCTGTCTGCCCTGAACAGGAAGGGAAATCTGGGAGGCATCTTCAGCAAAATGTGGAAAAACCCCAGAAGTTGTGGAAGTTACTTGTTTTGCTTCCTGAGGGCAACTGTGTTTTCGCAACATTATCATTATACATTTCATCAACATTGCGTCCATTCACACAGGCTATGCTGCAATCTGTTCTACTGTTTACAATTAAACATCCCTTTACATTCTTCTGCTGGATTATGAAAGCACAGAATACAATAACTCACTAGTAACCATTTTAATTTTGGCTATTTTGGAAGTAACCCTCTGTTCAGTTCAGAGATGCTCCAAACACTATGGCAACAGGAAATTAAACTCTAAATTAATATTATTTCCTGGTTTCATTTTAAAATTTGATGTAGATTCTGGTAAAAAATACCACCCTTGTTTGGTTTTTTTTTCATCTTGTGAACAAACTTGTGTAAATTATAGTGTTACAATGCTTTTGAACTCCATGTGTTCAGTCATACTTGGACAACTTATGTTAAGGGAAATTTTAAAATTTTTTTCAGAATATGTTTTCCTTGATCATCTGGAAAAGTTAATTCCTGATCTGTTTGCTAAACTGTCACAGTTAACTTCATAGTTTAGACTTTTACTATTTTAATTTTAACTATCTTTTTCTTTCCCAATTTTTAGCCAACTTGCTGGATGCAAAATAGGGGCAAAGATCGTTAAGGCTTTTTATTTTTTTATTTTTTTTGTAGTATCGTGCAGGACATGTTTTTGATTAGCACCATTTCTTATGACTCAGTGATGATTTCAGTGTTCAGATTTGTCCGGGTCACAGGCCCCTGATTTTTTGGAGTTCTTTGTCACGTTGTTTTTTTTCTCCATATCCACCTCTGCTCACCGAAACTGGTGAGCAGCAGCCCCACGGCCCTGCTCAATTTCGGAGCTGCAGGAGCCTGCGAGCTTGGCTGTGCTCAGCGTCCCTGTTTTTTTTCTAATGCCTTCCTTGAAGGGACATGTCTTCCCTGGCAAGTTACGTGCATTCTTCCCACAGGAATTTTGAGAACATAGATGCCTTGACTGTTTTGTGGAGGAAAACTTTCCACGGGCTTTATCCTGCCCTTCATGAGCTGTTTTACTCGGTTATGGCTCCACGTCCTCAGCCGGCACAGGCCCCCACTCCCGCTGTGGCTGGCATGGTTTGGCTGGTGATGCTCACTACTGCAGCAAAATTGCCACCAATTCCCGTCAGGACCAATACAGAGCTTGGAAACGGGCAATTTATTTACCCACCAGGCAAAAGTCTAGTGGTTTTACTTTTGACAGTTTAGGTCCACTGCTAGATGTATTTGCACTGTAGAGCTCAGAGTTCAGCTCCAGAGCTCTGTCATTAAAGTTGTCAACAATAAATTGGAATTTCATAGCTCATTATTATCATAACTAATAATTACAGTGGGTAAAATATCTCTGTAATTGCAGCTCTGTGCATGTGTGTTTTTTCATATGTGTACGTGTGTGAAAAATGGGAATCTTTACATTTGGAATTCTATGATTGGAATTTTTCTGGCCTCGATTCAGCTTTAAAAAACACCCAGAGGCAGGAAACTGGCAGTTGCAGGGCAAATGGAGCTCTCACACCTCAGAGGAGGGTGCTGTGGCCGTGCCCACCCTCCACCTGCCTTGGCGACTCTCTGTGAGCAAAAGGCCCTGACCTGATGTGCATGAAATGATGCTGACTGCAGCCATCCTTACCTTCAAAATGGAGATGGGACCAGGGATGCCGGAGCTGTGCAGGCTGCAGGCCCTGTAGCTGCACTCAGATTCATCATCAGGGAGGAGAGGAGATGTTAGCAGCAGCGCAGGGTGACGGCGGTACCCATGACGATGTTCTCCCAGTACCCAGGGAAGGGGGTTTGGGCACCTCCCATGCAAGTCAAGCCTTCCTATGGGCTCATGAGCGGTTTGGCGGGGCTTGAGGCTCTGAGAGCAGGCCAGTGGGTAGGGGTTAAAGAGTTACTGTGGGAGTGGAGGTCTTGCTGTCCAGTGTGCATCAGGGGTTTGTCCCCTGGTGAGCTCGCCGCAGCTGTAGCCCTGTGGTGTCAAGGCCCTTCGCTATCGTGGCTTTCCTACCGTGGTGATGGGCTGTGAGAAAGCATCAGCTGGCCTGCGCAGGTGTGGTGTCCTGTGCTCCTGGGGATGCTGCTCTCAGCCGGGCTTGTCCTGTGGTACAGGGCACCGGCCACAGGCACTGTTGGAGTAAAACACTGAGAAACCTTTGTGAAATCCATCGTTTTGACTGGATCTAGGAAAAGTGTGACTTCTTGTCTGGCGGCATTTGTGGTATTGTCTGGCTGCCTTCTACATCCTCCTCAGAGAAGAGGTACCAGCAGCCAAAGTTTTGAGGCCAGGGGTGCAAGGTTTTAGAAGGTTTCTGGGCCAAATTTGCCATTGTTTTGTCGTGTTGTTGTGAAAGTTTGAGAGGAGCTGGATCTTGCCCTTCTGCTCTAATGCTCGTTGCATTTAGAGGTAGCAGGAGGGTTAATCCTTCTCTGACACTCAGTGCTTTCCATTTGGTTACATGGCTCATGGACACTGTTAGGTCCACATCAACATCTGCACCCAGAATATCTGAGAGCATGTATGAGCAATTTGGTGTCATTCTCTTTAAAGGAATTTTAGGCCCTGCATATAGAAATACTGGAAGACAGGTAACCTGGCAGAAATTTGATGAACATGGTTCTGTGTTTCAGTGGGGGAGACTTTGGCTGTGCAGACTGTTTGTGCTCTGCTCAGGTTGGAAAGATGGGGGAATTAATTTTTTTTTTTTCCATATAATGGTTATGTCAGATAGCTGCAGAAAAAATATATTAATAAGCAGTCTTATGTTCTTGCTTGGGAGTGTTTTTTCTGAGCTAGAAATGTAGACACAGAGAAGCAAGTGGTCATGTTTGGGCTCCTGCGAGCACATCTTGGTGAATGCCTGGTTGAGAGGCTGACGGAGTTGAGATCTGCTCTGTATGAAAGGAAAGTGCAGAATTGGGGCAGCTGGTGTGGTGGCTGAAGGTAGGCATGGGGCCTGTTTTTAATCTGGTAATGAGGTAATTCACAGGACACAAGGAAGTGCAGGGCTGGGAGAGAGCCTCCTGCATGGAGCACCATGACCACAGCATGGAAGAGCATGGTCCTATTCTTGGTCTCCATTCTGGCCCTCATCAGAGAAGATGTGACTTCTGCTCTTAGCAGCATGTTCAATACTTCATTTATTAAAAGAGAAGACTCACCTGGCCTGGGGATCTCAGCTGCCATGTATTGTTGCAAAGCTTTCAAAAGCAGTTGCTCCTGTGTGCTTTAGATGTGAAGAACTGTGTCAGATACCTGTTGGTTTGGGAGTCTTCGTTCTCCGCATTTCTGGGGCATGGCATCAGCAGAGCTGCTGGTGTGGGTGAAGATGCTTCACCTGAGGAAGATATGGTCACAGAAACCAATCCCTGTGTCAGCTGGATCCCTTTGGAGAGTGGGCAGCTTCCTTTCCCTCAAAATTTGTGATTGATACTACTAAAAAAAAAATGCTGAAAAGAATAAATTTTAAAAACATGAACTATTAAAACCATAATATGCATATTACAACTATAAAATAGGAAAAATATATGCTGGCATATTTATTTCAGGTGTGCAAATAAAATAGAATACCTAGCCTTTATTTCACTCTGAAATGATAGGAAACTGTAGATATTAATGGCAGAGAATTTCTGTAGAAGCAGTAATTTGCTACAGAAGAGTCCACTGCAAAAAGTGTTCTTTGATGTGATTTGTTTTTATTATTGCCAGTACTGCTGATTAATAACACACATTTTCAGTTAATTTTGGATCTCAGCATGCCCTTTAATCTTACGTTGTTTCTTTTGTCTTGCTGCTACAGAAAAATACATATTGTATCTGGAGGCCCAAGTCCAATTACTGTAAGTTAATCTATTAGGTGATGAAGCACTACATGGGCAGAAAATGTGTATGTGAAAGTGAAGATGTATTTCAGTGTTTGCTGGGGTTTGGTTACCTTGCAATGATGTTCTCTATAAATCTCAGAGCATGTTCTCTGTCTGTGTGTGATAACTAAAGCTTTGTTTTGGATGTTGTCCCAGGTATTACGAAACTGGGAGTATTAAGCCTGGAGTGATTGGAGGATCAAAACCAAAGGTCGCCACACCCAAAGTCGTTGAAAAAATTGCGGAGTACAAACGCCAAAATCCCACCATGTTTGCCTGGGAGATCAGGGATAGGCTCCTTGCTGAGCGAGTGTGTGACAACGACACTGTGCCCAGCGTCAGTTCCATTAACAGGTAAAGCTCAGTCTGGTCCTGGGGTGGATGCTCCATGGAAGTACTGTCACTGTGTCCTTGTCTTTTAGCGTGACTGGATGTTCGGGGCTGTTTGCAAGAAAAGCAGCTTCGTGTGTTTCCCTAAAGCGTTTGGGGCTGGGGAGCAGCTGTAAGCTCACCTTGGTGGCCAAAGCATCGCAGATGATGAGGTTTTTCTAGGAGTGGGCAGGTTCTGATGCCAGCCTTTGCTTCTTTCCCATTCTTTTCCTAGTCTGTGAGTGGGGGAGCTTTGATGGGAATGACCCTGTGTTTTTGCTTCAGCTGAAACCCCAGTTCTGCTCAGTGGGGTGTGGGTTCAGTGGGATGTGCTTTGCCCAGAAGGGAAGCTCAGATGGCCATTAAGTAAGGTGACGGTCATCTGGGAAAGAGGAGAGCTCAAGGCATGGGTCTGAGGTACTGTTCTGTCCCCTGACACCTCTTGGTGTTGCTGACATTGGCTCAGGCCTGTGCTCAGCATGAATATCAGCAGGGGAGTTTGGTCAAAAGTGTCCAAGGGCCTCAGCCATCTCCTTGTTACATGGATGCACTTAAGTGGCCTTGAACTGCTTTGTAAAACTGCGGGTGAATCTTATTTGAAGCCTCAATCCTGTGTTTGGGAGTTTTGCTCTGACCTTGCCAGTCGGGGCTGGGCGCACAGTGGGGGCCAGAGTGGCTCCAGCCTACTGCCTTCTCCATCACACCTTCTGTGCTCCCTGCTGCCGCCCGAGTCAAGTGATGTATGAGGCTGGTGTTACAAAAATACTCCATGAGTGAGATACTCCGTGATGGCTCCAGTGCTGCCAGAGCAGCAGTAAAAGATGAATACTTGGATGACAGAGTGCTTGGGCAACCTCGTGCACACCCAGGGCCCTGGCAGACAGAGTTCTTTCATTTTCACTCTGTGCCAGGCTTCCGCCTCGCCATGCTGGTGAGGTGATTTTCACTTGTGCAACTGCATGCAAATTCTTCGAATGCAGCTTGCTATAAAGTGTCTCATTTGTGTCCACGGACATGAAATAAATTGATGCAATATTCTTTTATTGGCTATCCCGACCTGATTTGCATTCATGGAGTTGCCGCTTGAGTAGCCCGAGTGGCTTCCCCAGCGTTAGCAGAGAGTGCAGCCTCTGCCTTGAAGGACTGAACATCGAGTCATATGTTCATGTATCTAAGGAAAAAAACGGGTCACTTCATGCCTGGCTTTTGCTGCTGCCTGGGAGCCCCTCACTTGCTAAGGCTCCTGTGCAGCATGTAGTAACTCTATGGACACAGTATCTTCAGTTTTAAACAGGGTTTGAGAAATAACATAGGCATCAGGAAAACCAAAGGAAAATATTAAATAGTTAGGGGAAAGCTCTGCTTTCATTAATAGCAACACGAGCCATGTGAGAAGCATGGCTGCTGTGAGCAGTGTTGTGTTTGTTCAGAAGAACTTCAAATGTCTTCCAAAACAAAAAGTAGATTCCAGTCATGTTTTGAGCCAGTTTCCATGTTTTTCTTGCTGTGTTCTTGTGTGTTTCCATACTCACGAAGCCTCCATCCCCACTGCCTTTGTGTCAGAAACCCATTTTATGACCTACCACCAAGTTTTTTGGCTGCAAATCTAATTCTTTTTCATCTGCTTGCAACTGTGGCTAAGATATTTTTGTTTTCTTAAAGGTTTGAAATCCCTTTTAGGAAATGCATGCAACCTGTTTTAATCAGTCTGTTTAGCTGGAGAATTGTTTTTGTGAGCCTAGGACCTCATCCTGAAAACAAAGACTGAATGGCCATGTGACCAAAAAACTGGAATTCACATCAAAACACTTGACTTTAACACTAAATCCTTCCAATTCTAGTAGTCTGTGGTTTTTATACTTGTATTTAACACTGAGTATATATTTTAAGGCTTTACTGGTGGGGAAGGGTGCAGCCCTGTGCCTGTGAGGCTCTTGCTCTCCACTGAGATGCAAATCGGGGCTGCTCAGTCGTCGCACACTTGAGCCCAGGCAGATCTTGCTGCGTGGCTCCTGTCCCCCTGCAGTTGGCATTTCTGCGCAGGGAGTAAGGGGCTGTCCCTGCCTCCACAGTGCAGGGGGGGTCCCTGGGGCTGCCCTCCTCCCTCCTGGGCTGCTTACGCTGCTCCTGTGGAACGCTGGGGCTACGGGGACAGGCTGTTCCCAGCGCATCATCACTGCCAAGGGGGCCTTTTAGCAGATGAGTTTGAGCTGCTGACCCCATAGAAAAGTGAATAATAATAATTCTTATCAATTAATAACCTTACTATTAATAATAGCAGGAGTAAGTTTGTGTGATTAAGACTTAAATAATCATTGTGATTAGCTTTGACCAAATAATCTGAGAGTGGTCCAGCTACTTCAAACTGCTCCAGCCCTCTGTCCCTCCAGAGACAAAGACGTTCATGTGTCAGAAGGCCCTGGACACCCTTTCCTCACCATGAGTCTTGTACCACTCTCGCCCATGCAGGTTCTCATTGCCTTGGCCATGCTCCCCCACTGAAGGTGCTGTCACAGCTCTTCCTGCCACCTGTGCTGGACTGGCTGTGCTAGGGGCTGTGCTGCTTGGACCCGTATACTGACTATGCCTGACACACACGGGCCGGCAGCCAAAAGATGGCTTGTGGACAGACCAAACTCTCACCAGATTCCACTAGACTCCTCTGAGGACTGAGAGGGGATGGGAGTGGCAGCACACTCTCTTCTGGGGTGGGGTTGGATGTCACCAGTGGTGAGTCCTGTTCTGGCTCATGGGGGAGCTTTCCAGCAAGGAATTACTGTGTGTTCCTGTGAGTGCACCCCCATACCTGCTCTGCCTGACAATTCACCTCCTCTCCCTTCTTCCAAATTCATGACAGGCAGGAACGAGGGGAGAGTTTGTCAGGCACAGAGAGAAGAAATGCTCACTGTGGCATTGCTGCTGTGCCAGTGGCACCTGAAGCAAGGGGATGTGTGGTAAGCCAGGGGCATGTCTCCTTCCAGCCCCTTCCATTTCTGCTGCAGTTGGAGGCAGAGCTGGAGTGTGTTCTCCAGAAGTGTTTCTGATCCTGTCTGTTCTTTTTTCATAGCACATGGGCAGGTGAGCACTATGTATAGCATCTCCCCACCATCTCTCTTTGTAGAAGGTGCCCTTTGTCCTGCACCATCACACATGCTTTCTGCTTTTTCTGTATCTCTGAATTTTTCCTGATTGACATCACTATAAATCAGAGCAGAGACTGTGTGTCCCCAGAGGTGACAATGAGGGCATTCAGGTTTAAGATTGACATTTATTCCCACAGTTTTTTTTTTCCCAGTGATCAATAATTTGGCTGAACAGCTCCTTTTCCAAGTTGTCCAAATGTCTCCAGTTGTATGAGTGCCATAGCCGTGGCAGTCTAATGACAGCCTTGCAAAAGAGTCCCATCACCCAAGAGTGAAGACCACAGCCTGCTCGGATCTCTGGGCTGAGAAGGGTCCATCTCCCTGGAGAAGGGGTGATGTCCTGACAGTTGCCCAGATAGCAGTGGATGTGTCTTTCCTGTGTAGTGAGGAATGACTCCTCAAAGACATCAGAGCATCAGACTCTGAAGCATCCTGAGAACCATCTAGATGCAATGCTGTGCAGCGTGGTCTGGGGTAACCCTGCTTGAACATGGAGGTTGGACGGGATGGCACATTGTGGTCCTTTCCAAGCTGAAGTCCCTACCAAACTGGACCGTCCTGTGATTTTGTGAAATGTCACCCTAATGTCTCTAATGGTAGGGGCACAATTGTACTCCTGGGTCCAGTCACCAGACTTCGATCTTTTGTGAAACGATGAGGGGAACATATGCAGGAAAGGATTTTTGTGTCGATGTAGGTGTCCTGCACTGAAAAAAGAGTGTCTGATGCCCCCTGTGACTGTGTGCTTGATGCTAAGTGCTTGTTTCTTTTCTAATACTCACAGGATCATACGGACAAAGGTGCAGCAGCCACCCAATCAGCAGGTCCCAGCCTCCAGTCACAGCATAGGTAAGGAAAACTTTTTTTAAAAAATATATTTTAAAAAAAAAGCATAATGGATTACAAATATTCTAGAGAACTTTTAATCATTCTTATGGACAGATAATTCTGCATAAAACACTTCAGCACACGTGCTAATGCACCTTCTTTGTCATTCTCCAAGGGCTGAACATAGTAAATGAATTTTATAAATACTGCTAAAAGGTTTTGAATTTTACTGATTATTATGATAAATAGCTTTCACCATGAGACAGAAAATTGAAATCTAAACCAAAAAAACCCCACTAATGGGGGTCTATAGAATGTCAGATAATTAAAGTAATAAATCAAGAAAGGGATACTTATTCATAACATTTTCTGCATCATTAGTCAGTAAGTAGTTTTGAATGTGTTTTTTTCGTCTATCAGCCATCCCTTCCACAATTCTTTGTGCGCTTGCAGTCTTGAGTGAAGAGGTAGCAAAACTTTCTGAAACTTTTAATTCAGATGCAGAGCAGTGGTGCTGTGCCTTTGACGCAGGTGGTGCTGGTGCAGGTAGATCCCCAGGCTGGTGAGGCACCCTCAGCCCTTCACCTGGCTGATAATGTCTTTCTGTAGATGGTGGATGCTGCTATGCTGTGATGCAGCAGGGAAGGAGAGGCTCAGTTGGGGCTGAGAGCTGCTCTCTTTTTATCCTTGTTCCATGAAACCCACCAGGGCACAGGTCAGCCTCTGCAGGACGTGGGATGGGGGCCCTAGCTCCTCTCTGCCTTTATGCTGTCACCTGTGTTATGGTGAAGTACTTGGTACCCTACGCTTAGCAAGGGTGTGCTGGCACCATGAGGCAGGGAGTGAAGGTGTAGAGCTGCCTGCACTCTTTGGGCTTGTCAGAGAAGTCACGTTGCAGAGTCCATGTCCTCAGCCTTTCTCTCCAGGAAATGCCAAAATAATCTCATAGGAGGAAAAGTGTCTCTTATCTCGCTGTGGTGGCTTAAGGACTGTCTCTCCTTGAGAAAAACAAGAGCAGAGAAGAGAAGATTAATCTTGTTTCTCAGGGCTTGGAGTTAATAAAGGCAGCACTAGTGTGCTCTGTGTGACTGGTGGCTATGGTCCTTGGTGTGGTCCTGCAGTGCGTCTCCTCATCCTGTCCTTCTGGTCTGCACAATGACTTTTAGGATGCAGGGATGTGGCAGGGCAGGCCCAGCCTCTGAGCTGATGGAGATGATAGTGGTGCTCCCTCCTCTGCCTGCTTTCTTACAGCCTAGGACTCCCACAGCATCATGTGGACAATGTTTGCAGAGTGGTCCAGCTCCTCCAGACTGATGTCTGCTGTGATGAGTAACCCCCCTTGCTGGACATAATCAGTACCCTTTCCTGAGGGTTCTGCCAAAGCAATGTGGATTTAGTTAGTATTTTGGGGGACCTCAGGGCCATTCAGCTGTCCGTCCGTGTGCAATCCCAGCTGTGCAGGGTCTCCAATGTCCAGAAGCTGCTGTCATGGTCCAGCAAGATGCGGGCAGCACATCTAGCACAGTGAATGCAGCTTGCTCTGCTATCAGGAGGTTCCTGTCCTGGGACCCTTTTTGTGGCAGCTCCTGTCTCTGCATGGCTGTGTTCCCAGAAAACTGTTCACCTTGCTGGTGTCACCGGGTGGCCTCTGCTGCCCCAAACAGTGAGTGGTCCCACCAAGCCTTGAGAGGGATGGGATATCTCACTGCTAAAGGAAAAGCATCTCCCACCCCACAGTGCATGCCCTGATCCTTGTCACAGGGACGAGGGCTAACCATGCCTCTGCTTCCACCCGTGCACTGGACTGTTGCGGCATGCAGCTGGGTTGGACTGGGTGTGGCTGGGCTTTGTGAAGATCCTTCCTTAGCCGGAGGGGCTTTGGTGGCTGGCAGAGCCCCAGCCTACCATCATCATGGCATGGGGGCCAGTGGCTTTAGGGTAGGCTGGGACCTGTGTTGTCCTGCAACTGACTGCCTGTCCTTGCCTTGCAGCCTCCACGGGATCTGTCACCCAGGTGTCCTCTGTCGCCACTGACTCTGCCGGCTCATCCTACTCCATCAGTGGCATCCTGGGCATCGCCTCCCCCGGCACCGAGAGCAACAAGCGCAAGCGGGACGAAGGTAGCGGGAATTGTTTGCTGGGGGGTGTGCGCTGATGCGCGGCCGGAGGGGTGGGCTGGGGCTGGGGTGGGTGCTCTGTGTGTGTGATCTGATGGTGCTGCGGACATCTCCCGTTGCTGTTGGCTGCGGTGCTGTTTGGTTTTGTTTCAGCAGGATTTTGCCATGGTCACAGCCAAGTCAGGGACCTTTGGAGTGACCTGATGGCCAGAAGCAGGACCTCTTTGAGGAGCAGGGCTTGTTGGGGTGTGTTGGAAAGCTTTGTCAGTTTTGGACCACACCCTTGTCCTAGCTGTGGACCATTTCCCTGCTGCCAGTCATCAGGGGAGGAGTCATTATTGTATTGACTCTGTGGCCGTCTGAAACATCCACAAAGAGACGGAAAATTAACTGCAGTGCCATCTGCCATGCTACTTCTCTCAGGTCCTTCTGCACCAGGGGCTTTTGTCAGTCTTGGAGGGTGGAAGTGATCACAGTCTGGTTGGAGTTGAATATTACTGGTACTCAGATCCACCACAAGGTTTATGGTCCTGTTTTGTTCTTCATTTTACTGAAAACAACACTTTGGAGAGAAGGATATCAGAGGTGGAGTATAAGGAGCATTCCTTTAGTTTTTTAAGAGCTTACGGAGGGGAGCCAAGGCCATGGCTGCGGATACATCTATGTAGCAGAGGGTACATCAGAGCTATCATGGGAATGCTGCTGCTGAGGACGCAGAGGGCACCTGCAGGAGGGATGCCTTTCCTGCTGGGTCAGGGTTCTGCCTCTTGCTGGGGAGTGCTCATGTTCCTCAGCTCCTGCTGCTGGAGTGGGTCCAGCAGTGCCCTGCAGCCAGTGTGGATCTGCATCCCTGCACTGCCCAACCCCTCTGGGATGGAGGGGCTGGTGGGTGGGTGTGCTGAAGCTGTAGTGGCATTAACCCTTCTCCCCCTGGGGGAAACCCAGCCAAAATCATGCCAGCAGCCTGGTGCACAAACTGCACAAAGAAGGCCATGTGCCTGTGAGTAGATCAAGATTTACTGAAACTGGGGGAAAACCGCCAGAGGTTGATGGGGTCAGTTTCAGCCATGTGAGAACTAGTCTGATGGTGGGAGTACAAATCTCCCTGTGCTTAGGCACTTGCTGAATATGCTGTGGTTACTTTACTTTACGATTGCACTGTTGATATTTTTTTCCAAATCCAAGCCACAAGTGCGTAGTTCAATATATGCATCAAAGCAGGCAAGGTGGAAGTTTTGTATTTTATCAGCCAGGTTAGGAGAGAGGCTGTCTGTGTTGAGACCACACATCTCCTATGTGACAGCACTCACCTGAGGCGTCAGTTTTTGGGTGCCTGTGAGAAGGCTGGTTTAACAGCAGAGAAAAGAATTAAGTGTTTAATTGAAAGGCAAAAGCGGTTCCGAGAAGCAGGGCTGAGAACCTCCCTGGCTTTTGCCAGTTCACATCTAGAAGTGAGCATGTGATATCTAAGCAACCCCCTTCAGTCTGACAGAATGAGTCATGTTTTTTGAGCTTCTAAGTTGGACAGTAATGCTGTCCTCAGCAGGCTGTTTAGACTGCTTTTATAATAGGCTCAGACCTGCAGGTTTGAAGGGGCATAGTCAGGTACTCCAACATCTTTGTTTGTTGGGAAGATCCCCAGAGGCATGCATAACCCCTCCCCATCCTGCTCAGCACAAAGTCACTCTGACTGGGCATGGGTGGGTGTGAGGCGCCCATGGAGGTGTCTCAAAGCTCTGTGCTGCAGGTGACAGAGAACTGGGTCGTATCCGCTATGCGTGCCTCTGACATGAAGAGGAGATGCATGTCACAAAATTACAGCCTGTATCATGATGTAGATGCACAAGGGGGCAGAGTTATCTTTACCATTTGTCGACTTTGAAGAGGCTTCCTCTGCAGCAAGCCCCTTGCATTGTACCCTCTGCTGTGACGGTGCAGTTTCTTGGTGGCTGTTGTAAAGTGCATGCCTGCTCTGCCTCTCTGTGCACGTCTCCTGAAGCCACCAGCCGTGCAGTGCTCATCCGGTTGCTCAGGCTGCCCTCAGCCTGGGAGTGAGGTGGGGCAGACTTGTCCCTCCAGCTTCCAGCTGCATTGAGAAATTGGTGTGATGCATTACCCAGTTTTCTTCTCCTCTTGACATTTTTTTAGCAGATGTCACCAGTCTTTAACCCAGTGGGGAGCTTACTGGATAGCAACAGGGGCAAACCAAATCAGGCAGTCTTTATTGGTTTATATAGATAAGGTGTCATTTTTTTCCCAGTTGCAATATGGACTTGGAGCAGATGTGCCTTCATGGGGGTTCGGTTGCTTTCACTTGTGGTTAAAGGACATGCTACTGGAGACTGACATGAGGAGCAGTCTGTGCTGTAACGAGGCAGAGAAATACAGGTGGCTGCTGCAGCCTCCAGCAGTGGAGGATGCTGGGCAGCAGCCTCACTGTTCTGCCTTCAGATTGCCTCCTCAAGTGCTGTTGGCTGCATGTTCGCCCCATGGCTAGGGGAAAGGCTGTAGCTGTGCAGATGGGTGATAGGGATGTGTAGAGTGATTGTACTGGGGTGCCTGCCCTGAATGGGGTCTGTTTTAGGCCAGCAAGACCCTTAGGCAGAGCAGGCTTAGTGTTCCATCCAGTGCCCACAGCCAGTGGACACGCAGGGACTGGTTGCACTGCACTGCCCCATAGCTGGTCAGGTAAGCAGGGGTGGTCTCATCATGCACAGCAAACATGGTACATATTCTGGGTAGAGCTGAGCATCCCGTGTCTGGAAGTCAAAGCTTTCTGAAGTGGGGACAAATAATCCTTGTGAAGCACTGAGAAGAGGGCAAAAGGGACCTTTGTCCCCACGTGGGTGCGTAGGAGACTGGAGCTGGAGATGGTGCATGGGGATGAAGGAGTGTCCTGGGTTTCTGTAGCTGAATTTTAGTAGTGGGAGGAGAGGGTGGTGTGGGGGGGTCTACAAGGGTGGCTTCCATTAGAAGCAACTAGAATCTCCCCCTGTCTGTATGTAGCCAAGGATAGTTGGCTCCCTGAGGGACATGCAGCTGCTGTCCAGGGCTGAACCAATTAGAAATCACAGTAACACCTCTGTGATAATATATTTAAGAATAGAGGAGTGTTGTGCAGAGGAAATTCCAGTGAGCGAAAACATGGGATAACAATGCAGACACCACGGTTGGTGCAGAAGGAGGGGGAGGAGGGACCCCATGGAGCAGGGGATGGACTCACAGCTGAGGCACCTGCAGCCTATGTGGACCATTGGGGTGCAGAGACCCCCTACAGCCCATGGAGGAGCCCGTGCTGGAGCCGGTGGATGCTTGAAAGGAGGCTGTTACTCCTTGGGAAACCCAGGGTGGAGTGGGGTGCTACAGGAGTCCTGTGGCCATGGAGAGGCAGCCCCACACTGGAGCAGGTTTTCCAGGGCAGGACTTGTGGCCCTGTGGGGGACCCACGTCAGTACTTCTCATCCATGAAGGTCTGTACCACTCTGGAGGAGTGACCCTCGGGACAGCAGATGTGGAAGAACTGCTGCCCAAGGGGTGGACTCACATTGGAGAAAGTCTGTTAAAGACTGTCTCCCGTGGCAGGGACCCCACGGAGCAGGGGATGGACTCAGCTGTGGTCCCCTGTATCCCATGGTGAAGACCATGGTGAAGCAGGTTGTCCCCCTGCAGCCCACAGAGGACCATCAGGGTGCAGAGGCCCCTCTTCAACCCAGGGAGGAGTAAATCCAAGGGGTGGACTCACGTTACAAGTGGCAGAAACAACGACTGCAACTCCCATAGACAGAAGGAGGGGTGGGGGGGAAGGAGGTGTGTGTTTTTAAGTCTCTTTTTTCTTTCTTTGCCTCTTATTCTGTTAGTAGCAAATGTAAGTAGTATTGCACTTTGAGTCTGTTTTGCCCATGAAGATAATCAGTAAGTGACCTCTCCCACTTCTTATCTTTACCTCTCTCCTCTGTTTAGTTGCAGAGGGAGGATGATAGAGTGGATTTAGTGGGTCCCTGGAATCTGGCCAGAGTCAACCCGCTACATGGAGTTTGGTGGGCTCTGAGTGCTCTGGAGGATGCTCGGAGGATGATGCGGGGGAAAAGGGTCAGTGCACAATAAGGCAGAGCCCACGCCTCCTCACTTTACTCCTCTCTTCGCTAGCCCTGGTTTCCGTCTTGCGGAGTGGTGTGCAGGTGTGAGAAGGGCTTAAGCCGAAGCATGATGTGCCTGCTGTATTTGTGTAACCCCAGCTGAGAGGGACCCTGCAGCAAGCACATGTGCTGGAGACATGGGATGTGTCTCTCACCTGGGACCTCCTTGTGAACCAAGGCTGTCTCTGTGGAAGAGTGGCAGCCCTCCACCAAAGGACTCCTGCTTTCCCAGGAGCCCAGCTTTATACTTTCTGAGAGACACACTGTGTCTGCTGATCCTTTCCAAGAGTGTTCACCTCTCCAGAGCGAAGGCGTTGTGTGGGTGCAATGCTGCCATGGGGTGTGAAGGAGTTCCATTGCATCTCATGCAGAAACCTCTGCTTGATGGTCTGTGGAGGGGCTTAAGCTGCTCTGTCTGAGCACATCTGTACATGAGTCCTACCTTTGGTGCAGGCAGCTGCTGCTTGTGCTCTGCTCCAGCTGTAGTTGCTTGGGGCTGGGTGAAGAGGCTCGTTCCTATTCTGTCGCAGAGAGATGAGACTGGTTGGCAGTGGGTTTGTGAACAGGAGTTGAAAGGATCATGAGTATCTCCATTCTTGTGGCTCCTCCTTGCTTTATGCAAAACATAAACCATTCCCCATACGGGAATGATGCCCCTTGGAGCAAATGCTGCATGTTATGTTGAGTTGTGTATGCCTGACTTTGAGTCTTCTACTAGCTCCTTGATTCTGCACCCCTACGCATTTATATGCTTTAGCAGCTTAGCCCAGTCCAAGAACACAGAAATATGCTCCTGCCCTCACTTCTGACACAGAAATGTGCAGAAATCTCTGATACTGGCAGGTCATAAGGGTGGGGGGTGAACATGAGCAGCAGCCAAGCCAGCCTGAAATCTATTTGCATACAG
Source organism: Grallaria varia (assembly GCA_013396735.1). NCBI lineage: Eukaryota > Metazoa > Chordata > Aves > Passeriformes > Formicariidae > Grallaria > Grallaria varia. The sequence continues at coordinate 170,304 of VWZG01009507.1, forward strand.
TAGTTGCTCTGTAAGTCCAGGATTTCTGTCATATCTGCTAACTAACAGTACTTCTATGCTCCTAAAATAGAGACTGTCGATGCGTATGCAGAAATGTCATCTGACCCATCCTGCTATGGTTAAAATCATAGTGTCATAGAATATCCTGAGTTGTAAGGGGCTCACAAGACCTGGACTGATTTTAGAGTGTGCAAGCTGTCATCCTCTCAGCTGTTGTCTGCTAATGCAGGGCTTGGCATGAAGGGGCATTATACCACTTCTCAGCTCAGGTGCAGCCATAGTGGCACAGAGAGTAATGAGTTTACTTGCAGGGACATGGGCCATGCGAGACCAGTTGGCATGTGTGCTTCCCTTGTGTATGTGCAACTGGTTAAGGCAAAAGGCTACATGCAGCCTTGAGTGCCTGACAGCAAAATGTCTGTGGCCCTGTCTGCCCAAACTGAGCAGGGCGCCCTCAGCAAGTGCTTCAGAGGCTCCCAGTGTCATCTCCCCTGAAAGGCACATTCTCTTTCTTGCTGCAGGAGTGGTTTGTCAGTTTTAGTACCTGCATCAAATAGACTGCACAGACTATATTTCATATTCACCGTTTCAGAGTCTTCTCAGCAGTGGAGGAGTTTGGGGAATTGAAACCAGTGTGGCAGGAGATCTCCACTTGTACCACTTGTTTTGTTTCCATTCTCACCAGCCATGACCCGATGTTGCTGTGAGCATCTGGTGCAATGATTTCCTCAGCTAAAATCTTTGAGAAATACCTTGCCTTTAATCACAAACATGGTGTATTTCCAGGTGTTTGGGTCACAGCCTTCTGTCTGAGACCATAAGCCTCCAAGAAGGACTGGGACTCCAACGCAAATGGGAAGGAACTGGGCGTGGGTGCAATCCAATTCTTATAGAGCCATCCTGTCAGTAACCACATGTTCACGAAAGGACGCTCTGGGTTAGGCACGTCTGTGTATCCAAGCAGCGCTGACCTGCACAGCAGCTGAAGCTATTGGGGGTATTTCCAATGGTGCCAACACCATGGCCACTGTTGAGACCAGCTAGTGAAGTGCTTGGCAGTGATGAAGGCGAACAAGGTCTCACCATGTCAGTAACATGTCTGGGGACAGAGAGGTGGAAAAGCCAAGCAAACACAACTAAATATGAGTGAGGACTGATAATATACAGTGTTTCTGCATTTTGTGACTTTCCTCCATTGCAGGCCCATCAATTATGTTTTCCCAGAGGGACAGAAACAAGAAGCTGCACTCACAGCTAAGCAGAGGTTTGCACGGATGTGGGCACAAATGTCTCAGAGGCTGTGTGACAGGGGGTCAGTGGCTTCCAAAGGAGATCAGTGTGGAGTAGGTGCTGCCAGCATCTTCTGTCATCTCTTCTTGTAGTCAAGGAACAACGTGTCTTCCAGGGCATCTACTCTAGGAGACTGCCAAGAAGACTTGTAAAGTATTTTTCCCCCTTTGTCTTAAGCTCCGTTTCTTTAAAAATCGAACACAGGAATTGCAGCTGTTGCTCTGCTCTTCTGAGAGTGGTCAGGTGTGATGTCCACAGCTCTGTCCCTATCTGAAGTCTGCACTGTGATCATGTGGCAGATGGATCATGTCCGTATCCCTCTGCTCTGTCTCATTATGCTGGAGACAAACATCTGCCTGTTCTGCCCTCTTGAACCCAGTGTCCTGCCTGATAGCAGAGATTCCTCCTCATCACTGAGCTCTGTGCACAGGGATGCCCTGTGAGGTGAGAGCTGCTCTGCCAGCCAGTGATTCCTCAGAGGGGCCAGCGCTGTAAGGACAGCCCTGCCAGCCACCAGATTAGTTGTGAGCACGTAAACCCCCCTTTCCAGCTATGGCTTTCCAAATTTTCATAAATACAAAGTAGATCTCATTGTAGGTACCTTGTTAATGAAGATACTACTCTGTGTAATACTATAGGCTTTGGGCTCTGAGGCCTGGAATGTGAGACTTCTCTGGCCACCTGTGGGCCCCTCTTCCTGGCAGTCAGTGCTGGCAGAAGATCTGGGTCCTGGTTCTCTGTGTGCTCTCAGGGTACTGCTTAGACCAGGACATCTCTAGTGAGCCTCTGCTCTGGTATAAGAGCCTTCTCCCCCCCTGAGTAGGGGTGGGATCTCAGCCCACTTCAGGTTTATGCCTTGTGGTTTCCTGAGTAGGATTAGGCCCTTTTGACTTGAGGGGTTTGAGCATCCCCACTGGGGAGGACGAGCTGAATGAGTGATCGTGGTACTGCCATGGGAGTGTGGGAGGTGAAGGAGCCCACAAAGGTGTTGGTGCTGCCTGCCCACACTCTGGGCATCAGCCGGAGGAAAACATATGTTACAGCCAGCAGGTGATGGAGTTCAGTGCAGGAATTAACCACTGGTAAGGTCTGGTGTTGACAGAAGTCCCTATAACTTGGCTCACTCCAGATAGGCCCCTGAGCCTGATGGTTCGTGTTGGAGATTGATACACTCCTCTCCAGCTCTTCCTTGGGGGTCTTCTGCACCATGGAAGTGGTGTGCAAAGGACCAAAGCCTTTGGGAATCTGACCTGCAAAGGAAACCGTCAAAAGCAGAACAACAGATGGGGAAAAAAGCAGGAGGTTATGGAGAGAAAAAAAAAGACCTGCTGATAGAAACTTCAAGTTTATGCTGCCAAAGGGCTTAGGTGTCTGTCTGGGCAGTGGTGAGTGGGAAGGGGCACACAGAAAGGCTGCCGAGTAAGTGGGGAGATGACTGACCATACCTCCTGGCTGTACTGCACCCCTGGGGAGATACTGCACCTGAAGCACCTAGGATGAGGACAAAGACCCCTCTGCTGAGTCAGCGACGGCTGGAAAGAGGCAGTGGGAAAATGCATAAAAATCAGAAAACAGACTCTGTAATGCAGGTGACTGGGTGAAACAGGTGGAAATGTCCAAGTCCACATAGAGGTGAAACAGAAAGAAACCCCCTCCGGAGTACCAGGGAGGTGCTGGAGTTTACTTCAATGATTTTTAGTTCCATTTCTAGTCCCATTATTCAGCACTTACTCACTGGAGTTGTTTTTACCTCAGGGGATAAGTCCAGTGACTGTATGACTGTAATGAGATGAAGCTTTTGAAGGGAATGAGGTTTTGCAGGGTCAGCAAGTACTGATCTGAATTTCTCTTGCTGATGCAGCCTGTCTGTTGCATTCAGGGTTCTGTTCCAGGGGTTACAGTGCAGAGTAGGCTGTTTGTTCTTTAACTCCGTGAAATAGATTGTTTTCCTTCACCACATGGACACTGACATTGTCTTTTTGAAAGGAGTTTGATGTGGACTTCACTGTTACATTGTGGTGATGGCTTCATCTGTGCTATATCCAATGCCGTCTATGGCTTGGTGAAGGCTTTTTTTTTTCTTTCACTTTTTATTGGAAGATATTTCTTTAGTCCTTGGGTATAATTTCCCAGTACATCAGGGGAGTCTGACATGACCCATGATGAGATCACCTATGGATGATGTTGTATTGACACCAGCAGTAACAATGTCACATGTGGACAGTATCGGTTCGATACCAGCAGCAATGGTTTCATCCATGGATGGTGGTGGATGTCTGGAGGAGGAGTTTGACTGCCCCAAGGCATAAGAATAAAAACCTTTGGGTCTTCCAAGAACCACCCTCCATCTGTTGGCTTTCTGGCGCTGATTCAGCCATCCCAGGCATTAAAAAGGGGAGCTCAGCTATCTTGAAAAGAAAAAGAGAATATTTTGACATTTCTCATGAAATTCTAGGGAAAAAAGAATAAATATGGGCCAGGTCAAATCTCTGCTACAGTAGCATTAAAATGATGGAGTCTCGACTTACGAGAAAGTTCTGAATGTCTAAATTAATGAAAATGAAGCAAAAAGCCGTTTCAGCATCCTGAGTGAGTTGTTCTGATTTCTGAGGGCAATGTGTTCACCCCAGTGCTGCTCATGCAGGACGGTGTTCTGGGTTGGGAAGGACCAGGCGCTGTCTGGCTGGGTCATGGAACCTGTGGGCTGAAGTGCTCATGGGACAAACCCGTTCAGTTCTGTTGGACAGTGGAGCATTCTGTGCTCTTAGCTGTCAATGTGCTCCCCAGCTTCTCTGTGATGCTCTGAGCTGCAAGCGTGCTGGACAGCTGGGACTGGCTGCGTCCCTGGCTGTGGGGTACTGCTGCTAGCCGGTGACCTCTGTGTGGTCCCTGCACACGTGGGCATGGCTGGCTGCACAGCAGCGGCTGGCAGGTCGCTGTCCCCAGAGGGGATGTGCCCATGCCCTTCTGCCTGAGGGGTTTGGAGGGACGGGCCAGTTTTGCCCTGGCCATCGGTGATGCTAGCCTGTTCACAGCTCAGTGCAGGAATATTCCCTGCCAGAGCAGCTGCCCTCTCCGAGAGAGAGGTTTACCAGCTGTCTTGTATTTACGTCAGCTGTATTTGTTGCATTTCTCCTAATGGAGTCCCTGGGACCCATATTTTCTAGAGAGCTCTCCACTGGCTCTGGGGTGAAGCCCTGTTGGTTTGCCACTGGCTTCAGCAGAGCGGGGGTTTTCCCAGAGCTATATTAATGAAAACCCCACACTTCCAATCTCCTTACAGTCCTGTCGTAGCTCCAGCTGTTCTCATCAAGAGCTGTCGAGTACTAGATGCTTCTCAAAGAACAACCTCTTCATATAGGCTTAGCTAAAATTCAGTTTAGGGGTGACTCGACAGATCATCCTGACAGTGCCAGTATCAGGGCTGGCCAGAATTCTCCTATAGGAATGCATTTTTGAAAGCAAGAGCAGTTTTGTGGAAAAGCAGGACTTGTCAATTTTGACATATATTTGTTATAAATGCTAATATACAGTAACCTAGAAAAGTCATGAGCGAGATCATTCTGATTGATTGAGAAATTGGTAGAATCCAGAGGGAGGGGAATGCTGAGGTGCAGTCGCAGTGCATGTATGTACCTGCACAGAGTATGTTATTTGTGTGCCTCTAATGCATCTATCACCTATATGTTTATACAGAGAGAGAGGATAAAAGTTTTGTTTTAGGATGGATAAATTTTATTACTCACAGACTTCCACGATTAATTCTCCACCTCCTAAATGATGATAGAGATCTTTGAGAGGACTGAAGAACAAAATGAAGAAAAGATTGTTTGGCTTTTTGGTCGTCTGCCTTGTTAGTTTTGTGACTTTCCTTCTCACAATGCTCTTGGGCGAGACGCTTCTGTGAGAGAAGGGTCACATGCTTTGTGTCATGGTGTGCAGTGCTGGATTTTTCCCTTTTTCTCCCTGTTTGTACATCAGTGTTGCTTGAGTCTGTCAGCATACATCTGTGCTGTTAAAACAAATGCTTGTACTTCAAACATGTTTGGGGAGCTTAGAAGTGCTGCAGTGGCTCAGCCTTGTTTACCCTGGAAGAGGGATTTGGCCAGTTGCAGGAAGTGCTTGGAAAGATGCAGAGGCTATTCCCACAGGAAAGGTCCAATGCCAAGGCATTAAGTAAATGATTTGCCAACTTGATGGCATCAGGATTTCTGCAAGTATCATGTATTTCTGTGCCAGTCTTCCCCCATGGCCTCAGAAGGGATAATGGCTTTCCCATCACCTTGTCCCGTGCTTGTTCTGCCTGCTGGGTTGACCACCAGGGTGAGGGTGCAAAGTGGCCAGGGGTGTGAGTTGGCTGGGGTCTCCCTCCTCCTTTCAAGTCTTCTCCTGCCCCTGGGGGAGGAGTAAACAGTTCTGCAGGTAATGGCTGGTCATCTGCCTTCTGAATGGCTGCACACAATGCAGCCCTAGTACTAGGTTTGTCATGTAGGAACTGAAATCTGCTGCTGTCACAGTTGGTGCAAGATTTGATTCAAACTTACTGGGATTTTAAAGTCAGAATTATTTCCTTGGCTGAAGTGACGGCCTCCTGAAGTCCTGAATGATAGTAGAAACCCATTTTTTTCTGTTGGTGCTTTGGGAAGCTCTGGAGTTAATATTATAAGCTGTAATTGCTGTTGTTGCTGATCGGGAAGTTCCTCATGAGCAGACAGTGCAAAATCAGTGACACATGGAAAATGGAGGAGTCCTGAGACTAGAGAATTTCTTCAGTTCAGTTTTTGTCTGCCCCGGTCTTTGTGTGTGCTCTTCGCACCAAGGATTGTTCAGTGCTAGAGGTGGTTTTCCAATATTGATTGAATCCTATTCGTTTTGGACTGCATTATGCACTTTATGAATAACTGCTCATATTGAGTCTTAAGGATCATTGGACTCATACCTGCAGGCTGTCTGTATTTCCTGGATGTGCCAGAAGTCATGAAGAGCATCTTGGCAAATTTGTCATGGCATAGTAATGAGAATACAGCAGAGCTCAGAAAGAGCTGTAGTGCTTACCAAAGGGGAGCACTGACTGAGTGCTGCGCTGGAGCACAAATCCCGGGGCTGGTCTTGCTCTGCTGTGAGTCTGTGATGAACACATGGCAAGATACATTTTTCTGTGTATGTGCACTGGCTCAAGTGCAGCCAGTGTGTGCAGGACGTGGCAGTGTGCCATCAACCCCTGGTGCTTAGGCTGTGTGCATCCCCTGCACCTTCTGAGACATGGGCAGCCTCTGCCTGTCCAGCAGCTCTCTGGGGCCCCAGACATCCAGCAGCCCAGACAGAGCAGCTACAGCCGTTATCAGCAGTCACCAGTTTTGACACATTCATATGTGCTGCAAATATCCAAATCTCTATTTTTATTCTTGTTTTGCTTGAGCAGACTTTACAGATGGACAATCTAGAGATAAGTGTCCCTGCCTGCTCCAATAGCACATATACGTGTCTGACAGTTGAAGTGTCGCACTAATGTTTCACTGAGTAAGAAGACTGATTTCAACTTGTTTGCCCATTTCATATTCATAGAGTCATAGGATACTTTGTGTGGGAAGGACCCTGAGAGACCATCTGGTTTGGCTGCCCTGCCATGAGCAGAGACACCTTCCACTGCACCGGGTAGTCAACTAGATATTCAGCTACACCTTTTCTGTTCTGTCTGTACCTCTGTGTAGTCTGTCTCAGCTGGTCTGAGCTGTGTTTCTCGGCACTCCCACTCTCCTGTTATGACAGGAACAAGCATAGCACTCGCACCAATGCAGTCCACTGATAATGCTGGAGCAAGTTTACTTGAGCTTGGAGTCAGTTTCAGAGCCATGGCCTCTGCCACCTCCGTTTTCTTCATGAGCTTCAGCTGTGGAGGCTGGAGTGTGTATGGAGGTGGCTCCACAACTCCTTTGTTGTTCTTCTGGGTTCTCGCTGCTGAGTCAGCAGCTGTCCATGTGACAGTGCCCATGACTTCAGAGATGGGAAGAGCTCTCAGTCTCCTGAAAGCAACCAATGTCTTTTTCTTCTGCAGATGACTCTCAGGTTGGAGTGTGGAGTTTCCCAAAATTTTAATGCATCTGAGACTCTGCTAAGAGATACGTGTAGTCAACATATACCTATGGTAATTCCTATAAGGTTATGGCTCTAGGAAATCCAGTTAAAATCTCCTATCTGCTGGGCACTGACCTGACTGATTTGAGCATCAGGGACTAACTGGAAATCAGGGACTAACATTAGTGAAATGAGATGGTTTTCTGCTCACATGGGCACTCCATCTTCATAAAACTGTTTTCCTGTAGCTGTGTAGTGGGGTGCTGCCACAGCAAAATGTCTGTAGCCTGCATCCACTGCTCTCTGAATTTCTTTGGTTATGGGTTGCGTAGGGATGTGCAGCTGCCACCAGGGCTTTATTTGTCCAGCGTCTTCCTGTAGCCCTGTCATTGTGGCACTCCAGCATCTTGCAAACAGACACAGTGCCAGGGAAAAGATGTCTCTCATAGGACTTACAATCATAGAATGGTTTGGGTTGGAGGAGACCTTTAAAGGCCGTCTAGTCTGTTCCCCCTGTCACGGACAAGGACTCTTTCAAGTAGACCAGGACTTCAGAGGTGCTGATGAGTAGAGCTAGCCAAGGGCTACAGATGCTGCTCGTGTGGTAACAATGACAGCACTGAGGAAGGTGCTTCTTTCAGGTGCTTAACATGAGCTGCATCAACTTATAACAGAAAAGAATAAAGAAAGCAAAATTTCATTGAGAAGACATCTACCAGCACACCTTCCATTGAGTGGTGGTCACCTCTCGCAGCAGAACCTCATTTCTCCTCATTGCAGCAGTAACTGGTGAGGTACTGGGTTTGACCTGGTGGGCTGTGGGAGAGTGCACTGGTTTTGCTCCCACACCACCACATCTAATGGCTGTGATATATCTCTTCTTCTTACATCATGAGACAGAGAAGGCACAACCACAGAGAAGGCACAACCCTAAGAGAAAAGCTGTGAGCAGCTGATGCACAAGTGTGCACATCAAAGGCGTTGTGGTGGCTGAACATTTCAGGTGAAGACACCAGAATGTCTTATACTGGCTTTACATACTTCAGTTTCCACCCCTATAATTTTGAGCAATTCCTGTAGGACTTTGTTGTCAAGGTATTCTTTCTGGCTTCATTTCCTTGCAATACAATTTTCTGTAGCTGCTGTCTCTGGGACATATATGTGTTAGACCATTCTTTGGAAGGTCTAACAATGAAGAATTGTTTCAAGGCATGCTGGACTGCAACTGCCAGACTACCCTGAATATGATTCCTTTGAGTTAGACAGATTTGGTGGTGGAGGCTTTTAAAAAAGTCATACCCTTTAGAAGTAGTACTGGTTCCTCAGCAGTCTGATATCAGGGCTCAGAGTGCCTGAAGACAGGCAGCTGGTGTCATATCTTGCATGTTTACTGAAAACTCTTCAGCACTACCTGCTGGTTCGGGGTCAGAGTCTGCAGTGTGGGGATCAGTGTGTTCCTGCTCCTCTGGTATGGAGGTGAAAAGAAGATCCCAAACCCACTGGCAAGTCATCTCTCTGGATCAGGGATCATGTTTGCTGTCTTCTGTGGCTGGAGAGAGCTCAGGAGCCTCCCGCTGTGTCAACCAGACTCCTCTGCATTTCCTTCCATGCAACTGCAATGATTTTACACCTGACTGGTTCTTTTTGGTGGTACAATTCCTACCTGTCCCAAATGGGACGTTTTGTCTCTTGTTACAATTCACAGAGCTGGAAGGGGCTGCTGGTTTCATGCTGTGCAGCATCGACACATGATGCCCTTGTAAACATTGCTGTCAGCAGTGGCAATTCCATCTCTATTGTCCCAATAAGATTTCATGCTTGACAGTGCCTGACTTTTTTTTCTGTAAGTCGACTAATAAGAAATAGTCATATAGTGGGCTTTTTCTTCTCTGATTCCTTGGGTTTCCAGTTGCTTCCCTGAGAATGAGCACTTAGCAATTCTCTTCCCATTCTTGCCTGGGTTTCCCGCAAGGCAGAAGGACAGAGGAGCTGGCAATTCTGGAATAGCAAGGTTTCGTGGCATAACAGAACCTGTCTTTTCCTGCCTGGCCCCAGTTGGGGCTAGTCCCCATCCATCATGGCCTTGGATGGTAATGGGAAGAGTGGTCCATAACTATTGTGGGTGTTCAGAGACAGGAGGAACATAATCACAGGCATGCTTGAATCCAGGGTAGGCTACTCTGAAACTGTTTAAGGGTATGGCTTTGAGTTTTAGATTTGCAGAATTGTTCAGTTTATCTGTTATCCCTCTCTTATGGCCAAGTGGTCCTTGTTGCACAGCTATTTGGTGCCTGATGGTTTGGCAATGAAGCACCTTATGGGATCAGTTTACTTTAAAGAGGAACATCAGGATGTATGGATGCTGAAAGCTGTCTGGTTCCTCATGAAGTTAATGTCCAGTGTGTCAAATCAGTGGAAACCTCTGAAACGTCTTTATATTGTTCCTGCACACCAGGTCACACTTGCAGAGCCTTGTCACAACTAAGGCAAGTTCCTGAGAATGCATCCTCCTAGAATGTCATGGATGAAAATGAAGGCGTTGAGTAGGTGGTTGGCTCTGGAGTGTGAAACTGGTGTCACTCCACCAATCAGTGAGGTGAAAAATTTGTTTGGCATGGGAGTATCCATGTGTGGCTTCCCTGACTACCTCTGGGGCCAGAGCCTCTGGCTGCTGATGGCCACCAAGGGTGAGTTCTTGCCAAGCTTCCTCTGTCCTGCCCCTCTCTTGAAGACCACTGCTTCCTGCAGAGGCTGTGAGGGGAACTGGTGCGGTAGCAGTGATGGTCAGGGGAAGTTGGGCAGAGTTTGGAGGCTGTCCTCAACATGTGGCTGCCATGCAGAGCAGACCCCTTGGACAGTGAAGGAAGTGGTGATCTCTGGCCAAACCGGTTGCACGCAGTGGAAGCTGTTGGCACTGTCATCGCTTCAGGACAGACAAACCTTCCTGTGCAAACTCTGAGTTTCAGCATCACCTTGCACTACCAGCCTTGGCACTATGCCTGCTGTGCACCCATTTGTCATCTTGGAGGTGGAAACAAGCCACAATCATGAGTCTCTGCTCTGTTGTGTGGCTTGCCCAGCTGGGAGGCTTTCCTCACCTCTGATATTTAAAAGAAAAAGGTAATGGTGCTGCTTGAATTTGCTTCCTGACACCCATGCTGAGTTTGTAAGCTGGTCACATCTAACCAGTTACCACAAAATTGATTCTGGAGCCTTCTGTTTAGGAAGCTGTAAGGTACAACCCAAGAAATCATGCTATCTCCATCAGGCACTGAATGAACCAGTCAATAATCACCATTGCAAAGGGTGCAGAGGTCTTTCCTATTACCCCTGATTTTTTTTTCTTTTTTTTAATGATCATCTCTACATAGGTAATAGTTATATGGATGAACAGGTGGAATATAGATTATCACTATGCATGCATACACATATACTATAGATGTGTATATACATGAAGAGACAGTCATAGGTGTGCATATGCACACTGGTGTGTTCTTTGTAGCTTGTTCTCTTCCTTTTGGACCACATTGTTCAAGTACATGAGCCCAGGTTTTTAGACCAGCCTTAACTAAATCTGTGGACATAATTGCCAAGACTGTGACAATCACCCTGGTAGCTGGGAAGCCCAGAATAAACTCACCTGCATTTTTCTAAGATGCCAAAGAATTTTGGATGCGTTACAGATAGTATGTGACAGGTAGGACTTGGCTGATAGGGTGTCTTTGGTACATAACAGTATGTTCAATGCTTGGCTAGAGGAAGGGGTGTGTGTGGCAGTGTGTCTGCTCTCACTCTGCACCCCTGTGTGTCCTGTGCTCCACACCCACTCATGGTCCCAGAAAATGTGTGCAGCAATGGGGAGTGATGGAGGTACAGGCATAAGGTCTCCCAGAGAGATTGTAACTGATTTTCCTTGGGCTTGTGCTCTGCCTGGCTTTTCCTTTAGTGACCCCACGTGCTCTCTAGGAAGTCAGAGATGGTGACAGGGGGGCTGGAGGGGTTTGATCCACTGCTGTCTCCCTGGGTCATGTGTGCTCTGCACCTGAGATACTTCACCTCGTCATCACTGGTTGGCATTCATCAGTTCATCCTGATTGCATTTCTGCTCCACTTCACCCTCCTGGTCCCCCTCCAGATCGCACCACTATCAGTTTCTTGCTGCTCGAGATGTTCAGTTTCATCACTGATGCTCACCTCAAGCCCTCTAGCCCCATTAGTATGATGTGGTACCATCCCTTTTCCCTCTCATTGCAGGCTTGGGCAGAGGTCCTCTGCAGGCACTAGGATGCTGTGTGTGTTTGCTTGTGACATGTGATGCTTTACGGTCTTGGCCTGATGGTCTTCACTGGCTTTGGAAGGTTGCAGCAGTGAGGGGCTGGTGTCTTACACACTGCTCTGGTGTAGGTGCCAGCAGATGTATCTTGGTTAGATTTTTCCCTAGGTCAGAGGTGACTGAGCGCTGCTTGGCTGGTGGGTGTGCACAGTCACAGCCCCCGTCCCCATGGCAAAGTGAGGACAGCCCATCTGCACCTGCTGGACAGGTTCCTGCTCCCTGTGCTCACCATGTGTCTAAGCCTGCTTGTGCAGCTTTTTGCCATGGGAACAGCTTACAATCTCCAGCAGCTCTAACCACGCTGCCACCTGCCAAGGCACGACTGTCGGGGGGCAGCAGCCTGAGCTAATGAGGGTCTCTGCCAGTGGGACAAGTGGAGATCTCCATTAGCAGATGATGAGCATCGCAGGACAGGATGTGGCTGTGACAGGAGGGAATGGGGTGGGCATACCCTGTGAAATCCGGAACCTGTTCATCTGGTGGTACTGGCAGCTGTTAAAAACAAATCATAAATGGCAATACCAGATACAATTGCATTGAGATGGTAGAGGTCGTGAGGATTCCTGATGGGCTGCCGATAGCCGGCTGAAACAAATTGTGCAGTGCTGTGATACCTCAGCTCCCAATAACAGAGGGCAAATGGCCTTCTAGAGGGAGATATAGATTTTCCTTTGAGATATGGAAAGGGAAATAAACTAAATTATGTTCGAACATGGGGTTCTCTCTCTCTGTCTTTAAGAAAAAGGGGAGAGAGAAAAAAAGCAGGGAAATGGGGAAAAGAGAAAAACACATAAAATAAGCTTCAGCAGGCATTTGCAATTTAATTGATATTTGGCGGCAGGAAGCCAATCACTGTAAGTAAATTGACGTTATAAGATAAAAACAATTGCCTAATGGGACACCTTCCCCCACGGCTGTGGCAGGCCAAATAAATACAGCATCGCGTGTCAAAGCAGCGTGGCGGCCGTTCCTGGGCGCAGCCCGCCGGCAGGGCTCGGCGTGGGCTGCGGATCATTTTTATGGCATCTGTCTCTGCTCCCTGAGAGCAGGCAATGAGGGGTTGCACATTGATTGCTGCTCCAGCCAACGGCGGCTGAGGGAAAGGCCGTAATTAATGGCTTTATTTGTTGGAGCACTGCTGAGAACAATTGCGTGTGTTATGGTAACGACTGGTGCCTGCAGTCTGGTGACATGGAAGGCGTTGGAGCTGGTGCGTAACCCCTGGACACAGGGTGCCTTCCCAAGAGCCAGACACAGGGCACAAGAGCAGACAGAAGCTGGCAGCTCTTGTGGGGCTCGGCTGGTGCAGGTGGGCATCAGGGGGATGATGCCAGGTGCAGGGTGCCATCAATGTCCCAGCATTGGTTAAAAAGCAGACCCTGAGTCACTGGCTGCCACAATGCACTCAGGAAGAGGGAAACTGGCATGGATGAAGGTGGAGAGACACCTCATTTCCTACAGTAGGGGGGTGTTGGCCTCCCTTGTCCAAGCCCCTGACCATTGCCCTTATGCAGTGGTAGCAGAGGTACATGTTACCAGTTTTCTTTTTTTCTTTCTTTCTTTTTTTTTTTTTTTTTAATCCAAAAATGTGGTCTTTTTCAGAGATTTCACCTAGAAGCAGTCCCCTACAATCCAGTCATTTTTGTGAACCCTGCATTGTTTTGTCTTGTCACCACTGGCTTTAACTAGGATGCGTATTTGCATATACACACACCTGTACATATGTAAGGAAGAAAAATTTCAGGCAGCGTGGATCCTGAGTATGCTTCTTTGCTTCCTGAAAGGATTAAAGTCAAGAAGACCTGGGAAAGTAAAACCATGAAACATAATGTTGAACTTCTCATAGAGATTATCTAAGTCTTTTTCAAGGAAAAGTGCTTGTCTTTTACTTAACAAGCAAGAGCACCTGGTGGGTGAGGAGGGGCTGGTGCCCAGGCTTGGTCACTCGTGAGGAATGATTGATTATTTGCTTTCATCATCATCATCATCATCATCATCATGATGGCTAGGCTTCGTGAACGCAGATTTGGGAAGGGCTCTCCCCACGCTTTCTGCAAGTGCACTGATGGTTGAAGAGGCCGATGCGAGATGGGCAAGTGCGGCTGCAAAAGGCACAGCAGAAAGTCTCCATAGGAGGTGTTGGCGAGGCAGAGGCACGGTTCTTCTGCATGGTCTTTTCTCCTCCAGACTGATTCTGCATGTGTTCTCAAAGGAATCAGCAGCATTATGGATGGTGTGTCTCCATGCCTCCTGATTGGAGGCCAGAGTGGGCCACTGATGGTAGTCAATATTTACTTTAAAAGACTTCTAAATGCAGGCCATTGAAAGATAGATAGAGAGATAGATAGATAGGACAAGGAGTGATGTCTTCACACTTACAGAGGACAGGGTTAGGTGGGTTATTGGAAAGATGTTCTTTCCTCTCAGGTTTTATACCTACTTCCATACCATGACATAACACATCTTTTCATCACTTCTTTAAAAAAAGTAGTTTCTAGGTATGCCTGTGATACAAGGACTAATGCAGGTTGCAGATGAAAACTGTGCTCTGTGAAACTTTGGAAATGCTGAATGGGCCGCTGGTTATAAAAAACTGGGAGAGGATTTACAGCTTTGAAAAACACTGGGAGACAGAAATTTGACAGCCAAAGGAAAAGTGGTGGTAGGACATGCAGCCCAACAGGGTCTATGCAAAGAGTGACCACTCAGGACAAAGGGTGATGTCTTCTCTCTGACACAGGACAAGGCCAGATTGAATATTGGGAAGAACTCCTTCCCTGTGAGGGTAGTGAGGCCTTGGCACAGGTTGTCCAGAGAAGCCGTGGCTGCCCCATCCCTGGAAGTGTCCAAGGCCAGGTGGGATGGGGCTTGGAGCAATTTGGCATAGTGGAAGGTGTGCCTGCCCATGACAGAGGGTGGACTGAGATGAGCTTTAGGGTCCCTCCCAACCCAAACCATTCTGGGATTGTATGACTTGCTGTCCTGGTGGAGCAAAGTGCAGCAAGAAACAGAACAGAAAACAGACCTGTGGGAGCCAGCAGGAGTTTTCACACCTGGCATTGCACACCCTGCAGCAGCTCCAGCCTATGCAGATCTGGAAGAGACTGACAAGCTTCTACCTTCCCCAGGAACTGGCATTTGATGAGAAAGATATGGACTATTCTATAGTCAGTCCAAGCTCATCTTTTCCTTCAAATTAGGAACAGTAAGCAAAATTTGCACCTAACACCTTGAATTCTCCTGACTATCTGGGAAACTTAACCAGAGAAAATAAAAGTGGTGAAGAGCTTGCCCACATCCCATCCACTTGATGAGCCCAACTGAGGTGTGAAGAGCACTGCTGCATCCCAGCAAGCTCTCCCTGGGAGGAAGAAGCCTTCCACCCCTGCACCTCCAAAGAACCAGGCAAAGCTCCTAAGAAATGCAGAGAACTCCCAAACAGAGATGCTACTTCTCTTAAAATTCAAATTCCTATCAATGCATTCAAGCAGTACCACAAAAATGAGACAAGGCTGGATTTACTATAAGCAAAGGAGAGAAAAAAACCTGTGTAGGGTGGAGCTTCCTCCATCACCAGTGTGGCTGGCTGGTCTTCACTGTCTCACAAGTGAAAGGTGTCTGTCCACACTTCATGATAACCCACAAAGAGCACTCACAAAGAGCTCTTAAGAAATACCTGCAGACTTTTCTTGTGCATAAATTAAATATCACATAATTTAAAAAAATGAAGAATGATGGTGTCAGGTGTTCAAATGTTCTTGCGTACAATGCAGCAAGCAATATTACAGATGAATTTAGAAGATCGCCTTACAGCCATAATGCAAACACAGGAATAAAACACCATTATAAAATTGAATATGCAGCTACAAATTTTTACAACTCACATAAAGAACAAATCTAATGACATTTTTATGTATTTTATCCACATGCATTAGTTGGGAGAAATCATGTTTTAAGGATCATTCACAGCTGTGTAATATGGGTTTGTACACCTTAAAAATTTGTGTACTTCCAACACACAGGAGCCACATCTGCCTATCCATTTTCCTTTGGCTGCACTTTCTATCTGCCTGAACATGGACATGCTCTGCCACAGTGACTGTAACACAGAGGCGTCCCCAGCCTGAGTCCACCCATTCATGCTTAAACAGTGCCCTGCACAGTAGTCAGGACCTGAGCACGTCCAAGCATCCATCCACTCAACTCAGCAACACCAGCAGAGCACTGCATTTCCCCACACTCTCTTCTTCTCCAAGCACAGGCAGAAGAGGGAAAAGGTCCATCAAATGGGACTCCTGAAGGAGAGATGCTGAGATGGTTTCTGGATCCCACCGAAGGTGGCTGCTGCCATAGCCAGCGACAGCAGCGCAGAGTGTGGCTCGTATGGCCATGCCCAGTTTGCACCTGCTAGCAGCTCACCCAGGGCCACCCACCACTGTGGCAGTCCTGACACAGTTTGCTGTCCGTGGCATGGGCTGGCAGCTCCCACAGCCGGGGAGGTCACAACCAGTACCCAAGGGGATGCTGATGGGAGGTCTCCCCAGCTGCACCCACTCTGCGCAGGGTGGCCTCTGGTCTGCCCCAGCACCCCACTCCAGGAGAAAGAGCACAATGCTGTTGCCACTCCCTCAGCCTTCACTGCTGCAGTTTGGGACATGCTGACTGCCCACACCAGAGGTGTTGTAAATGAACAGGGCATGCAGACCAAAATTTGGTGAGACGAACTGTGGACACTGTCTCTCTGAAGGTCTCTGAGGCTTTCGACATGGTTTCCCACAAGCCTCTTCCTGGAGGAACTGATAGGCTCAAAGAGTGGGCTCACATTAAACTTATGAAGTTCACCAAAGACAAATGCAAAGTGTGGCACATGGGTAAACATAATCCAGGAGCGCATCACAAGCTGGGATCAACCAGGCCGGAGAGCAGCTCTGTGGAAGGGGCCATGGAGGTGCTGGTGGACACCACGCTCAGTGAGAGTGACCAGTGTGCTTCTGTGAATGAGCCAGCAGGCTGCTGCGCTGCATCAGCAAGGGAACCACTGGCTGAGGTGGAGAAGTCACTGACCCACTCTACTCAGCGCCTGGAATACTGTTCTGAGTTTTGCACCCTGCTATGCCAAACAGATGTGTTTAGGTTGGAGAGGGTCCAGAGAAGGCCCACAGAGCCTGAGGAAAGAGCCATCTGAGGCCCTCAGAGCCATCTGAGGAAAGGCTCAGTCACCTGAGTTTGTTCAGCCTTGAGAAGAGAAGGCTGAGAGGAGACCTTATTGCCATGTTCCATTATTAAAAGAAGATGGAGACTTCATTTTTACAAGAAGTCTCATGGAAAAAAATGGGGTAATGGGTACAAGTGACTCCTGGGGTGATTCCAGCTGGAATCACCAAGAGGAAAATTTTTCACAGTGAGGACAATCAGCCATTGGAATAATCTCCCCAGGGAAGAGTTAGATTCCCCAAATGCTGGGCACCTTTAGGATTTGGCTAGACAGAGTGCTGGGCAGTCTTGTCTAGACAGTGCTTTTGACAAGAAAGGTTGGACCAGATGATCCTTGAGGTCCCTCCCAGCCTGGTGTTACAGGATTTCAGTATGAAAAAGGCACCTACTGAACCAGCAAAAATGTTGTGCCTGTGAATATTGCTTTTATTTTATGGTTCTGCCTTAAATGTTCTGACATACTGGCGATGGAACAAAATGAAACAGCCAAGATTTTATTTTTAAGGAAAAACAGTATAGCTCTTTGCTAATTGCTGTAATTAATTAGTGTCATCAAAACATTAATTATTTATCCTGCAGTAAACTCAGCAATCTACAGTACAACTCCCCTGATGCTGTTCTTATCACACAGAGGCCCTTATTAAGCAAGTGTGCGAAAATCTCCCTGCACATACTTGTGTTACTTCTACATCTGCTTTCATTCAGTGAGGGGTTGAGGGAGTCACTTTTTGGGCTGCATTACGGAAATTCTTCCAAAGATCTCTTGAGCTGGAGAGCCTGCTCCTGCAGACTCAGTTGAGACAAAGACACTTGGAGGAGCCTCACCACATCAACAGCTGAGACTGACCTCATGTCTGCGCCAGTTTTTCTAATCTCACTTCCTTCCCTTGCATCTAATGAGATAACTGCTCCAGGAAAAGAATAATATTTTTTTTTTTAAAAAAAAAGTAATATATATTTTTTTTCTTATTTAACTTCATGTATGTGTAAATATATATGGACATAGATAGATAGATAGATAGATAGATAGATAGATAGATAGATAGATAGATAGATAGATAGATAGATAGATAGACAGATAGATGGCTAGAACTTGGCAATTAATTTTTGGAGACTGCTGTATCTGATGTTCCATCTCTGTTCCCAACAATCAGCTGTTGGCACACCAGTGGTTCCCATGATTCAGTGACAGCAGTCTGAGAGTGAATGCCCACTGTGGCAGACACAGGTCTTGCTTCTCTCTGTTTGCTTGGTGGTGCAGAAGCCAAGGGCAGGGAATATGACTCTGACCATGCTGTAAAGCTGCCCTGACAGGGAAATTCTTGAGACTTTTTTGTATAGAAAAGCAGTTATAGATTAAACTGAATCTCAGTCACAAGCAGTGATCATTTGTGAAGAACTGTGTGACACAAAGCCGTACTGGGGAAAATCCTGAGCATGACAATAGACCCCATCCTAGGACTTTAAAATGAAAGTTATTTTAACTTTCCAGCACAATATCATTTTAGTGCTTAAACATAAATTAATCATCCTATATAGAGTCATAAAATCACAAATTCAATTAAATTGGAAAAGCCCTCTAAGATCGTTGAGTCCAACCTTTACCTCAGCACTGCCAAGACCACTGCTAAACTACGTTCCCAGCACCATGTCTACATGTATTTGAAATCCCACGAGGAATGGTGGCTCCATCACTGTCTGAGTAGCCTGTTCCAATATTTGACAACCCTTTCAGCAAGGAATTTTTTCCTAATATCCAATCTAAACCTCCTCTGATGCCAGTGGAGGCTGTTTCCTCTCATCCCTATCACAGGATCACAGTATGATTTGGGTTGGAAGGGACCCTAAAGCTCATCTCAGTCCACCCTCTGTCATGGGCAGGCACACCTGCCACTATGCCAAATTGCTCCAAGCCCCATCCCACCTGGCCTTGGACACTTCCAGGGATGGGGCAGCCACGGCTTCTCTGGACAACCTGTGCCAAGGCCTCACTACCCTCACAGGGAAGGAGTTCTTCCCAATATTCAATCTGGCCTTGTCCTGTGTCAGAGAGAAGACATCACCCTTTGTCCTGAGTGGTCACTCTTTGCATAGACCCTGTTGGGCTGCATGTCCTACCACCACTTTTCCTTTGGCTGTCAAATTTCTGTCTCCCAGTGTTTTTCAAAGCTGTAAATCCTCTCCCAGTTTTTTATAACCAGCGGCCCATTCAGCATTTCCAAAGTTTCACAGAGCACAGTTTTCATCTGCAACCTGCATTAGTCCTTGTATCACAGGCATACCTAGAAACTACTTTTTTTAAAGAAGTGATGAAAAGATGTGTTATGTCATGGTATGGAAGTTGGTATAAACTATGCTAAAATTGCTTCAATGAACATTTAAAAATGCACTTTGAGCTGGGAGTACATGATACAAAGTGCAGGTCTCTAATGCTTGCTGCTGAGCACAGGTTACAAAAACGGATTAGGAAAACAACCAGTTTCTTGCAATCATTTGATAAAGAACTTGTCATGACTTATGTAATTACTGTAGTTACACCTCTCCTTAATTATTATAGAAATTACAGAAATACCTGCCCATTCCTACATCACGCTGCAGCTGGCTGAGAGGTCCTGTGGACCCAGGTGCTTGTCCAGATGCCACAACCTCCTGTGTCCCCAGCAGCCAGGAGGAATGCACATTCCCACTGTTGCTTGCAGGCTGGACTTGGCTTGTCTGCTCTGTTCTGTTCAGAACCTTCTTCTAACCTCCCTCTCTGCACTTTTGAATTCCTCCATGCGGGGGACTACTGCTGACATAATTTTTGTTGTCTTTTTATAAAACTGCACCAGAACAGCAGTCACAAAACCTGCAGAGGTTCCACTGGTCCCTTCAGCTGCCCTTCTTGGGTGGATTTTGGCACATGGTGGGTCTGGTGCCTGTGGGCATCACTGTGGCTCTTTGATGGCGCTGTGTAGAGGCTGAGCTGACAGCTCCCAGGCTAGGGACAGTCGGCATAACAGCCCGCGCTGCTCCACGTTATCGCTGTCTCCTGTGTGCCAGAACCCCCACTGGGGCGGGCACATCTGCAGAGCCAGCTGTGCTGTGTCCCTGGGGCATTGCGGGGGACAGTCCACCCGGGTCCTCTCCACCACTGCAGCCCTCTCTGGAGCTGCCAGGCTCCAGGGCAAAGCCAGCCCTGCCCCAGGGTGCTCTGACCTCTGTGTAGCCCTTTAGCCAGGGGCACTGCCAGCCCCCAGGTGCACGTGCAAGACTTGTGGCATGAGCAAAGGCCACCCTGCTGGTAGCCTGGTCAGCTGCACAAGCAATCCAGCTCCACTCAGTGGCACTATTTGCACAAGTGTTTGCTCAGACGTGTGGGATGTCGGGTTCTCAAGCACTGAGGCTGCTGAAGTGTGAGGTCCCACCAGGCCTTTGTTGTGTGTGGGATGGGTTAGATGGCAGGACTTTCCTAGGACATAGATAATAAAATTTCCAGATGACAACTGCAGGATTAAAATAACTGCAGGAGGAGGAGAGTTGTAATGTTATGGGAAATCTGTTCTGTTAAATAAAAGCTGCTTTGTGGCAATGCCCATAACCCATTCCATGGTGTGGCAGCTGCACCTGGGTGTGCGTTAATGCTGGGGGATGACACCTCGTGGGTGTACTGGCACAGCTTCAGCTTGCCCATCATGTGCATATACAGCCTGGCTTCAGCTCATACATCAGGGAGGACCTCCAGCTGTCCTAGACAGCAGAGACAAATGTTCTTACAGTGGAGAGCAGCTCATTCACTCCCCCAAGAAAGCCCGGAGGTGGCTGGTGGTGATAGAAGTGCTAATTGCTGTGCTGCTGAGAATTTTAGGAAGAGTAGCACTGACAGGCCAATGACAGGGCTCAGCTCCTTCTGCCTGGCTTCTTTGATTCCCCAGAGCCCGTGCAAATTTGGTGCTGGGTGTACAGGGAGTGGCCAGGTGTCCTCTGTGCCCAGAGGTGTCCTCTGTGCCCAGACAGGTGCTGCTGGGAGGGGAGTGGTGTGGTGAGGTCTCACCTCCAGGAGCCAGGGAGATGCAGCCTCATCTGTGGTACTGTGCATGGGATGAAGGCAGCCTGCCAAGAGTCAGGGACCCTCCCTTTGCTGCTGGCTTGTGTGAGCACACCTGGGACCAAGATGCAATGGAGTCCAAATGTCCCTTGGCTCCAAGCAGTGCCAAGGGACTGTGCAGGAGCGAAAGGCAGGAGGGAGGCCAGGCTGGGGGGAAATGGGATGCACCCAGGCTGGCCATGCATTGCGATGGCAGGTGGGNGTGGGGTCTCAGTGAAGACCACCCGCCACTCGGTGCTAGCCACAGGCAGGGTGACCCCTGGCCAGCCCTGTGCTTGTGGGGTGTTAGGGTGTGCTGGCAGTGCCCAGCAAGGACCATCCCCACGACAGTCTGCTACATACTGGCAGCATGTGCAGCTTCTGCCTCACAGAAGGGCTGGAGCCACATGGCCACCAAACCTGTACTGTCCCCGCTTTTCCAAGCAGTGGCCAGAGGGCAGGGGGCTTGGGCAATTTGGGTTCTTCATGTTCTCACACCCGTCCTGACTGCAAAATTGGTAAAATACATGTGAAAACAGAATGCAAAGGTGGGAGTGTTCAGCAGGGCTCCCCAGATTTAACCCAAGCCCAGAGTCAGGACAGTGTGCTGCCATCAGCAGATGTGAATTTTTCTACCTCCAGAAGGAGCTGAGCTGGTCCAAGTGTATGTAACAGGTCAAGGCTTGAAATGAAGAAGCAATAAGCCACTGAAATGGTACTATCACCGAAACATGATTGATCAATTGAATTCTATCAAAGACAGTGGGCAGTGAGATTAACTCAGGCCTGATGGGTTCAATGAGTTAAAGCATGATGTTCATTTCAGCTTCATTTCACCAGTCTTTGCTTGTGAAATTGGTCAATCAATAGAGGTTGAAGATCATATATATATATATTGGTGACCATCTTATAGGGAATATAATCTAGCGTAGTCAGCTTCTGACTCCGGCTGCCTTCAGTGGGTAATGGAGACAGAGAAGAGACTCTATCAGTGCCATTGAAATGGCCTGATATCTTCTCCAAATGAAAAATATTTTTGGATCTCTGATGATTTATCTT
Source organism: Grallaria varia (assembly GCA_013396735.1). Classification (NCBI taxonomy): domain Eukaryota; kingdom Metazoa; phylum Chordata; class Aves; order Passeriformes; family Formicariidae; genus Grallaria; species Grallaria varia. Next base: position 192,341 of record VWZG01009507.1, read on the forward strand.
GTTTCTCCCCTCTTTCTCACTTTGATCTATGGAAAAACCCATACCCATCTTTGTGAAATGTAGTAGTTTCTCTTGAAAATATTTGCACAGTGATCGTCTAGGTACACTTCAAAATATAAAGTTACTTTTTAGTGATACTGTCTCTTGAAAAAAACCCAAACAACAAAGCAGTGCTTAGAAAACTCGAATAGTGTAAATACGGAGGTCTCTCACCACCTATGTGGTCCTAAAACGAATGCTTTGCTGGGAAGGGCATGAGGCAACTGCCTGCCAAATGCACACAGTCCCGCCAAAGCGGTAAGAAAATTCAGCGTATGTTTTAAATAAAACCTTCCATGTGGTAATTAAACAGAGCCTTTATCTTCTCTGGACTAACTTACAGGCATGTTACAGGGAAACAAATCACCTTTTTGCCTCCTGGTAATATTTCATTTGCCTCATAATGTTTTAAATGCGGTGAATAACATTCTCCCTAATTAGCCTGTATTTCCCTATAAGGTGGAGTAATTAGGTATGATAACAGGTAATGAAGTTGGACAGTACAAATTAGAGACAGAAATCATGTCCTTTATGAATGTGAGCTGTTCATGGCTCTAGCTATTCACTTCCTTGTTTCACCCTGTAAAACCATATTGTTAAAAAAACACACCAAACCAACCTGAAAATCAGTAGATTTCTTTTACCTTCAGAAAAGCACCACATCAGAGAGATATGCCATGAAGATTTTGGTCCGTAGTCCTAGAAACAGTACTTTAAATCAAGTGAGTAGTATATTGAATATTGCTAAAATTATCAGTTATCCATATTTAGCAATTTCAAACGTTCTCCTGCTGTTTCAGAAAGCATGTCAGGGATCAGTATTTAACCCTGGAAGTGTGTTCAAAAAATGAGATCACAATTTATCTAATTCTTTAAACTGACCTTGCCGTTTGCTTAGGTCCTCAGAAGATAAGTTGCTCTTAATTAACAAAGATGTATTAGTTGCAGTGCCCAAGGTCAGGTCAAATGGGACTTCGAGCAACCTGGTTTGTGGAAGGTGTCCCTGCCCATGGTAGGGGGGTGGCACTGGATGGTGCATAAGGTCCCTTTTGACCTGAGTCATTTATGGATGATATCCACATCATTTAGACAGCGTTTTGTCAGCAAGACTATGGTTGACATGTCTTCTCAGAGGCAGACCTGTTCGATGTGTAACCATTCCCAGGCTTTTCCTAGACTGTTCAGATTTCAGCTAGCCACAGAAAATATTTGAACATAATCTTATGTTCAAGGCAGGCCAGTTACTTCAGCAGCATGCCCAGCTTTTGCTGTGAAACCATGGGTCAGTGTTCTGTGTGAGAAGCAAACAATACAGGAGATATCTGTGCAATTCAGAGTGAGAAATGATTGTATTTTTCCAAGCCTAATAAGTGTTCACCAGTGAGTTCAGAACCGGGGGGTGTCACTTCAACACATGGCCCCAACGCAACGAGCCTTCCAGCTGCAGGTCGCAGATGGTGTTGCTCTCCAAGCTGTGTGCACCTATGGAAAACTGAGTTGGTGTCCTGAGCAGGGTGGGATTCTCAGGAGGGACTTGGCTGAGTCTAGTAAGGTGGCTGCTGGACCAGCTGTGGCATGTGCTGGAGCCTAGTGCAGGAGGAGTGAGAGCTGTGGGCTTGCCCGGGACCATCGTGACAGGTGTATTACATTTGGGTGGGTTTCGTCAGAGTAGTTCAGAAAATTGTGGTCTAACAGCGTCATCTTGTCACATATGCACAATCTGCTAGTGATAAGGGATGGAAGGTTTGTTTGGCAAGTATGTACTCGTTTTTACTAAGGAGAGTATTATATCTGTGCTCTTCATTAGCATTTCTGGAAAGATGCCATTGAACTGGAAACTAATTGTTTTGCAGTGTAGGTAGGCACACATGTAGTGCTACTGTCAACAAAACATAACCCTCCTACGTGGATACATTGATTATATGAAAAATGCTTTTACCACTCCCTGGAGCCTATTTATAACCCGAACTGTTTCAAACCTGCCAACAGTATTTTAATTATCGAAGATATTCTAGTGTATTTAAACAATGCATAATGTTAATAATATTTCTCTCACATTTATATAATGTCTAACAGCAAAATGCATCCTGAAGACCTTCACAAACCCCTGTGTGTCATGTGCAGTGCACAGGAAGTACTTTAGTTCTGCAATGAAATCCAGCACTTAGCTGGAATTATTCTGAATTTGGGAGACATGGTGCAAAAGTACAAGCTATTACTTTATTAACAGTGTATGAAGAGTGGGTGATAATCAGGATGAGGGAGATTTGGGTGCTTCCCAGAGTCCTCCCATGAAGGTGCTGGATCCTCTGGGCAGTGACAGCCGTCCCTGTGGTCCCAGACCAGGACAGCCTGCCTGTACTGGGAAGTGTATCTTGGAGACTGATCCCATCTCAGGTTCTTGGGATGGCAAGTGAAGGCTGTGGCAAACAGGGATGTATGGATTGTGTGTTGGCAGCCCACTCTGGCTGGTGGCACAGGTCACCCTTCCAGCATGGTCCCAAATCCTTACCTTGAGACCAAACCCCTCTGGAATCCCACTTACCATATCCACATAATTTTGTTCCCTGCCATGCTGCCCAGCACTGTGCAGAAAGGCACATTATGCACTGGCTCCCTTACAGATTTCTCTAGTACACTGCTTGCCTGTGGATTTCCTTTGCAGACAATCTTCCTCATGCTTTGGTGGCAAGGGCCCAGGGGTGGTCCCCTGCCTCAATGCCCCTTGCAGGAAAGACAGCTGGGATGGATGGATGGACATGGCTGAGCTGGCCTCACAGGCTCATTTTGGTGCCTCTGGCTGTGGCTGTCGTGAGCTGCCCCTCTGGATGCCCTGCTGTGGGATCTGGGGTGGGACCTCCATCCCAGCATGATGCTCCCCCAGCCCCTGTCTCTGACTGAGGCTGCTGCCCCAGTCTTTGCCTTCATCTGCCTCCTCTTCTCCAGTGTGTTCAGTCCCACAAATCTGGAGCTGCACTCCATAATAAAAGTATTATTGGTGAGAGTTGGAACTGCCGCTCCACTTTCAAACACAATGGATCTCATTATACACCTGATCTCTGGCTGTACAAACAGTGCACAGACTGTACCGGTATCACCAAGAACGTTTTCCAGGTCATATCATGTCTTGTATCATTTTACTCCTTTTCATCATACCTTTTATCACAAAACTGCATAGAGCTTTAACTTTGATGACAAATTGTGAATAACATTAGTTAAACCAGAAATTTAAAGCCAGTGTTTCCGTGCTCTAGGAACAGGGTCTCCCCAGCCTTTGCTACCATGCAGCTAGCAACCAGAATTTTAATTTTATAANTTAAAGATATAATGCTTTCTTATATCCCTGTGTATTTTTTCACAGCTTAGGCATCCTATTCAGAGCAAAGGGTCAGGTTTTTCTTTTTCTTCAGGGTGGAATAAACTTATCCTTGCACTTTACAAAAGTCAACATCATCTACTTTTGATAAAATTGCGCGGCTTTCTCTAAACAGTTAAACGTACAGTTGTCACTGAAGTTGCTAATCTGAAATTGAGAAGGAAGTTTCCAGTATTAATTGCTAGCATCAAATGCCTGTTCAATGGAAACAGTGTTCTGCTTAAGTTCACTGTTAGACCTTGAGGTTGAAAGAGGTATTTCCCTGTGTTGGTCCCCCAGTCTGACAGTTCTGCCTTAAAAGCAGCCCCGTTCTCTGGATAGACAGCATTTTTTATAAAATCCATCTGTGCTGAAGGATGATCTCAAATCAGTAGTCCTTTGTGAAAAGTTTTGTCCAGCGAACATCACCCGTGTTACTGATGGCCAGTACATGCTTGTGGACAAAACTGGTGTCTACAGCAGTGCAGTGTTTTTGTGCAGATCATCACTCTACTTGCCATCAAAAAACTTGATGCAGAGTCTGCCAGAAGAGGTCTGGGTCATATTATTCCTCTACAGACTTCTTGGACTGCAGTACTCATTGAAATCTTGCTGTTAAGGATACATTTGAATTCTACTCCTCAGAACTATGCTGGCAGCAAGATTCTATTTTTAAAACATTTCCTCCTTCTGTCTAGTTCAGAGTTGCCATCTGGAGAAGAAATCTGATATTTCTTGTTGTTCTTGGAGTTCCACTTACTGGAGTCCTGGGAATACTGCAGACCTCAGCTTTCAGTTGCATAAAAGATACATTTCCAGCACTGACAGGTGAAGGAAAAGTAGGGAACCACTGTGAATCTGCAAAAAGCACATTGAAACAAGCCCCTGGTATTGCAAGAGTCTTTTCAGACTGCCAATCTAAACATTTTTCAAACTTGCCTTGTGGCTTTTCAGCCATGGGCTGTCATTTTATGACTTCTGCTAAAAATCTCTGCCAAAGGGAAGAGGGAGGAAAATGTGCCTTGGAGCCCAGGCTGCAACCTGTGTGTAAACCCAGGAAACACAAAGTGACTTGGAGTGTCAGAGCAGTGCCTCGGGTCAGGCCTTGCTGAGGGTGTTGCAGTGGTGGCTCAGCCCAGGAAGGTTCCGTTTCAGTGCAGGGCAGGCTGTGCCGGTGCCTTGGTGTTGTCTGGGCAGTGCTGCTGGTGATGCTGCGTGGAGAGTCTGTGCTTCCCAGCATGGGCACTCCCATAGCTCAGCTTGGCAGGACTTGCAGGTCCCACAGGAAGGACACAGAGTGTGTGGGTGCTGCTTGGGCAAAGCGCTCTGCTGGAGCTGACCCAAGTCAACTGTGAATGTCATCATCAGGCAGTGTACTTACCCTCCTATGTCCTCCTGCTTGGAGACCATGAACGAGGCAGGCTTTCAGGAGGTGCAGTAAAAGGGATGAAGGCAAAAATGTGACCGTCATCCTGTGTGCTGCAGAATGATGTGTGAAATTACTGACAGATTGAGGGTTGGCTGTCATGGAAGACTGTCCAGTGCATTTTCCAGCAATATGTAACCTCTCAAAAGGCCTTCATGGCATCACCATAGTGGTACCTAAATCTATTCAAGGCATAAAATGGGACACTCTTCTGCAGGCCTCATGGCGGTCGCTACTTACTTTTCCTCTTCTCTCTTGTCTTTGAAAGGTATTCAGGAATCTCCAGTACCAAATGGTCATTCTCTGCCGAGCAGAGATTTTCTTCGGAAACAGATGCGAGGAGACCTTTTCACCCAGCAGCAACTAGAAGTGTTGGATCGTGTCTTCGAGAGGCAACATTATTCCGACATTTTCACGACAACTGAACCTATCAAACCAGAGCAGGTACTATTGCAAATATTTCACGTTTTCCTGATACACTTCCTAGCAGATGTCTGTTTGGTGGACATCACCAAAGGCTGCTCAGAGTTTCAGTAGGCAATCACAGAGAAAAAGGTGTTAAGCTCATCTCAGTCAAGTGCATGTTAGCCATGAAAGTCTATTAAAAAATGAAGGAAAACACTCATTAAGCAAACATTAGCAAGTGTTTGGATATGAAGTTACGCCTGATCTGAACCAGTTTCATCAAATGAATCTTTAAAGAGCATCACAGCTTCTGATGTTTTTGTTAGATCAAAAGCAGACTTTGCAGACAGATAACAAGAAGACTTGCAAAACTCAATGCCTAATTTTGGTTCATAGTAGCATGATTGTGTACACAAATCAGATTTTTGTATCCAGAAATGGCTTATTAGGCATGTAACTGTCCATTTGCTGAAAGAAACACCCAGTTAATATGCGAAAGTAAATCAGTTACACGTACAGATCAGCACAGTGTTTGAGGAGGACTTGGCACTCACATTTTGGGAAAGTTCCATCTCTGTAAGCATGATACAGAAGCACATGCCAAAACTGATGAGCTACGTTTCTCTGTGTTCTTCTTGGGTGGCAGTATTTAATTTAGCTTCTGAGAAGGAGGTAGAAATTAAATAATATTGGTTTAGCTGGCTTCTTAATGATGTATCCAGCCATTTATCTTCAGGGTTATTAATATCAGATGTCCTTTTTAGCAAGGTGGATGGACTTCTCTAACTGCAGCCAAACACTGATTCCCTTTGGAGGAATCAACACATTTGAGGGCCACTAGAGATTCTTTCATGGTAGCCTACTACCATCATGGATCCAGTTAAGAAATGTGTAGTAGCATGCATAAAAAAAAATTGTTTACACTGCAAGTCCTATGGTGGAGTAGAAATTCCTCATGCCTTTTGGCTCACATCTGCTATTTGTTATTTCATTCATAGAGATATTTGCTTTTCATCAACTTCTCCTGGTTTTCTGGTTTCCCTGATTTGTACGTGGTGAAAAACTGCAGATACAAACTCAAGCTGAAAAGAGGCTGGAAGGCAAACCGCCCGTGTCTAAGGAAGGTGAAGTGGCTTTCACGTACCACTAGATGGTGGTTATCCCATCTGAACACGGGTGATACTGGAGAGGACAGACACTGTGCCCACACTGCTGGCAAGCCTTTTCAGCCTCTGTCACTTAGGAAATGTGTGGTGCTGGATCTGTCCCTGTGAAGCTTCTATGGGCCAAAATAGTTGTTGCAAAGAGAGCAATGATGGAAGAGGACTGTGTATTAGTTTCTGTTTATTGGATCCCTTGAATCATTGACGGCTGTAGCTCATGGAAGACAGTCCAGCAGTGAGTGAATATTTATCCAGAGATAAACTTGTGCTGGTTTGATAGGAAAAATGGGTCATTTGAACAAGGATGTCGCTGGAGTGTTATCCCAACTATCAAATTTGGGGTATTTGATTGTTGGTGGAGCAAGGATCTCCCTGGTCCATGTAAGGAGCTGTGACTTAAATGGCTCTGAGCAACCACATTATTAAAATTGAAGATATGCTGCTGTTATTTTGGTGAACAAGGGGCTCTCTGCTTGCTCTGGTTAGTCAACTAAGATGCCGAGAAATATGACATTCTGAGGTTCAAAAGGTACTTTGCAGAAGCATATTGCCTGTGCATTTTTTCCATTTAGTTATGGGAGACACTTGTAGTTGTTTGCTTTCATATAGCTTGAAGCATGGTCGTTTGCTTTTGAGAGGCTGAGCCATGGTTAGGGCCTTATGGCTGTTTGGGGTCAGCCTCTTCTTTCTGATGTTATCTGAAGTGTGACTTTCAATGTGAGCAGATGTAATCTGTATGTCTTACTGTGTTTCACAAGGTTGCTATATGAACCCTAGCCCTTACCAAAAGAGTCATGCTTCACCTCCTTGGTGAGTCAAGCAAAGCTGTCATGATGCTTAACCAAAGCAGAGGAGCTGTCTGCATCAATTAGTAAGGCTGAAGAAATCAATGAGAAAAAAAATACTGAGGACATAAATGATGTGCCTTGGAAAACCACAGTTTTCCCTGCAATAGATTACTGTAGTAAAGTGAGATCTGCCTGTGCCATCCAGCTGTCCAGAATGCTGCTGGACTCCAAAGTGCTGTTTTATTAGGAGCTAAATCTGTGGTGGACGTATGGAACCCTGAACTGTTTTCATAAAGGGAAATATGGAAAAGGTGCTCCTACCCATAAAGACAGGATGTGGGAAGAAGACTGGTAGGAGCTGCTGACCCACTCTTTGTTAATTTTATTTGAAATTTGATCCAGTAGCAGCCAGCTGAGTATCACTAATTTTGCTGGAGCATAGAAACTTGTTGATGTCCTTGTGCTGTTCACCTCAGGAGGACTCTAGGTATTTTACTGGAAGAATTTAGTCCCTAGACAAGGTAATTCCTTTTTTCTCCCTGTTTTTTGGCTCCTCTCTAAGTCTTCTCTTCACTTGCGTGCTAGGGGCAGCCCCTTGGCTGTGGTCAAGGAGAAGAGTTCTCTCCTGCACAGTGCAATGTTTGCAGCCTCGTCATGCTTAGTCCCCAGCTGTGCACTGGACCCTGCTGCCCAAAGTCCTCCTTTGGACAAAATTTCTGGACAAAATTTGTCCTTCCCTTTCAGAAAGTGCCTATTGCCCTCATGTAGGTAGATGGGCTGATGACTGTGTGGGAGTGCTTGCTCATAGCTTCCAAACTCTTTGCTTTGAGTACTTCCAATTAATTTTCTTCACTTTACCATCTTTATGTGTCCCTTAGTTCACTTTTATAAAATGGAGTCTCCTGAGTTATTTCTCACCTCAGGACATGTGCTCTTCATAAGAATCATAAGGGTTTTCACATCTGCTGTAGACTGTGCTGTTTATGGAGAGACATAGATGGGATGGGTACTTGTCTTTGGGAAAGGGCTTATACTGTGTTGAGAGAGAAGGCAACCACTGGGCAGTGACAGGAAAATATAGCATCAGACAGTCCCTTGACAGAAACGGTGACCACTGTGTGTGCTGGCTGAGGCAGGGATCCCCCAGTGTGTTCCTTGCATTAAAGACTTCGTTGGATGGTGTGCATTGGGGTGGGGGGGCAGGCATCACCTGCTACCTGTCTCACTTGGCAGCCTAATGCTTGGGGGTCCAGCTGGGCACATGCAGGTGTGTGCTCTGCAGCACTGGCGTGTCTCCTGCATGCGTGAAGCATGAAAAACATCTGATGACAGGGGAAGTCCAGCAGCTGGGAGCTGGAGGCTGAGGATCTTCTGTGGAAAGAGCATGGAGTCCTTTTATGTCTGTACATTGCAGGGAGGAAATATGGCATAAAGTCAGTACTCTAGAAGTACCCTAGCCCACCTCCCCCTGACAGAGCCCTGCTATAAAAATGAATTCTTCTGTACCATGAACACTTTTCCCTCGCGTTTATGTCCTTTTGTACTGGTATTTTGCAAAGTAGCTTGTGATTGATTTGCAATGGCTGCAAATCTTCATGGAAAACTGATTTCATATATTTCTGGGCAAGGGTCTGGAAATGCACGTAGTGGTGTGTTTGCAACACCAGTATTGCACTGCCATTCTGTACGTGGCTGCTGCCCACCAGCTTCATGCAGCTCTTCCATCAGCAGAGATGAAGCCTTCAACTTGAACTCAATGTAACTCTCAGGTCTTGGAGGAGGAAAACCTTCACAACATGTTCCTCCTGGGCTGGCAGCAGTTCCTGTTCTCTCCATGCTTCTTTGTGTGTGTGTGTATGGGCCTCGCTGCTCGTCAGTGTGTCAGCTCTGCGGTGAAGTCCCTCTGCCCACAGGGAAGGCTGTTGGTGTTACCAGCACAGGCTGCAAACCATATTGACACAAGGACTGGCTTTTCCTCACCTGCCCTGAAATTGTGCTGTGCATCCACACCTGTGGCAGACTTACGTGCTCCAGCCTGGCCCCTGCTGCAGGCAAAACTCCTCCATTCATGATCACTGTAGTGGCAGTTCAGATTTAATCCAGAACAGGCATTCATTCTGTGCACTGAGCTGCAACACTGAGTTGTGTGATTCGCCAGTGCTGATAGTCCATTTAGAGCTGGAGGAACTGAAGGCACAGGCTGTAGTCTTCAAGTCCCTCAGCATGGCTGCAGGGGTGATTTTCCTCCAAAGGCTTCTTTCAATTCCAGCCAGAAGGACGAAGGAGTTCTTCCCAGCATCCCTGGGAAGGTGCTCTGGGCTGGCCAAACCTGTGATGTCCTTTGTGTGAGCTCTTTACTCAAACGCATTCACCAGGCAAAGCATGGGCTGGAGATGTTCCTGGAGACCAAGGCCCAGGAAAGTCAAGGAGAGATGGAGGCTTCAGGCGTGGGAGGCTGGACGGGTGCAGGAGATCTCCACTGAAGTGGGAATGGGGCATACGTGGGTCTTGTGGACAAAGGTGCTTATGGCAGCGGAAGGAGTAGGATTAATTCCTCTACAGGAGAAAAATATAGGATATACAGCCAGACTGGCTCAGCGGAGAGACTGTGCTTTTAATTTCCTCAGAAAAAAGAAGAGAATTATCCATGCTGGGTTTCTGTCCACAACAGAAATGGATTCTCTTGTGCTTTCAGCTTCACACATGAGTCCAATCAAATACTTATTGAGGGCAAGAGGAATATTTCTACTGACTTCAGTAAACTTTAGAGTAGGGCCATAATGAGGCATAACATGATGTGACCAGATTCAACACAATGTAGGTCACTGACACAGAAGAGAGCTGCTTGCTGCTAATAGCAGATAATTCCCAGGCCCTTCCTAGTGCTTTCCCATTGCTTTTAGTGAGAACTAAACCAAATACCTGTTTTCAGATTAATTTCTGTATAAAATGTAGATGTTCTGGGCTCTGGCAGAACCAGTAACCTGGCAAACGTATAGTAACACGTGTTCTTGATATGGAGTGCAAGTAAACATGGATCTGGAGATAAGCATAGGCAGATGGTAGATGGAATTTGCATAACTAATGGAATTTTATAGCAAACGAACCCCCTCCCCCCAAATTACTTATGAATTGTAAAAACTGGAAGATTTGCACAAAGTTGAAACCTGATTCAGAGTTACAACAAAGGAGTTCTCTGAATTGATGAAGAGAAGTACATAAACCCCTTTTGAAATTCTTCAAGTTTTGCTTTCTGCTCAACTATGCTCTGGCTTTGAAAGAGGGTTTTTTTTATTGCTTTGAAGAGCTGTGCTGGATGATGTGTTCTCAGGAATGCAACTCTTTAGAGTACAGAGATGAACAGTCCTCCTTGGAGTACTAGGGTCTGATCTTCTCAACTAAAACGGAAAATCCCAGTAAAGCCAGAAAGTACTACCCATCCATATTTTAAGCTGACTCACTCATCCCCAAGTGCAGTTACTGGGGAAGCAGAAGGATGGAGTGAACCTGGTGGAAGGTGTCCCTGTGCATGGCAGGAGGTTGAAATGAGATGATCTTTAAGGTCGCTCCCAACTCAAATCGTGCAATGATTCTATGAACTGTGGGACCATATGCTTGTTCCTGGTCCCTGGAGTGTGAGAAGTATTTTTTACCAAGGAAACCTTTGTGTTGACAGAGGCTGATGAGGATCTGAAAATACTTGTGACACTTGTATTGAGAAATGCAGAATTAATATTTGCTTGTGTCTTCCCAAAACTTCATGTTGTCCAGTAATAGTGAAAATTATGGAATTAACTCACCATTTGTTTGAATGACCAGATATTTTCTTGATCTGCCACCTGCAGAAATTATTTGAGCATTTCAAGGTAAGCTTTTAACCATGGCTGTATTACAGGGTGGCCTAAATAAAAAGCAAATTAAAAAGGAAACAAACATTGAGAAAAAATAAAAACAAAGGAAGAGGCAAGATAGAATCCAGCCTTGCTCTGCCAGCTCTGCAGGCAGTTCCACAGTGCAGGAGGCTGGCAGTGGGTGAGAAGTGCCCAGTACTGTGGTGGAATGAACCCCCAGCCCTGCCAGGGTGGCAGCAGGCCAGGGTGGGACTGGGGATCTTGGGATACGGGATGAGTTTGTGGGTGGCTGCATTATTCCCTTGCTATCCTTCAGGCAGCACCAGTGGCAGACGGTTCCTCATCCTGCACTGGCTGGCATCAGCAGCTGGGTGGGATGCCCTGGCTGCTGGTGATGGTGCCAGGGTGGGCCAGGGGCTGCTCGTGGGGTCTGCCTGCTCCCAGCTATTCTGCTGGCTCTTTACCTGCAGAAAAGGGAAGGTGGGTGAGTGCTGGCACAGAGAAGCAGGGAGCAAGGGCAGTTCTATGGGTTTTATAGCTGAAACCTTTTTTGATCCAGCCTGTGGCTTTATCGGTGGGAGGGAGAAAACCCCCACTCTAAAATCCAGCCTAGGAGAGCACATCAGGAGATGAAAAACCTTCCCATATTTACTCTCAGTAGACTATCAAACAACACCAGGCTATTAATTTGGCTTTTGAGTCTTCACTAAAGCCCATAAAAGCACACAGTTGTCAAACGGAGTTCATTTTAATTTCCTTTCAATCACAGTAAATTATTCAGGTGATAAATCAGCTGGGGCAGCCTCCTGCCTGTAATAGAAACCCTAATTCCTGGCTAATTATCCAGCCCATTGCTGCCAGCAGATCAATACCCCTACCGAATGGAAAGGGCGCGGGGTCTGGGCGGGCAGGGTGATGGAGGGACAGCAGCTGAGAGTACAGGCACCCATGACCCCTACCCTGCACAGGGGCTGCAGGGAGATGAGCTGTGGGACTGATGTGGGACTGACCCGTTGCTGCAGTTGTTAACGCTGATTCCCCAAGTGCTGGGTTTTGCTGCTGGTTCTCATGACAAACTGTGTCAGGGGGTTTGGGTGGTGTAGGAATGAGCTGCTCTCACCCTGGGGAAAGCATGTGTGTGCTGCAGGATTTACCTGCACCTGGTGCTGCTCGTCTCTGCTGGCTGGGGGTTTAAATGAAAAGAGATGTGGGGAATGTCCTTAGAGGACTACTCAGGAGGAAATCTCAGGCTGGCAATATATTTTCTTGCCCAGTAGAAACTTTCAATAATGGTAAAATCTAAAGAGGTAAAAAAAAAAGATGAAAGGACCAGTGCTCAGCTGTGACATGGAAGGTTTCACTGAGACAGAGCAGCAGCTTTTGTGAGATGACAGTGGCACTTACCACCATCTCCCTCCATGAGGTGGTCATTCTGGAGCTGCTTCATGCACAAAGCCCTTTGAGCCCCAAGACTATGCTGCCAGCTGTGGTCCCCGGTTTCACCATCATCAGATTATTCTGCAAAGGTGTCTGATAGAGCTCCTTTGTTTGCTGCAGAGGCTGAAGCCTCCTCAGGACAGAGTCTCTTCTCTGAGACCTGTGTTCCTCCATTGTACTGCTGGGGGTAGGGAAGGGTGCACCACCTTCTCCTTTGGCTCTGCTTGTTTTAGATTGAAAAAGGAGCTAGAACCCTTTCATGGTGTTTCTTCCTGCTGAAAATCAACCTTTTTTTTTGGAGTGGAAATGTTTCCTTTTAGAATAGCTGCAGAAAGCACAGCTCCTTGGGCCAACACCTCCCCTTTGCATTCCCACAGCTCTGCCCTCCCTTATGAGCATTTTTTTATGGTGTGCATGAACATATGAAGACTGTACAGAATTTCCCACATGTGCCGCCTTGCTGTCACATGTTGTGTTGGGTGGTGACAGTCACAGCAGCCTGCTTTGTGTGACACATGGTATTCTGTGCAAAAGTGGGGCTGTGGAGGGGGGGAGTTTTCTGGGGAAGGAGCGTGACAGAAGTCATGTGTCCAGCTAACATCTTCATGCATCAGCATCACCTTTATGAAGAGCACACTGCAGCTTGCAGGGACAGCTAGTCTTTGAGTAAGTAAAAGGGAGGAAGGAGCCCGGGTGGGCTAATCCAAGGGTTGCCCATTCTCCTGTCTGGCAGATAGAAGAGGATATCCTGTGCCCCCAGTATCTCTCAATACCCCTTCCCAGGGGTCCCTCCCTGCAGAATTGGGGGTGACCAGTTTTCCTACTTTGCCTGGAATCAGTGGACAGACTGGGGTTGAAATTTCTCCTGCAGACTTTTCCAGAAGGCAACAGGGAGCATTTCCTGCAGTCTGAAATGCTATGGGAGAATGGCCCTGCCAAGAAAGAGTTGCTGCCAGAGGAGAGAGCTGGGATTTTGCTGCACTCATCCTGCTGTGCTGACAGTGCAGTGAGACCGAGCTGGGGGAGAGCAGAAGCACACGGGTCTTGGGGATTTCAGGATGAATTTGAAAGACTGGAGCTCTCCCAGTGCCTGTGACTTTGTTAGGACAACCTCAGCAATGGCCGGGGCTGATGCTAATGCTGTTTGCCTCTGAGTCTGCCGCTCTGGGTTTGCTGGGCCTCATCCCCCAACTCACACGACTCTGTCTGTGGACTATCTCTGGCTCCAGCGAGGCCAAATGTGAGTACTTTTCCTACAGAGAAGTCCTTGTAACCTCCTGCTGTTGACCCATTGAAGATGGGGAATCCCAGAATAGCAGAGTAGAGTCCTTCTTTGGGAATTGCAGTGCATTCCTGGTTTTAACTGACTGCTCTCAAATATAACTATATGTGAAAATACAAATTCACAAGCTAAAGGAAAGGCCAGCCTTGCTGTGCCTCGTGCTCTCACACCTCCTTTATCCTTGTCTCTTGTCTCTTTGCTCTGTGCAGTGGGGGAATGTCCTTTCCCCTGGGCAGGCTCCCCACGTTATGCACTGGCTTGTGCAGAGTGGGTGTCAGTGACGTTGACATGGTTGGCAGCTGGCAAGGGCAGACCACTCTTCCCTGTTCTGGAAACTCCTCAGGGACGGAGATGCCATCAAGGACGATTGTGCTGTGCTCTCTTCCCAAGAGTCTGGGGAAACAGTGTTTGGAAATCACAGCCATTCTTTTTGGGTAATGCTGGAAGGGGATGCTTTTCCAGTCACCAAGTTTCATCTCAGCACCTTCCATCAGCTTTATATCCAGAGCTTAGTGGCAACATGGAACACAACATCTTGCAAAAGCAGCAGGTGGTCTCCTTCAGGAGATTTTCTGTGGCCTCTAATTGTGATAGGGAGGTGGGAAATTTAAGAAAATTTCCCCACTTGTTAAGTGTTCACATTTCTTGGAAATTTGGGAACTGGCACTGAGTAATTGCATCTCTTTGGTAATCTTATGTTGTGCAATAAATATCTTTTTTTTTCAGTTTAGAGAGGTAAACCATGTCTTTCACCAATATCAGGCAATAATGTGTAATGACACTAATCCACCAGTTATGTCAGACCAAAATTGGCTGACCTCCTTCTGTCTGTGTTAGCCATGCAAAGAGGGACAAATCTGTAAGTAAACATACTTGCCCATTGATTTAATTAGTGCCTGGACCACTTATGCTGTATTTGAGAGGAAGGGCTTGCAGCAACATTTGAAGAATGGAACAGGAATTATCTACATAGTCCCCAGTAAATGTCTGGATCACACAGGCTTTGACAAGTTTCAAGTGCAATTTCCAGCCTAAGGTTTGGAAATCATTGTGGTTTTAAACTCATTAAGTGACCTTTCTCTAAATCTGTCCATCACTTTATAATTGACAAGGATGGGAGTATGCTCCCCTGAAAAATTTGATGGGCTAAAACATCTCAGAAGGAGCCAAACTCTTTATGGGTGTGAATGGTGGGAGCTTAAGAGGAAGGGGTATGAACTGGCACAGGAGAGGCTCTTCAGGGCCCAAGAAGGCAGTTCTTCCACTCAGAGCAGTCAGATAGGGCAGAGGTGTCCCTCAGAAGCTGTGCAGTCTCCATCTGTTGTGGTTTTCAAAACCCAGCTGAATAAACCCCTGAGTGAGACCTGGCTTCATAACTGGCCCTGCTTTGAGAGACCCCTGAAGCTTCCTTCCAGCCAGGATCATCCCACTACCTGGCTGTCCAGCCACCTTGTTCATTCCAGCTGTTACGATGTGACTTAGGGAAACCTTGTTATGGTTATAATGGAAAGTTTGGAAAGTGTGGTTGGGGTGGGTGAGCATCAACTGTTCACGAGTGTGTGGGATGAGGGGGAGAATTGTTTGGTATGCAGTGCCCAGGAGCCCAAAAACTCGCTCAGTGCAGGTGCTGGGTTTTCAGAAGAAAGACATAGTTTTGGGTCGCCATGTTTTTAGGAGTGGGTTGAATGAAACGACCTACAACAGTGTATGTATGTCAAAAAGCATTTGTGGAGCTAAGCCACTACAGGACAAGAGGGATACCTTCAAAATTCCTCTCTGCTTGAGTAGTGGTGACTTAAAATCTGTTGGCAGCAGAATTTGTCAAAAAAAAAAAAAAAGTGTAGATTAACATGTAGAAGTATGGTTTCAGCTCTGCACCTCTCACTTTGAAAGTATAATGGCATAAGGGCAACCTTGGGGAGGCCGAGGTTTCCTCTGCAGAACCCGCTCCAGGCTCAGGGCTGACCTCAGCTCCAAGTCAGTCTGGACAGGTCACCTACATCACCTACAGAGACATACCCAGAGGGCTTGGGGAGAATGAGGTGCTGCAGGTGTCGTGTGCCTTCCTGGAGTGGGAACTGTGGAGTGAAGCCAGGCAGAAAAACTGCACTTGTCTGATGTGCAGTCTATGTTAGACTTAGGGTGTCTCACTCGTTATTGGGACTTCTCTAAATAAGTGAGACACAGGATTAAGTAGCAGAATAAATTATGGTATGCAAGAAATTGTCATCATACGACATGGTTGATGAATGGTTTTCTGGCATTGCTAAACTATGAGGCTCTGTACCAGTGGAGATTTTTTTGTGGGCGCAGATTCCACATCTGTTTTTGTTCAATTGGCTCCTCTCTAGTTCTTGTACCTAGGGAGGAAATTTTGAAAATATAACCCCGAATACCTTGCTGACATAAGATACAGGATTGCTGTTGGGGTGAGAGGGGTGCTTAAGTCATACTGGTGGTGGGTTTCTTTCTGTTTGCCTGATGCTGTTTGCTTGTGGTGATGTTCCACCATGTGTGCGGTGCCCAGGTTTCTTCTGATATTTTAGAGGCAAAATAGTGATTATTACAACAGCAGCATGCCTGGCTGAACCTGTCTTTCCAGAGAATGTTTTGACAAAAAATGAAGTGTTTCTCTGAAACCTGTCATCTTTGATGATTTTTCTGTATAGAAGGTTCCGTGAGGGACCCTGTCACCATAGTGGGTAGGTGCAGGGCCTCCAGCAGCAGCAGGCTGTGGGTGTCTTCAGACAGTATCTCTTTACCTGGGGCCAGCACCCTGTAGGCACCCCACTCATTGGTCAGCCTGTCTCTATTTTTCTTCATTTTTTATACCCAGAATATGTGCAGACAATTTCTGGTATTTCTAGGAGTTTTTCTGAAGTCAAGGAGCCCGTTTCCTGCCCCATGGGCAGGCAGGTGGGACAGGGTGTTTTTCCTGAGGTGAGGGATGCTTCCATGCCCGGGTCTCCAGTGCCTTGTCCTGAGGCCTGCACATTCTGGACCCGCTGCTGGTCAGATTTGATGTCACCGGGCCTCAGCTAATTAACAAAGGGGGAAAACAGCTCAAGACTGACCCCACAGGATGAGTGGGGCTCCATGCCTGTTCATCCTTGGAGAACGTCTCATCAAAGCAAGCACCACATCACTCCCCTGATGTTCCACTCCTCATGTCCTCCATTTGCATGCGGCATGCCTGCAGCATGCATGAAGGTGAGGGAGCATCTCTCCTGCTCCACATCCCCAGCACCCTTCCTAGCACTTCTTGCTTCCGGTACAAAACAGACTGGTTAGGGCATCCAAACCTGTTGTTTTGCCCTCTGTCAATGCACAGAATTTGGTTCCTGCTGCCTCTCTAACCCCACACGCCCAAGGATTTGTAATCAGAAGGTGCTGCAGAAGCCTGAAAACAACATTTGCACCTTCTGAATCAGAGAGCTGGAAGGTTAGAAGAAACCTTTAAGTTCATGTCCAGCTGTTAATCCTGCACCACCACCATGTTCACCATGAAACCATGTTCTCAAATATACCCACATGTTTTATGAACACTTTGAGGGGTGGTGACTCCACCACTTCCCTGGACAGCCTGTTCCAATGCTTTACAACCCTTTTCATAAATTTTTTTTCCTAATATCAAATATAAACTTCTCCTGGCATAGAACCATAGAATCGCCAAGGCTAGAAAGACCTGTAGGATTCCTGGCTTTTTCATAAAAATGCTTCAATGAAAACTGTCTTACAGTACTGTGGCTCTTACCATTCTAATTTGTGTGCAGGTGAAGAAATGAAAGAAAAACTTCAAAAAGTTATGGGCGTTTTGTTGCATGGGGCTTTTTTTATCTGTTTGGATTTTTTTGAGGTTTTTTTTGGGAGTTTTTTTGTTTGTTTGCTTGTTTTTGCTTTGTTCTGTTTTTTATAAATTAGGTCCATTCCATCTTGGGGATTTGGTGGGGAATTCAGCATTGTAGAGAAAGTTTCCATCCCAAAAATGGAAGGCAGATGGCTCCTGATCCCTGTGGAGTCACCATGGTCTCAGGGGTACCAGTGAGAAAAGTTTAAGTCTTTTGGAAAATGAAGAATTTGTGTTACCTTCCAACTTTGAAATTCAGAAATTCATGAGTTGACATGGATTTATTCAGTTTGGACTTTGCAACATGTCACAAACCAACAAACTCCTTGACTTTCTCTGTTGGCTTCCCCATGGGTAGAGGTTTGGCACTGCTGTAGCTGCGGGTGCAGTGGCTTTCACTGTCCCTGTGTCTTGGACCCTGGTATTCTGCCAGGGGG
The DNA here is from genome assembly GCA_013396735.1 of Grallaria varia. Classification (NCBI taxonomy): domain Eukaryota; kingdom Metazoa; phylum Chordata; class Aves; order Passeriformes; family Formicariidae; genus Grallaria; species Grallaria varia. Next base: position 210,371 of record VWZG01009507.1, read on the forward strand.
CACCACGTTGCGACCAGTTTATTGTACATGATGCATAATATAATACAAAAAGTGATATGAAAGGTTTCTTAGATGGCATTTGTGAAACACCTTTGGGTAGTCCATCTGAAAGCATTACAGAAAAACAAACTGTTTTTGCAAATTTGCACAAGAATTCTCAGGTGTCAGGACTGCCTGTGGGATGGATTGAAGATGTGACAATATTGATGCCAACCTCAGGCACATTCTCAGTGTGCCTTCGTATTTCTTCTTTGTATTTCTCCATAAGAAAATACTTGACTGTGCTGAGTGTTGTATTTTCTTCTTTGCACACCCATGTGAGGTGCTGGGGTTTACAAAAAGCAAAGTGCTTTTTTCACCAGGGCAAGTTTCATTAGACTTGGTTTCAGTAGGGTGTCTCATGCTTTATTTTGATCAGTTGTCCCTTTTTACTGCATTGTGCATAGGATGGTGGAGGCTGCTGAGAGAGATCATTTGTTGCTGGGGTGAGAGGAGCCATAGAGGGCAGGAAGGAGCGGGAGAAGAGAAACACCCCATATGAGTCTGTGAGGAAAGTCAGAGAGGAGTTAGTGAGGACTGCTCTTGGATGGAGAGGAGGAGGAGAGCTGGAGAGGAGAGGCTGGAGGTGGCTTGGGGAGATGCTGTTTTGGGCAGGAGTTGCATGTGAAGGCAGCGGTGTTTCAATGCTGGCATTGGGAGCAGGTTCCTACAAAGTCTTCTGTGGAGTTTCTGTGTTTCTCAGTAGACTGAACTGGGTGGTTCTGGCATGCAGAGAGCAGGGAAGAGCCTGCGCAGGGTTGAGCATTGCTTACGAGGGCGGGTGTGGGCTGAAGCCAGTCATCCTTTCCCTTCGTGTCCGAGAGGTGACCGAGCAGAGGGAGGACAGAGCTGTTGAGGGCAAATACGTGACGATGAAACAGGCAAGTCCTGGCAGACAGAGGTCAGCTGTTGCCACTGTGGTGCTGTCTTTGTTCTCCCAGGCACTTGTTAGTGTCAAGGTGAGGCTGAAATCTGGAAAGCCATCGCAGCTCTTTGTGCACATTTACCTCCCTAGTGCTGGCCTTACTGTGGTTTTCTGTGGAGGCTTCTGTTTGAAAACCAGAGGAAGTTTTTGGATCTTGAGAAAATGGTTTAGTGATGGCCTTGGCACAACTGAATTAACTGTTGGACTCAGTAACTTCAGAGGGCTTTTCCATCCTCAGTGATTCCATGATTCTAAGAAAGTCCACTGGCTGCCTCTGCCCCAGCTGGGTGTTGGGGACTGCAATGGCCCATGAAGGGCTTGCTTGAGAAACACTCACAAGCATCCACAGTTCTCAGCTCATTTCCCACGAGATCTTCCCAAAGAGGTCAAAGGACAGCCGGCATGAGCAGTGGCCCAGCAGGGATTTGGCAGACCCACAGATCCATTACACACGTGCCCAGGCACTGCACACATTACTCAGGCCTTGCTTTTGGTCAGCCTCCCACCTCTGAGTAAGAAATGATAACCAAAAGCATTCCAGCACCCAGTTCCCGTGGCAGTTTTCTGTGCTGCTGCTCGGTAGGATTGTGCCGCTCACCACAGGCAGCCTGGCTGGCACGTGTGTGTGCACAACTGTGCAAACGGGCCTAATTTACTGGTCTGTGCAATGCCACATGTCTTTAAAATTATAGTGCCCCTTTCCTGCTGAAATAATTTCTACACAGAGAGGCTCCTATTACAACAGTAGGAGTGTGGACGTCATGATTTATTATTATTTATGGTTCCAGGGCCTTGTTTATGCACGATGGGTTAGGTGCTCAGGATAGAAATGCCATTATGCAAATGACATTGAATGTCCTTACTGAGCCTAAATAATTTTTGTGTTGGACGATTAAACCTCATCTGTTATTGATATGGGCTGCAGTCGGGCTATTAAAGAGTCCCAACAGTACTTACTCCCAGTAATGGGAAAATTGAGAGGAAGAGGCTAAACAATTGCCTCAAGTGTGCTGTGATTGTCTGGTAGAAGTAGAATATAACGAACCCCCTGAATGGAAATCGTGTTTACTACTTAGGGATAAATAAAAAGGGAGAACACACAATAAATTGTGCTTTGTGATGTGAATTGGTGCACCAGAGAATTTGTGTACTTTCAATTTATTTATTTATTTGAATTTTGTGCTGGGTGGGAGGGCGGGGAGGGTGGTGTGATTGGGATGTGGACACTGCGAGCAGTTGGGAAGGGTTCCTGCAGTGCCTGCCCCTGGCCGGGTGGCTGGGGAGAGCCATCCTGCTCAGGAGCTGCGCTGATGCCACGCTGTCCGCTCTGACACAGCTGTGCGGTCACAGTTTGATCAGTGTTGATAGCTTATGAATTCCAAAATTGACAAAATTTACAGAAAAATGAGGATAATCCATCTTCCTTAGCAGCCTGTCAGGAGGTGGCTATACTTCATAATCTTCAATTACAGATGCTATTTTCAGACATTTACATGCAGATATTAGAACAAAATGAAAATGAGAAACAAAGAGTGAATGGAAATGCAGCTATTTATATGTATAAAAGAAAAACAACAGGTAAATTCTAGGCATTTAGATTGGATTTGGGGGTCCCTTTGGAAAATCTGAGAAGGGTTGTGCCCACTTACAAATTGCACCATGGAAATGTCAAATGTAGCATGTCGTTTCCCACATGCAGATAATGTGAAGACTGGGTCAAAAACAGGTCAGTTGTTTTGAAGTATGAGGCTAAATGTGTTCATGGCAGGGTGCACGAGCTAATTCCCACTGCCTTCAGAGGAATCTCTGGGGATGTGCTTAATCTTAATTGGATTTGGGCTAAAATGAAACACAGCTGCTAATTTTTTTATAAACACATATGTATTGTGAAAGGGAGGTTCAGAAATATTCCATTTCAAACAAGGGAAAAAGGTTGTACCACTGAAACCAACCCACCATGTTCTGTGAGACAGCAATGAGCCCAGGGAGGCTGAAATCAAAGAGGAACTGAGATTTGGCCCGAATTAGATATGTAAACAGCATTTACTCCAGACCAGGATTGGTTTTGGTGGCAGCAGCGGACAGTGCATGGATTGCCATGTAAAGTATGAAATGGAAGGGTGGCTGGGAGGTGGCAGAGGTGAGAACTTGATATCTAGCTTTTTGGAAGACTTTCCTATCTGAGTCCTGGGTGGCTGAGGAGGAAGGCATTAGGATGGATTTTCCATCCCCTTGGAACTCCAGGCAGAGCAGCAGCACTGTCTGTGCAGCTGCAAGTGGTACTGGGCTTCTGAAAGCCTGGGGAGATTAATTAGAGCTTCTTTGGATTAAACTCTCCGAACCATATCTAATGTTACAAATTTCTACCTTTTGTCAGACTGAGGTGGGGGTTTCTTCGCACAGCCTGCCTGGCTGTACCACTTCTGTGTCTATTTATTGCTTAATTTTGAACTACTGAGATGCAGTTGAGTTGGAGATATTCCATGTGGGGTCTGGCTTGCTGCTGCTGTGAGGGATGAGCAGGGGATGCGGTGGATGTGACCTGGGGAACAGCACTGTGCCTTTTGGGGGCCTTCATGCTCTTCTGGCAGTGAAGGCACTCTGTGCACCATCTCTGTCAGCAGGGAAGGCAGTGCACATGGTCAGTAAGAAGGCACACCAAGCCCAGAGTCTTTGAGTCCTCTGATGGTCTGAGGCACTGTTGTGCTGCTGCTGGTGTGTCCTGAGCAGTGCCATGGGCCTGGGGGCAGCCATGCCAGTGGCAGGAGGGCACAGGAGGCATTGCTTCATGCCTGCCTGGTGTTTTGATGGGCAAAACTGAGCAGGTGCAAAAAGCAACATGTGCAAGTCCCAGTGGACTCCAGCTGGTTCGTTTCAATGGCCACTCATCCTGTGCAGCAGGCAGCTCTTGTCTATCTTAGCTTGGTGCAATCTTTTCAGGTGGAGTGTGGGATCTGTGCCCTGCAAAATGGGCTGGTCAGAAGGGGGATGCATTTTTCTCACTCCACCTGGTTCCCAACGCTGCTGCGGGGCTCACCCCAGCCTGTGGGAACTCCCTGATTTTCCTGTGTTGGCACGTACACCAGAACCAGGCTGTTTCAGAGGGTGATCTTGTTCCCTACTATGTGTCCGTATTTGCCTAACTTTTTAGGATAAAATTCCAGGTAAATCTAAAAGAGAAAATTTCTGCACATATTGACTCTTCAGTGGATTGTGCTTCAGCATCTTCACTAGGAAAATTGCAGGGTGAGGTTGGTGATGGTCTGTCTCTCTGCTTCACTGTAGTACAGCAGGCTTGAAAATGGTCCTGAAATTCTCCTGCACCCCTTTTCCCTCTTTCTGCCTATTACCTCCCTCACCCCAGGGAGGTTAATATGTAGAAATAAAGCTTTTGTAGTAGTGGTGGGTGCAAAACCTTACCCAGGGCAGAAATCACCCTGTTTGCACTTCGCAGAGAAGTCTGTGGGGAGGGACTGTGCAGACCCTGCTGCTCATATGCTGCTGCCCATAGGCATGCAGAGACCACCCCTCTCCTCCCCACCTCAGCCGTTCCCCCACCAGGCTCCAGCTGCCACCTGCCACAGCTGAGTGGGATGGGGCAGGGGAGGCGCATGAGATACGGCCTTGCCCTGCCTTTCAGTTTGAGCTTCTCATTCTCTCCTATATATATTCCTCGTTTCACATGTCTGTGTTTTCTCTCCTCCATGCTATGGCAGTGGTGCTCCATGCTGATGAGACAGTGCGTGGTACAACCGCAGGCAGTCATTTTTCAGGTAATTTCTAGGGTACTGAACACCCGACTCTTGCTTTTTCACCTACCAAGCAGAAGGTCAGGCTTCCTGCTGTGTGAGGAGGGACCTCTGACCATGACTGGTCATTCTGGGCAGGTCCTCACCAACGGCAGTGCCAACTCACTGGTGCAGGAGCTAAGTCAGAGACTCCTTCTGTTGCCCTTCCTTGACCAGCTGCAGAAGCTCCTGGGAAGGGTCAGCAGGATGCTCTCAATGGGGCCATGGGGTGAGTGGCTGCTCCATGAGCACTGCCTTCCCCTGGGGTTTCTTCTCCTCTCCAGATGCAGTGCCCGAAAGGAAGAGCTCTGCCTGGGGGGAGCAGGTAGAGAGAATGTTGCTGTACCCTCATGAGCAGGTTAACACCCAGCATTGTGAAGTCACAGTGACAGTGAGGCTTGTGCTTTTTTATGAGGTGCTGGGGTCCTCTCACCCCTCCACGGGGATAGGAAGGATTCATACAGCACCCACTAGCTGGTTTTAGGGTGAAGGCTCCTCTGATCTGCACCCCTGGCTCCCTGCTCCTCTTGGACCAGATGATGTCTCTGCTGACTGCTGCCTCTCCACAGTGTCTTGCCATTGGCAGTGGTGTGTTTCCTTCACTGCCCACAGTCAAGTGTTGGTCACTGCCACTGCACTAACCCTGTGCTGGCCCTGACGACGTCCTCTCTGCTTTGCGATGGGAACTGTGCCAGCAGAGGTGGATGTGGTGTTAATGGTCAGTTCTCCACTGCGACTGCAAAAGCAAGAAGAGAGTCAGCAGCCACCAGTGCTGCCCCTCAGCCTGAACTCCCTCAGCCTCCATACTGGAAGCAGTGGTTGGTGTCTGGTCCATGTGGCTGCTGGTGTTAGTTACTAGTGGCTTCAAGGAGGGGTCTGGGTGCCGAAAGCATCTGGAAAATCCCTGAAAATCTTGCTATTCTTACCTCTAGGAAAATGTTGCTGGGCCTTCGCAAAAGAGGTGCAGCTCCTGTCTGCAGCAAGCAATTTGGACCAGAAGCAGGGAGGGACTCTAAATCTCCATTTTGCACATCTCCACCTTACGCCTTCTCGTTCCTACCGCAGTGCTGCCTGGCTGCATGCTGTGCCTCCACACTGTGCCGAGCAGCCATAATACTCCTGCCCCTTCTGTTCACAGATGTGGTCTGTGGTTTGGAGCTGCACATTGCTCCAGCTCCCTGTGGTGCACTGACATGGAAGAGCATGGGGCACCGTTGCCCTGACCTCTGACAGGGTGTGCTACATCATTAGCACTGCTTGCTTCTGGCACTGGAATTGGTCAGCCTCTCTGAGCTTGAAAGGCCAGCTCATCACTCATTGTCATGGTGCTTCCAGGTCACTACAGTTAAAACTTTTGACTCTAGTCCTGCCTCCCCTGGGTCACTTCCTTGGACCCCTGAAGTGAAGCAAGCTGTGGAGTTGCCTGAGGTTTGCAGACAGAGCCTCAGCTGATTCCAGTTGGGTTTGTGCAAAGATCAGCAGCGCCAAAAGGTGCTTTTGGTGGCAGGGTTTAGATGTGCACTTGCTACCCCAGTCACCTCATGTGACCCAGCCTGTGGCAGGGGTCCCATCCCAGGTGGATGCTTCCTCCCAAAATACGAGTGTGCAGCTCACACTTCGTAAGTGGAAAGCTGCACTCACTCCCTGCCCATTGGGGTCAGTGGATCAGCGCCCCATGGGAGAGTACAAAGAGATTTTCCAGTCTGAATGCAGTGGGGTTGTGGCTTTCACAGAGCAGCATGGTGAAATCAGGCATCCTTCCCCAGGAACTAGTGTATCCTCTTATTCAGCTATCAGAAATATCAAACAGCAGCACACAAGGACAGGTATTTCCTCTGCTGTGCTGCTGGTCCATCCATGCTCATGCATACAACTGCCTGGAATGCCTTTGCAGGGCTCTAGTTTGTCTGGTATCTTGCCAGATCAGGATTTTGGGGACAGAAAAAACCCAGCAATGTCACCACTTATGCATGTGCCCTGCATAAGGGGAAGGTGAGGTTGATGTTATTAGGAGAATGTGGAGTGGCATGAGAAGACTGAGAAATGCACCTTGGTGTGATGTGAAGTGAGAAGAAGGTGCTTTGTGTGCAGTTGTAGAAAGGCCAAAGGCTGGGACCATCCCCAACACCCTCCACAGAGGTGGGATGCTCCCAGGCTTGTGCTCCCTGTTGAGCAGAACTGGGGGGATGAGGCAGAGGGTGTGGATGCCTTTGAGGCAGTGGTGGCTGATGGAAGAGGCTGGGCACATGAAGGCAAGGCAAACATGAGGACATGGAAGATGTTGGAGGAGGAATGAGCTCAAAGGGCTAAGAAACAGGACAACTTTGATGAAAAGGTTAGGGAGGAGCCTATGGGATGAGTCAGATGACTCTGATCCATGGTCTGCGTGCAGGACAAGGGTGGCCAGGAGCTGGTCCCTGGAAAAATGTATCTGATGCACACATCTACAAAGGATTTATATGGGGGATCCTTCAAGGTGACAGGCTGTACTGCAGAATATATATGCTTGTTACACAGACCTGCTAATACAGGGTTATCCAGGTAAATTAACTTCTGTTTGCATGAGAGTTGAGCAACAGAGACACTAACAGGTATATTTGACCCTAACTACTGGGTGAGTGGCAAGCACCAGGTTGTGTGCTGGGCTCTTGGACAAACTTGCGAATGGGAGAAAGATGTTTTTGGTCAGACCAGATTTTGTTTCCTTGAAAAAAAAAGTTAACTTTTTTGGATGTCCCTTTCCTGAAAGTGTTCTAGGCCAAGCTGGATGGGGCTTTGAACAATCTGGTGTAGTGGAAGGTGTCCCTGCCCATGGCAGGGGATGGAATAAGATTGTTTTAAAGGTCCCTTCCAACCCAAACCAGTCTGGGATTCTGGGATTCTCTGATTTTTGTTTTGATCACTTAAAAAAACCCTCTATGTGGTCCTTGGTTCCCCAGCATTTCTTCACCTCTGCAGAGCTTCTTCATTGACTTAATCTTCAGGAATTCAGCAGAGATTGGTCTCACAGTGGTTGCTCTTTAGTTTATCTGTTCCTATTGCCATTCTTAACTTGAAGTCATCATCCTCCAGTTATTGTGGGCATGGTTGCCATCTTATGAATATGGGATCAAAACTTACAGGCCACATAGCAGCAGGGAAGGGAGAATTTTGAAAGGAAAGTTTCCAGTTTGGTGGGAATGATCGTGACTGTGCGAAATCATGGAAAAAAGGCAAGTGGAGATAAGCTTTGTGTCATATACACGTACATGCTCTAGACTGGCCTCACCAGCCGTAGATTGCTGTAGCTACAGGGACTTAAAGAAGTTATAGGACACGAACTGTCTGATTTCTCAGGATGTGTGCTCATTTAGTGTAGCTTTGGCTAATGAGATTAAGAAATTCCCTTGAAATGAGACAGTGTCCTTACTACAGTCAGATGATTTATTCTTAAATAATTTGGATTTTGAAACAGTTGGCTATGAATGCATCCATTAAGCAATATTTATATGTGTGTGCACTTTTTTTTTGTGAGATGATGAAGAAGTGCGACATTCCCAAGAAAACAAGGGGGAAATGGGACACTCCATTCCCACCTTCTTGTTAGTGCATATCCACTCAAGTGCCACCACTGAAATATGGAGAGTTCAGATTAACAGGCAAGAAAACTTTTCTCTAACAAGCAAGTAATTTGCTTTTGGCAGTTACTCTACAAAATTTCCAGTTTCAAGAAATCCTTGTTACACATTGATGAGTTTGGCTTTGGTTTTATGAAGAAAGCCCATTTTGGTGTTCTCTGAGAACCCTGTTGATAAGCACAGACCCACTTATTGAACAGCCTGAATGCTGAAAAGCCCTGTGCAACTGGGCACTGCCTTTAAAACTGGCAGAACAATGGATTTTTCTATATTACATCTACTTTCTGTTGCACAGGCAAAAGCTCTTGAATAGTAAATTTATTGTCACTAAAATGCCTTTTGTTTCTTTTTTCAGGCAACTGAATACTCAACCATGGCCTCACTAGCTAGTGGATTGGATGACATGAAGGCAAATATAACCAGCCCTACTTCTGCAGATTTGGGAGCGAGCGTTCCTGGGCCTCAGTCCTATCCTATTGTCACAGGTAAGCAACTTCCCAGCACTGATGAGTGACATGCATTGTCTGTGCCTGCACATTGCAGGGTGAGGCCCTTTATGGAAGAATTGTGTCAGAACTGGAGTCATTTGCTCAAAAGTCTCCTTCTAAATGTGGTTTCAGAGCAGCTCTGTTGAAAGGCAGTTGAAAGTGCCCCTCTGCTCCAAACCTGCATCCTGAGTACCACTGTGCCACTGGAAAGCAGACTGTTTGTCTCTGCCTTTGGGCTTTAGAGCTCATTTTTCATAAATATACGTGGTGTGTTTGATTGGAGAAGGTTTTTATGACACTTCAAACTAGCGTGAGTTTTGTATACTTTTGATTCCTACAAATGCTCATGTTTTGTACTATTTTTAAAATTGTAACCGTGCCCTAAGGCTGACCACATAAATGAAAAGCAAAGCTGATTATTCAAAGAATGCCACACATCTGCATTTATTCAGCAGACACAGGGCAAGAATTAAGGAACAGTCTGAGTTTCAGAAATACTTTGGTTACCTAGTTATTTCGGACTGACCACATTGCTCGGAAGGAGATTGGTCAAATGGTAAGAAAATTATTAAATTGTGTCCCAAATGAATTGTGTAAATCAGGAAAATTGAGGGATTTTAAAATGTGAGACTCTGTGTTTCATGTAAATGTTACCTCTTTGTGTTACTGCTGTGTCTAACCTGTGCAAATTTTATTGCATTTTCTTCTGTTTTGCCAAAGATTGGTTGCAATTCTGTATTTTGTTGTGGCAAGGGAAGATGATACTGGTTTTTTGTGCAGTGTTTCTGTATCTTTAAAGCCCTAAAGTCTCATCTAGCAGAGATGCAGTTTTGAAAACAAACGTTAGAAATTGTTTTAACACAATACATCAGTTTTTGGCTTTTCTCAGCAGAAGTTTAGGAGGATTAAAAAGAAATTAGAGAGATAGAAGAAGCATAAAGAAATGCATGTGCATCTTGTAGTGGAAGGAACTTGTTTAATACCTTTCTGGTACTGGCTGGGTGGTTTCATTGGTGCACTCAGATAAGAAAGGTGTCTGTGGTGGACCTTTCAGTTTTTGGGGTGACCTAGGGATGGATGGACAGAAAGATAGACTTCTGTACATGTGTGTCTTATAAGAGATAAGGAGATAGAGCATTGATATAGATATATCTATGTCTCTCAGGAGTCTGTATTGGGATCAATTTTATTTAATACCTTCATTATCAATCATTATCAGTATCAGTGTTATTTAATGCCTTCACTTATGATATGGACAAAGGACTTGAGGGCACTTTCACCAGATGACACCAAGCTGAGTGATGCAGGTGACACACCTGAAGGACAGGGCCATCCAGAGGGATCTGGACAAGCTCAGGCAGTGGTCCATGGGAATCAAATGTGGTTTAACCAGACCAAGTGCTGGTGCTGCACCTGGTTTGAGGCAACCCCTGGGATCAATCCAGGTTGGAGGATGAGCAGATGGAGAACAGCTGTGGGGAGAAGGACTTTGGGGTGCTGCTGAGTGAGAGGCTAGACATGCCCCAGACATGTGTGCTGGCAGCGCAGAAACCCCCTGTATTCTGGGTTAATCCCAGTGTGGGCATCAGGTGAGGGGTAGATTCTACACCTCTGCTGAAGTCAGGTAACACCCCATCTGCAGTGCTGCCTCCAGCTCTGGAGTCCCCAGGACAGGAAGAACATGAGCCTGTTCGAGTGAGTCCAGAGAAAGCCACCAAGTTGATTAAAGAGATGGAGCACCTCTGCTGTGAAAAAAGGCTGAGATAATTGGCGTTTTTCAGCCTGGAGAAAAGAAGCTTCAGTATGACCTAATTGCAGTCCTCCAGTAACTAACGGGAGTCTACAAGAGAGAAGGACTGTTTGCAAGGACCTGGTGTGATTTGACAAAGGAGAATGGACTTAAACAGAAGAGAGTAGGTTTGGAATAGATACTAGGAAAAAGTTCCCTACTGTGAGGGTGGTGAGACGCTGGCACAAGTTGCCTAGAGAAGTTGTAAATGGTCCATCCCTGAAAGTGTTCAAGGCCAAATTGGATGGGTCTTGGAGTAACCTGGTCTAGTGGAAGGTATCCCTGCCCATGGCAGGGGGCTAGAACTAGAGGACCTTAAGGTCCCTTCCAATGCATATCATTGTTGATTCCATGGTTCTATGATACCAATATAATCACAGAAAGAAACTGAAAGGAACATAGAAGAAGAAACATGAATTGTCATGCTGGTGTCATAAGCCTCACACAATCTATGAAAGTTAAGAATTTATTGCTCCTAAGGCAATTTATTCTCCACTTGTTTGCTGCAGAGCTCCAACTTAAATGATTTTATGATTTCCTGTAATTTTCTTTGAAGCCTGAAGTGCTGCTCATTGCAGAAGACCTGGGCTGTCTCTGTCCATTATGGGTGTTCCGCTGCGTGTTTGTTTGAGTCTGTGCCCCATGACAAACGTTGTGCCCTGTTAGAGGTGTTTGTGCAGCTTGACAGCAGGTCTAATTACATGAGCAGGTGTTGGGGGCGTCCCTGCCCTGTGAGCATCCACGGTGTGTGGTGGCAGCTGATGGGAGCTGTGTCCTGGCAGGGAGGCAAAGTGGCAAGAGATTACTGAGCTGCCTTACCATGGGCCACAGTTAGGAAAGCAAGATGATGATAGAGAAGCTGAATGCTCTCTCACTTCTCTTGTCTTCTAAGGAGCTGCCCATCCCACGTCTGCACCTGGCCAAAATGAGGTTCAGCCAAGAGCTGTTGTCTTGGCTGGTACATCAGCAACACTTCTTCTTTTACAATCTTTTAAGCACTTATTGCATGTCTCACATTGCTACTTCCTTAGAGTGTGGTTCGGTGACTGTTCACATATATTAGAACAAAACCTAGCGCAGAGGTAACACTGTGGGGCTCAATATGGATTTTACATAGGTTCTCCCCATCATATTAGCTACACTTGAGCAAAAGTTTCAAATGTTAAATTTGCTAGTTCTCCTCAGAAACTTTATGAGCACCATCTGTAGAAAAAAGCTACCGTCAGTCTTAAATACGACAGAGTGAGAGCTAGAACAGAACACGTCTTTCAAGACAGTGGGTATTTGTATCTTTAATTTGATAGTGCTGTAGAGTCTTCTATCACTTGCATTCATAAAACTTAGATTTACACAAGCATACCAAAATTCTTTTAAAATCTATTCCTTTTGATATATTTTGGAGAAGGCTGTTTAACTGCTATCCTCCCTCCTCCTTTTTAAATAGCCATAGGAATTGTTTTGTGCTGGATATGCTCTGAAAGTGCCCAGAAGTCCCCATAACTGTTGGGTGCTGGACACATACAGTATGCCTGAGTCATGCTCCCTGCCGTGAGGCTTTCCTGAGGAGCTGAGGGTATGTGCAGACTATCAGGAGCAGGGAGGTTTCATCAGCAAGCCATACTTTGTAATGTGCAAGGCATGGCCATTACAGCAAGCTTGATGATGCATTTCTCACTGTAGCTCTGGACAGGCTTCTCTATTTTCTTCCCAAAATTAACTCATTTCTTCAGTCACAGCTCTTTTCCCAGCCTGTTTACTCAGTGGGACAGGGGTTTTGGAAAAGTAGACACTTTTATTGACCCTATTTCCCTTGTAACCACAAGCTGTGTATTGCTGTGGGACTTTATTCTGTGGTAGCTATCTCTGAAAATCAGGAGCTAGGAAATGGTGCACAGCGGTGGTTACGAGTGCGGGGTCCGGCACATGTCTGTGAACACACCTACACTTGTCTTCTCAGAGCTTTTTTGTTGTCTGTGGTCTGCCCAAACCTGTGATAAAAGTCAGTGGTGGTTTAGTGTTCTAGGGCTGGGCTAGGTGAGAAGAGGTAGGCCAATTGATAAGGCAGCAATCCCTGGAGGAAGGTCAGCTTTGTACTGATCCGTTAAGGTCCATAAGTATATAGATTTTATTGCGGCTTTTAGCACTTCAGTAATTTTGGGACAGAGCTTTTAACTAAATACTTTTATACCAAATCCCAAAATGTTTTTTATGTTTCTTGTGAAAAATAGAGATTTTTTAACAAGCTAAGGTACATCTAGTTTGAAGAGAGTGTACAAGAACAAGATATATCCAGCACATTCCTTGATATAACTTTAGCAAAGGTATTCAGAGGGCCCAGAATCCTTGAATTTCTTCCAAGCAGGATAGAAGACCTGAGGAGGATAAAGAACAGGGGGAAAGAGTGCTTGTGGGAGACCGCACACCCAGTTTGAGGAGACACACCTAAGGGTGGCCGTGGGGACCGTCCTGGGCATAGACAATTTTGGGGATGGGTGGATCCCATTACATATGTAGCATTATAAAATTGTAAAAGCCATCCTGTGTGCTAGTGTATTTTGTGCACCTTAAATGACTTTAATTAAAGACCTGCTCTCTAACTAACTATAGTAAATTTGTCCACAGAATTTTTTTCCTTTTTAGGCAACATTATCAGCCCCATCTCAGTGGTTAGGCCCTGACTCATGACAGAAGTCTTGCCAGAGACATCTCCTGGTTCTTAGCCATCCTCAGTTTAGCCATCAAGGGTCCAAGCCTCACAGATCTGTGATGGCATTTCCCCTGTGAACTGCTTGTCAGTGGAGGAGGAATGGGCAGCCTGACCTCCAGTCTTCTCTTGAGATTCAGGATGTTGCATTGCTTTTAATTTCTTCACCCTTTCTGGAATGTTTCCACTCTTTCTTGTTCCAGACAGGCTGTCCTGTGATGTATCTGAGCAAACTCAGATAAGGAGACTGAAAGTGCTGGGAGATGTGTTTTAGTCATGCTAGGTAGTGGGTTTTCAGGTGTAAAAGTGAGGGTTGGTTGGATAAAAGCTCACAAAATGACCAAAGTCTATGTCTGGTGGTGCTAATGCCTTGAGGCTGAACTTACTTCTCAGTTGACATTCCAGATTATTAACACTTCTGTAAAAGCTTCACTGTCGTAAGACCAAGAGCTGCTTAAAACACTGGCAAAGGAGTTGTGGTCTCCAGAGCAGCTGTGGTGGGAAATGTCATTTGTACCAGGAATTCCGTTGGTATGTGTGAAGCAGAGCTGTGAACACATGATTGAATAATGCTTCAACAAAGAATGGGGCTATTGGTAAGGCTGAAAAGTGGGTAAGTAACTTGAAATATGAAAACCAGGAGCCTGAGCCAAGAACGCTTGTGTCCTTTTGATAGGTGTATCTGCTCTTCAAACTTACTCAGTTTTTAGGAGAAAGTCTGGAGCAGTCTGAGCTGCCATATGTGAAGAGAACTAAGTCTACTTCATCTTGTCAGTCTTAAATCTATAAGACTGAGTGTAAAAAATGTAATGCAAGTAAGTCTGAGAACAGAGGTCTTGAGTGAACTGCAATTACAGTTTTTCATTGTTCTTGTTTCCAGTCTGTGGTGTGGGCAGCAAAGGTTTGAGATGGCAAACATGCTTTGTGGAGCTGTTGGTAGACAATGTAAAATTCCTCTCTCCTAGCCAGCCAACATATCTAAACATTTTGAATGGTTCTTGAAAGCCAGGGGATTGCTGAAACATTGGCATTCGCTCTGGTACTTGCTACTAGGGAGAAATTTGGTGACAGCTCTCAGTATTGCTTCAGCCACCAACTCCAGTGTGTTAGGGTCCACCAGCCAAATGTCTGATTAGAGAACTGCTCACTTTCTCTGCATCAATTTTATGCTACATTAAATATTAAGTTTGAAAAAACTTCTTCCATCACTGTGTGCTGCTACGGTCCCTAAGTGCTCTCTCCTTTTACAAGCCAATGACATGTGCCCAGCTCATCACTGCTGTTGTCAGCGGTTTCCAAGCAGCCTGTGGTTGTCACTAATTACCTGCAGATGCATTTTTCCTGCACCAACTTGCTCATTTCAGCATGGTTGGTATCACTTTGAGAGGACAAAGCCATGTTAAGCTGACACCTTTATGCGGCTCTCCAATGTGGTGCCAGGGGTAGGTTGATGAACCCACAGCAACCCTGGCTGCGTTTGCCAGTGGAGTTGGTTTGCATTGGTAGAGTCAGGATTGGCTGTCAACCAGCCTAACCCAGAGGCAGAGAAGCGTGATCCACTGGATGTGAACTCTATATCACTCCATTGAAAGAAGCAGCACAGAGCAAAGTGTTGTCAGTGTGCTTTGGTTTGGTTCCTGTGGCAACTGTTGGAGTAGAGGAGGCTGGTCTTCTTCCATAAAGGCATATCTCCATCAGCCTTTGTCCGTCTGTTCTTCTTCACAGTTTACACACCCATATAGGAAGAGTAAGGAATAACCTGTTATTCCTTATCCTCTGCACTCAAACTTGTAGCCATAGCTAGGAAAGAGTGTTATCTTCCATGCTTCTGTGTGGGGTCGGCCTTGGAGACAATGCTCCAGTAGAGTCAAAGCCATGGGCTTTTCTGCCCATTTTGTATGCATAGGAAAGAGGCAAGAAGAAGCAGAACACAAATAAGAGCAGAGTCAGTTTGTCATCTGGAGGTGTGGAGAAGGAAAGACATTTTCAGTGTCTTTCATCTTAGTTACCTGCTGTGCCTTGCATGGTTGGACTTGGCCACCAGACATAAATGATCCCAGATGCCAGGCTGAACTGAACAGAACTGAATGGCTGAGCAGACTCCTCCACCTCTGGAAAGATTAGCCTGACCTTTTCCTTACTGTGGCTGTATCCAGCACCTTAGATGTAGTGTTTATGCCAGGTGTTTAGTCATTCATAGGTGCCACAGGTCTATGGCTAATGCAGGTAACAGGGATAAGTTGAACAGTCTGTATTCTTGAGAATTATGTTCAGTTTTAGTAGTTAGGGAACCAAGATGCTAAAATGGGAAAAATACCAGTCAAAAGAGGTGTTTGTTGCTACTGTTCTGCTGTGACTATAGTCCTCAGCTGGCCTCTCAGCGTGCTTTTCTTTAACAGTGCTCAGTCTCATCTTCTTCCTGACTCTTCATTCCACTTCGTTCATCCCATTGTCCTGTGAGTGCAGTTTATGAGCCAGTCTTTTGCCAGATTTTGTTGAGTGGCAGATATTATTGGTCACTTTTGAAGCTAGGCAGGAGATGGTGGTTACTGCAGTTAGTTCGGAAACCACACCAAAATCGGATTGTCCCTTAGGACTTCAGTGTTTGCAGCCACTGTGGATTCTGATGCCTTCAATAGGAGGAAATGAGTTGCTCCTCTAAAATCCCAGTCTGGTCTCTTGCCAGGATTAAACACTAATAGATTTTAGCATTTAGCTCGATACAATCCAAAAGAACTTCTTAGTTTTTTAACAAGAAATAAGTGGCACTAGGATGCAGACCACTTCCAGAAGAATGGTAAGAGGATTCCTCTCAGCAACCCTAGAAAATAATTTTTGAGTAGAGGGGTTTGGTGAAGTCTTCCTCTCTCCACAGGTTAGAGATAAGTTATTGAATGAGGAAAATCTACTTTTTTGAATAACCCAAATTAGCTGTACTGGATGAACTCCAGAGTTGTTTTCTAACCTCAGCTGCCCTGTATTTCTGTGGTTTGCACTCTGCTTCAGCACTGTTAGGTAGGAGCTGTGTCTCATTTTTGTTTTTTGATGGGACAGTGCCTCTGGTGGCTCTAGAATGGCCTGCAGCCCTTGCTGGCCCCACTGGTTCCTTCTGGGGATCTGGCTGTACTGGTCTGTGCCTGAAAATGGAGTAGGTATGTGAAGAATCTTTCTCATCCATTTATTTTGTTCTCTTTGTACATGAGTTTAAAGGAACATTATTTAGATACCACAAAACATAGAAGAAAAGCTGGATGTTTTGCTTTCCCTTGTTTCCTTTTGTTTGGAGTTGGTTTTGTGTGTGTAGTTTTTTTGTATCTTTTTCCTTTTTCAGTCATAAAATCATTTAGGTCGGAACAGATCTCTAAGATTACCGAGTCCAACCTTTAGTCTAGCACTATGAAGTCTATGACTAACCATGTCTCCTAATGCCTACACATCATTACAATCCCTCTGTGGACAGTGCCATACCATTGCCTGGGGTTCTTGACCTGACTGAGCCGCTCTTACGAAGGACTGTGTCCCTCTGGGGATGGCTGAAAGGGTGTGAAGAGAAGAGAGGACATCAGGGTTGTATAAACACCTTGGAATCTGGACTATTTCATTTTATGCCTTTAAAAATTAGATATCTTAAGGATACACAAGAAAAAAATAAGACTTCAGTCTTAATGGTACATGGTGATGTGTGTACATCCAGGTAGAATATTTAACCAGTGTGGATAGGTGAGGTGTGAAGTGGTCCCAGGCTGAACCCTTGGTGAAGGTCTAAGTGGCCCCTGAAGGAAAGGTTGCGTTCTGCGCTGTGTAGTGTCTGGAATCTGAGTGCTCGCTCCTCATGAGAACAAACCCACAACCTCTTTCCAAGTTTCACCTTCTCTCTAATTTTTGATTTTCTCACGATGAAGACTGACGTTTAACTGCTGTACAGTACTCCTGTTTGTCCAGTACTGCTTTGCTCTCTGGAACTGGTGCTGGAAGGAAACAAGGAAGGGATTCTTTTCCTCTACCCTAAGCCTTATTTGGTCTGCCTTTAGGAGTCATTTTTGATGATCATCTGAAACAATTATTTTTTGTGTCCAATTGAAACAATAATGTGATATTTAGAAGACAAAAAAAGGCTCCCAATACATGTCTTTGAGGAATACATACAGAAATAGAACTCTTCACTCCTTCATGCACACCTGATGCTTACATTGAAGACAACTATTATATTAGTGTTCCAAAAATGTGGTAAAGGGTTAATAGTTCATTAATTAGGAGAAAAAGTGCCTTAATAATGCTGGGAAAAGCCTTGTAAAATCTGCTGGTAGTGTTTCCTGGGGGAAAAAAAGGATTTTAATTTGTATATTGCTGTAGTCAAAAAGGATCAAGCCAAGAATCTCCTGCTTAGTTAATTCAGCAATTGTAGTTTGTTTATTGTCATGAATTCAGGTCTAAATTCAGTCTTGTGGAGCACAATGGGAAACCTGGTTTCACTAGGAAATACTGTTTGTCTCTTAAATGCATTTGCTGCTTTGTGTTTTAAAAGTGACATGACAGTAAACTCTCTTCACTGGCGTCTCACCCTTTGGGAGGTCAGTAAGGTGTCACCCCTGTGGCACGATCTCCAGGTGGAAAAGAAAAGCACCTGCAGAAGGTGACTTGTCTCATGAATTTCTGGATGTAAAGTTAGGGATCTTCATTGGTGGGTGGCTGTTTTTTTCCAAAGGCTGTTGAGGGAATGAGGAGTGCTCAGTTCCACCTGTGTGGGTGGAAGGGACTTGACCTGCAGAGATAAAGAAGGGTCACATGAAGGTCCTGGAGGGAATTGTTGTCCAGCTAATGATCAACAACAGTTTTACAGCAGTGCTTTCACTAGCTGACTGAAAGGATTTAAATTATTTTTATTTCAAATTAGAAAATATTTGCATTTTTTAAAATAAAAAGTAGTTTCAATTTATACATCCTGTTCCAACTCTTTGAAATAAGACTTATGTAATTTTTCACAGTTCCTTCTTCCTTTTTTTTTCTCCCCTCACACCCTTACCCCCACATCAATATGGTTTTTGAAGAAAGTAAAGAGAAGATTTTATTTTGTTGAAATTGCCTTTCCTTCTGGAAAAATGCTTTGGTATTTGTTTTTCTTTGTATTGTTGTTGTCTAGTTGTAATAACAATACTAAAAAGTCTTCTCCTGAGACCATTATGTTTTGGTCAGATAATCTATCCCTACATCTGTGTATAAACTTTATCACCGAATTACACTTGAATTTCTTGGGACTATTTTGAAGTTCAGATCAGTGTTGGTAGATGGATGGTTTTCAGTGAAGCATAATGCTAAGATTTACAGCTTAGTTTCTACATTTAATAGATAAAAGTGTAGATGTGTTTTCCAATAATCTATTCATCACTCCCAACAGGGCCTGTCATGTTAAAGACTTGAAAAAAAGGCCTTATAAACTTCTGTGGAAAGGCAGCCAATCTGAAAAACAAAAGTGCCAGTTTTAATGACAGTACAGAGTCTAACTGCAACACTGTTGAGTTTTTCAATTTTTATGAATTCTTATCTTGCCATTAAAAAAAGAACAAGCACATTTGAGAAAGCAAACGAGGGCACTTGTACCCCACTAAGACCCAGGCTATTAACTGCTTCTTTTGATGATGTACAGGCTGACTCTGCTGGGAGTTTGGCTGTGGATTTAGATGTTGAATTTAACTGTGGTAAACATGTTTTGGTGCAAAGTGTGTATAACAACAATTTGCATTTACATAGCATCTTTTACTTAAGGATTTTGCAATCTCTAATTAATTAAATCTGTTTCCCCCTGCCCCCAATACCACTGTGGTATGGATAATGAATGCAATTTTAAATCAAGCAGTGATGGCAGGAGGATTAAGACAAGAAGGTTCTGGTGTCCCCGTACTGTCCTGATTGTGGTGGGATTGAGGCTCGTTCTGCAAAGGTGCTGAACAGCCTCTTCTCGTGCTGTCTGCAATGCCCTGAAAAAATAGAAGGACATCAAACCAACTCTGCCCCGGCGGATGGGAAATGCCCTGCTGGCTACATGGACAGTCTTGTGGTGGTGTTTGGGTCCTGGGGACTCTCACACAGTTGTGCCACCCACCACGGGTGTGGAGAGTTGGCTGGCAGCTTTAGGGCATCCAGAGTCAGTTCAGCCCACAGGCAGAATTACTCACTGCCAGAGAAATGCTATAAATCTGCTGAAGATCTCTAAGTTGAAAACAATAATAAAAAAAAAAAAAAAAAGGAAAGGAAAACACTCCAGTTAGCATGAATTCTTCCTAAATAGTTTTCTTTTTTTGGCCCAGAACAACACTAAAACATCTGAGACTGTCTGTGCAAGCCATGAAAAGATATTTCCAGGTGAGGAGATGGATGTGTTGGCATCTGTGCATCTGCACAGCACAAAAATAAAGTCTAGTGGCAGTTTGAGTCTAGCTACAGAAATTGTTTCCAGAAGAAGGTAATTGTTTCAATGACAGTAATTGAAGACCTTTCAGAAAGATGTTGAGGTGCTGGAGTCTGCCCAATGACAAGCAATGGAGCTGGGGAAAGGTCTGGAGAGCAAGTCTGATGAGGAGTAGCTGAGCAAGCTCAAAGGGCTTAGCCTGGAGAAAAGGAGTCTCAGAAGGAACCTTCTAATTCTCTGCAGCTCCCTGGCAGGAGAGTGGAGCCAGGTGTGAGTCGGGCTCTGCCTCCTGGGAACAGTGACAGGATGAGAGGAAACAGCCTCAAGATGTGCCAGGGGAGGTTTAGGTTGGCTGTTGGGAAAGTGTGTTCACCAAAAGGGTTGTCCAGTCGTGGCACAGGTTGCCCAGGGCAGTGGTGAGTCCTCATCCATGAAGGGATTTAAAAGCCGCCTGGATTTGGCACTTGTGGGCATGGTTAGTGGTGGCCTTAGCAGTATTCGGGGAACAAGTGAACTCATTGACCTTAGAGGGCTTTTCTGACTTAAGCAATTTTACTTTTTTTCTGCCATTGATGACTTGTGGCCTTAGTTGGGTTAATATGAGTTACTTCTGGTGTACTGACCACTTGGGAGGTTCTGTGAATTTGCATGAGGGACATTGAGTTGTCAGACCAGCGATTTTGGAAAGTGAGTGTAGAGAATGGTAAAACACAGCTAATTCCAGAGCACCCCTGGTCAATGGAGACCATGCCACAAGCGCGCTTGCTGTCTGCCACATGCTCACACCTTCCCACCATCCCCTAGAAATGGCAGCATGCCTTCATTTTTTTAAATCAAGGAGAAATCTCTGAGAAATCTAAAAGAACCTCGAGAGGACTCAAGAAAGAAAAGCTGCGAAGTGTAAAGTGTTCAAAATCTTGTTTTAATAATGCTACAGCATATCTTGTGAGGAGAGCTCTTGCTTATGCTCCGTATTATCTTTTTTGAAAGAGCTCTTCCTGTAGTTCTGTCCTTGGAAAGGACTGTGTTAGCTGTGAATAGAGCTTTTATAAACCTACCTGGGGCTTTTTTTGGGTAACAGACCATTGTTTCTTCATGACTTTGTATTAATCAAGGCCAAGGAAGTGTGAATTTCAGGTTTTGGTATAATTTCTCATAAAAATGTTAAGCTGTAATTAAAAAAAAAAAATGCAAAAAGCAAAATGCAGTGGGAAAAAAAGAAAAACATCACGGGCATTTCGTTAAAATATGGGTTGCCTGGTTTTCAGCTGCTTAATGGAACTGGCACATCTACCAGCAGTGAGGAATATTGTTTGTGGAAATCCCTTGAGAATCAGCATGGACAGGCTCTGCCTGTGCTGCCACAGACTTGACACCCGGCTTGGGATTTTCACAGAGATGTGGCTGAAAACTGAATTCAGTTAAAAGAGTGAAAGGAGTGTCAGGGTCCCTCTGGAGCTTTTCTTCTTTTCATTCTACATTCTTTGCAACCGTCTGAATTCCTTGACTCTGTACCTTTTTTGAGCACTAAATCTTGAAAAAAAGGCTTTTGTACCAGCAGTATCCCCCTAGAGAGGGGTCGTATGTGGGTTATCCCCTCCGCAGCAGGCAGTTGTGGGATCAGACCTGGCAGCTTCCCCAGATGTGAGTATTCTTTTTAGGAAGGATGGTCCTGGACTGTTGGGAGTTAGGGGTTGCAGGAGCATCTAGGCTTTGGAAGAGTGTGGTGGGAAGGCAGATGCTGCTGCAGCTGTCCTAATTGGAAAGTCTGTGTAATGTGTGGGATATTGGGGGATGTGGAAGAGACGTCCTTTGTCAGCAAATCAGATTTTTGGTGCTAAAGAGAGGCTTTGCTCCTTCTGTCCTTGGAGTGATGCAAAGCCACTGCTCCTGTGCGTCAAATCACCAGAGAGTTTGTAGGCAGCAGGGTTGCCTCTGTGCTTCCCTCTGCAGGGCACTGCCTGCATGCCCTCAGTGAAGTGCTCCTTTTCTGTGATGGCTGCTCCGAGGCCCCTCAGCTGCAGCTGAGTGTCCCTCCTGCTGGTGGCATGCACAGTGGACCTGCAGCCCCCACAGAGGGGAAGGCACTGTCACTGCTGCGGGGATGATGCTCCATCGGAGCCAGCCCCCATGATCACTACCATTGCTCTGCCTCTGCTACAGAGGATGAGGGGGTTGTAGGCACTGGGGTCCAGTGGTGACACCACAGGACTAGATGGAGCAGTGGAGGCAGTGTGGCATTCTGTCACACCTCCAGAACATGGTCCCAGCATCTCCTCCTCAATGGACCCATCAAGGTGGTAGGGACACCTGGCAGCTTTTTCTTAGGATCACATGTACCCTGTGGAGAACAGAGCAGCTCTACTCCCATCATCAGAAATGCTGTCCTGAAGGGACTCCATTCTCTGACCTTTCTAATTATTCCTGTCCAATCTTTCTTCATGTTTTATTTTAATTATTTCCCCCTTTCTTCTCTCCCTCTCTTTTTTTTTGCCCTAAAACTTCAACACTTCTCTCCGGTATATTAAGAATGTGAGTGAAATTGATGGCTGGAATGTCTCAAGTCTTTATGATGATGAATGACTTTCACTGCCAAAGCTTTTATTGTCTCTGATTTGGGAAGAAGGGGAGTGGATTTATTGTGGCCAACTGTCATGCCATTTAATACAGTTATAAATCCTGATGCCATGACAGGCACTGTGGGCTGGGAATCTCCTCTGGCCACTCTCCTACCCTGCTTTTGTCCCTGCATGGTATCCACAGCAGAGGAACAGATAGGGGGAAATGTGAGCTGGGAGCTCCCAGGTGAAGGGTGATGGTAGAGGACAGGGCTATCCCTGAGTGTCACCCAGATCCAGACCCTCGGCTCTCAGAGTGGGTGGAGATGCCCCATGGCCCTGGGCACTACTGCAGCATCCCACAAGCCTGTGCTGGTGCTCACAGGTTGCTTTGGTTCTCTTCAAATGTGACAGAAGGGGAATTTCCCACTGTGATTTGGAGTGAAATCTAGTTCCCCATCTCTGTGTCACTGAAGGATGCTTCCCATAAAGTAATCTGTGCATTTGTTATTTTCTGAACTACCTGGTGCATCAGTTGAAGTACACATCTGACTGTGTTATGAAAGGGGTTGTGTACTCACCAGGCAGCTTGGAAAGATGTGGGAAATCTGAACTTTGTTCTACTGCTTCACAGGACAGATGAAAAATGCCATTTGTTTTAAAGTGTTTTCAAATGAGATATTTCAGGTTCCTTCAACTAAAGAGAATGAAATATTTCCAAGTTGAAAACTGAAAATATTTGATGGAAAGTACTGAAACCCCAGTGTGTCAGTAATTTCCACAGTTTCACTGTTTCCATCACAGAATCCGGGTACAGTGCCTGATTTCAGCTTTTCATCATATTCCAGGAGAAAAAAAGCATTACTGAAATATCAGAAAAATAGGACATGGGTTGTCATTCTGGACTTTGTTGAGCCCTGATAAAAATGTTAAAATCAATGATGTAAAAATTTCTCCTGTGAGTAGAAAATTGCTGATGACATTAGCAATGATGCTTGGACTGGAAATGTCTCCATCTCAGATTAATTCCAGATGCAGATCATAAATACTGATTCTTGTGAGGTGAAGATTTCATCATGGTTTTAATGTTGCTGCAAAACAGACTGGTGGAAACTGTTGGGCTTTCTTTCCCCCCGTGCCTGTCTATCAAGCTCAACAACTGGTTGTCAGTATGCTCATGCCTTCCCATTCCTGGGGGCACTGGTAGGCTGTCAGGTCATGCCCACCCATGTCAGTGTTGACAGGGCTCCCCTGCATGGGGAAGTGTCTGTCTGCATGGGAGCAGGTGGGACAGTGAAGCCGTGGGTCGTCCTGTGTCAGGCTGAGTGCTCACAGCCCCCAGCACTCTGCTACTGCCCCAAGGCTGGCAGGACGGGCCATGGCCCCAGGTGGTGATGCCCCCTGCCAGCACAGTGTGTCAGCCTGTGGGGTGGGCACTGCTGAGGGCTTTCATGGCTCCTGCTTTGGACCAGAGGGATTCCCAACGAGGCAGGTTTGCATGGTGCCTGAGCTTCTCCTCCTGCTCTCACTGCTTCCTAAAGCCCTCTGGATGTCACTGCTGTCCCTTGCAAGCACCCTGCCCTCCTGCCTAGCTGCCTGTCTGGGTCAGCCCAGCTAGCTTGCCACACACGGATGGGGAGCATGGGGCCCCTTCCCTGCCAGTGCCGTCCCAGCCCACCAGGTCATGCCAGGGACCCACAGCTCAACAGCCTGCCAGCACGGGCTTGCCTGGATTCTGGGACCCTCCCCAGGCCATTGTGTGCAGGCCTTGGACCTGGGGGCAGCATAAACCCAGCTGCCAGGCTGGGAGGTCCTCCTCCCATGGGCTGCCCTGCCTGAGGTCATATATCATTGTCATATCATATCATATCATATCATATCATATCATATCATATCATATCATATCATAATTTAGGAATAAACCTAGATCATGCAGGAAAAAAATCAGGGAAACAAAAGCACAATTTGAAGTTAATTTGGCCAATTCTGTTAGGGATAACAAAAAGTCCTTCTATAAATATGTTAATAACAAAAGGAGGGGCAAGGAAAAACTCCATTCTCTGTTGGACTTGGAGGGAAATAAAGTTAACAAAGATGAGGAGAAGGCTGAGGTACTGAACACCTACTTTGCCTCAGTTTTTACCAGTAAGACAGGTGGCCCTCAGGGCAACTGGCCTCTGGAGCTGGTAGACAGAGATAGGAAGCCAAATAGCCCCCTTGTATTCCAGGAAGAAATAGTTAGTGACTTACTGAGCCATCTGGATCCTCACAAGTCCATGGGACCAGACGGGATCCATCCTAGGGTGATGAGGGAGCTGGCAGAAGAGCTTGCCAAGCCACTCTCCATCATCTTCCAACAGTCCTGGCTCACTGGGGAGGTCCCATATGATTGGAAATTGGCGAATGTCACCCCAATCCACAAAAAGGGCTGCAAGGCTGACCCTGGCAACTACAGGCCTGTCAGCCTGACCTCAGTGCCTGGCAGGGTTATGGAGCAGATCATCCTGAGTGCAATCACACAGCACCTTCAGGATGGACAAGGGATCAGACCCAGCCAGCATGGGTTTAGAAGGGGCAGGTCCTGTCTAACCAACCTGATCTCCTTTTATGATCAGGTGACCCGCCTGGTGGATGAGGGCAAGGCTGTGGATGTGGTCTATCTAGACTTCAGCAAAGCCTTTGACACTGTCTCCCATGTTATACTCCTGGAAAAGCTGGTAGCCCATGGCTTGGACAAGTGTACTCTCTGCTGGATTAAGAGCTGGCTGGAGGGCCGGGCCCAGAGAGTGCTGGTGAACGGGGCTGCATCCAGCTGGCGGCCGGTCACCAGTGGTGTCCCCCAGGGGTCAGTGTTGGGTCCAGTCCTGTTTAACATCTTTATTGATGATTTAGATGAGGGGATTGAGACCATCATCAGCAAATTTGCTGATGACACCAAGTTGGGAGGGAGAGTTGACCTGCTGGAGGGCAGGAGGGCTCTGCAGAGGGATCTGGATAGATTGGAGAGATGGGCTGATTCCAATGGGATGAAGTTCAATAAGGCCAAGTGCCGGGTCCTGCACTTTGGCCACAACAACCCCATGCAGCGCTACAGGCTGGGGACAGAGTGGCTGGAGAGCAGCCAGGCAGAAAGGGACCTGGGGGTACTAATTGACAGGAAGCTCAACATGAGCCAGCAGTGTGCCCAGGTGGCCAAGAAGGCCAATGGTATCCTGTCCTGTATTAAAAACAGCGTGGCCAGCAGGACCAGGGAAGTGATCCTTCCCCTGTACTCTGCGTTGGTGAGGCCACACCTGGAGTATTGTGTTCAGTTCTGGGCCCCTCAGTTCAAGAAAGATATTGAGGTGCTGGAGCGGGTCCAGAGAAGAGCAACAAGGCTGGTGAAGGGACTGGAGCACAAGTCCTATGGGGAGAGGCTGAGGGAGCTGGGGTTGTTTAGTCTGGAGAAGAGGAGGCTTAGAGGTGACCTCATCACTCTCTATAACTACCTGAAGGGAGGTTATAGCCAGGTGGGGGTTGGTCTCTTCTCCCAGGCAGTCAGCAATAGGACAAGGGGGCACGGGCTTAAGCTCTGCCAGGGGAAATTTAAGTTGGATATTAGAAAAAAATTCTTTACAGAGAGAGTAATCAGGCATTGGAATGGCCTGCCCGGAGAGGTGGTAGATTCACCGTCCCTGGAGGTTTTTAAACTGAGATTGGACGTGGCACTGAGTGCCATGATCTAGTAAACAGGCTGGAGTTGGACCAAGGATTGGACTTGGTGATCTCGGAGGTCTTTTCCAACCCAATCAATTCTACGATTCTATGATTCTATATCATATCCATGTCATACAGATGCTCTGGAGCAACACCTCTAACAGCAGGGCCGTTTCAGGCAGTTCATGTCACAGCCCATCCCCTCCAGCTAGGGGCAGCCCCACTCATGGTGGGTGAGGTCAGCAGTGTCCTCAGATGCCTTTCACGGAGCGGCCATAGGGGCAGACACCAGTGGGGGGACCATCTGCGTCTTTCCTTCATGCAGTGCTGTGGAGCTCAGGAAGGTGCCAGAGATGGATTCATGGCCTGGTACAGGCAAGGCGGCTGCCTGTGCTCCTGCCTCTGAGTTGTCTATGGACAGTGAGGTCTTTTGGTCAGGTCTTTGGGGTGAAACCTGAAGGTCTGAGCCCTACTGAAGGATGCTTTTCCTTGGGAGCAGCTTCTCTGTCCCAGGGGCAGCTCCCAGCCTGAGCCAAGGCTGTGGACCTGAGAATATGTGGGACCATTCCCCAGGGCTGGCTTTGCAATGTGTGTCCCTTTTCTTAACTGAAAAATGGGATTTGTTAAATGGGCTGAACATGTAGGGTTGGAAAGATTCTGGATTTTTGTTACTTGAAGAGGGAAAGGTTGGAGGCCAACCATATTTCCCTCTACATATCCCTTAGTTTTCAGAAGCATCCATGGCACCACAGTAAATTGGTAACAGTGCTCTACTTTTTATACTGCAACTGCTGCTGGTTGTTTTTTCACTTGTAGTTCGAGTGTCTGAGTCCTGTTACAGCGAGAGGAGTTTGTAATTCTTCACAAATTGATGGTAGCTTCTAGTTCTCTTGATTTCAAAGAGAGGCTAGAAAACAGCTTCTGGGCATTTGCAAAAATTCAAACAATGGGAAAGGAAAGGAAAAAATATTTTATTTAAACATCTTTTGATAACTCAGTCTCCCTTATGATTTTTGTGGGGTATTCAACAGGTAGCTGTGCATTTGCAGAAACAGGGATCTCTCAGATGACAAACTTTTCAAGGTGCCAGTCCTCTTGGTCATCTTGCATCTTTCCAGCAGCACAGTGATTACTGCGGAGAGAGTCTCACTGAGCCTGCTGTGCTGCTCTTATTAGAAGTATTGCTGTGCTGCAGAAGGGAAACAATAATAAAGGGAATATGTTGCTTCTGTATGCGTTAAGAGCACTGATCAAACCACATGAGATCCCATTTCAGACATAATGTGCATTGGAGGGCAAAATTAGATTGAGAAGTAAATGGAGCCTAAAATTTCCATAGCTTTATTCGTCAGAAAGCTGTTTCATTGCGTGGTTTAATTCTCCTACTTCTTTCATTCATTGAATATAGCGTGCTGGCAAGAGTACATTTTAGAAATAATGGGATGAAAAAACTCATCTTTAATTTGGCAGTGGTTGTGAGGGGTGTAAGGCTGTTCAGACTAGAGATGTGAGATGATATGAGATGCAGAAGTGTGTTACACAGCAGCGGAAAAACAGCCAGATTCGCACTTTCTGCATTTTAGCAGGAAGAGGTGTTTTGTTTTATGATGGTTATTTTATATTTTTAGTTTTGATTTTAGTTTCTTCTGCATTTGTTTAATTCTGAACTATTTAAAGTTGCTTTTATTATTTCTCTTTAGTAGTTTCATATCATTGCTTCTTGTGAATTACACTGCATGATGAATGACACTTGACCAAAAAATATAATTTTCTAGGCTAAGACCTGCCATGGTGGCAGGCCCATTATTTTTACATGAGATTTCTTTTCTCTCCCCTTTAAACATGTTGATTTGACAGGAAGAGGCTAACTGGACTCTTAGATAAGTAGACACATGGGGTTTTTGCCATCAAAGACAACACTTGATGTCATTTCCAAATCAACACAGATTGCCAAGGAGAGCACTTAATGTGCAGTGAATCCCTTTTGAAAGAGGGAAACTGCAGATGTGTATAATTGGCGGTAGTGGTGTGACCAGAGCAGGACAACGTACATCTTTGTGCATCTGTGCTTTTAGGATGCATTCTGTGCTCTGTTTCCTTTCCAGAGCCCATGGAAGCTGACTTTGCTTCCCTCATGCTGCTTCATCAGTTCCCACATGTTAATTGTCTCAATTTTTCCTCTTCCTGCCTTGCATTGTGGAATATAAATGGGGAGAGAAGCCAATTTCAGGCTTTTCCTGAGAAGGTGTGAGCAGACCTGAAACCAGTTGAATTTCAGTTGAAAACATCAGTTTCAGTGGTATGTAAGTGGAGTCTTATCTATGAGTTCTCATTTTGACTACCAGCAGATCCCATCCTATCAGGGCCAGGAAAAACTCCCTTCCCCTTCTCCTGAAACCTGACATCCAGGGAGGTGCTTCTCCACTCTGTTGGAGGGACCAAGTCCTTATCCAACCTGGGGTTGTTAGGTCCTTGTGCCACCAGAGCCCTTTTCGTGGGCTCTGTCTTGGGCTGGGCATACACAGGGTCCAGCCTTCCTTTTGGCTATAGCAGGGCCCTGGAGATCCAATGGCTGCTACCACTTGCTGAGCTGTACTTGAAACAAAGATGGGGGAGAATGGATTTTCCTGCCCTGTGAAAATATTAAATATTTTTACCTCTTTCAGGTCTATCTCCTATTAAAAACAACCAGCCAATCAACCAACCAACCAACCAACAAAACCCTCCCACCCATAATCCCCATATCTGAAGAAATTTTACCTAGAAGTTCTAAATAAGGTAAAACTGGCCCAGAGCAGTGTGCATTTCTTGGTTTTATTTGGGACGCATTTGGTATCTATCCTCAGTATATTGAATTTTATTAGGAAAGTAATTCTAGACTTAAAAATGCATTTTGATTTTTTTAAAAAGAAAATCAAATGTTGTTGCATCTTCAGAGCTTTTCACATTGGTGTTAAAATGCCCAGATGAACAGCTCTTTCCTTGCATAAACTCCAGGGTACTACAATTCAAGTTCTCTGGGGACACTTCTGTCTCAAAATGTAAAGGTTTTGTTAAAAAAGGTCTTGGTTGGCAGTGGCATTAAGATGAATCTGAAGTCTGTGGTCTGCCTTCTCCTCCTTGCTGTGTGCCTGAAGATGCTCTGTCATGCCTGTTTGTCCCCCTCCTTTGGGAGGCACTATGCTCCTCATTAACAGAGGTGTTCCCAGGGTTCAGGCACGCGGGAACTGTGCAGGGGCAGGTGCCTGTGTGGGATTTTTGGGCTGTGCCAGGTAGACCCAGCCTCCAGAGAGGACCCCCTCCTGTGGGATGCTGCTCTAGCTGTAGTGGGATGCCCCATGCTGCTTGTGAGCTGTTGTTCCTCTTCTGTTCTCTAGACAGGTGTGGGAGAGGAAGGGCTCTACAAAAGGGATTTAACAAATCCAGAACACCATGTGTCTTCCCGCAAGATTTCATTATCCTTGCACTCACCTCCATCTGCCCTCCCTGCCTCTGTGCCCCATTCATAGAGGAAACACCAGAGATGGGATTGTGGTGGTGTGTATCTGGACTGTGGTGAGACCCTCTCCATCATTCTGTCATGCATCCCCATACTTCCCCACCTCCCTCCGCACATGACTCTGGGCTCTGGAGACCCAAGCCTGGTTCTGCCTTGTCTGTCAGTGGGGCTCCCCACCCACTCTGGTCTGGACAAAGGGAAACCTTGTGAGGCACGAAGGTGTTGCTTATCATAGGCCAGAGAAAGGTTCAATTATGCAGACGCATTTTAGTGTGTAGCCAATTGTTGGCCATGCAAGAATTAGGGTAGGGGTGGGTCCTTGCAGGCTTGTCGTCTTACTAGAGTATCTTTCCCTACTCTTCATGCAGTTGTCCCCTCCAAAACATTGTGTGTGTGCACGTTGAATGAAGGGGCCAACCTGAAGAATTCTAACCTTGCATGTATTATGTGAGGGCTCAGAGAACCAGGTGGACTTTGAAGATCAAGGTGGATGATGGTGCAACTCAATTCAGCTCTTCAGACAAAACTCTAGCGACCCTAAAAAGTACATGAGAAGCAGGAATATTGAATTGCTCATAGGGTGCAAGAGCTCTATGGCTGCACAGAAGAAGAGACAGGAGTTTTATGCAGAAACAGCCAAAGGAGATTGTCCAGAAGAGATGGTGACGAGCCCAGAGCACTCTAGCCCCAGGACTCTTGCTTAGAAATCACAGAGAAAACATGGGAATTATTCGTCTCTACTTCCCCACTGCATTGTTGCTTTGTCAGAAAGCACTGTTCTTCCTTCCTTTCTCTTTTTCCTGCCCTGCCTCTTTTATAAAAGTGCAGTTGTGTCAACGGGAAGAGTAGCAGAGATTCCTGCTACAAAGAGCAGCTTTGGACTCCTCCCTACATCTGCTGCTGCCTTGCAGATGCCGAGAAAAATAGACCCATATCTGCAGCCCCTGTTTCAGCACAGTGTGCTTAGTCTGAATTTTATGACAGCGCCACTGTCATGAGCCCTTGCAGCCCCAGTCACAGTGGACACTGTGCATTTCAACACCTCCTTCTCTAATCTTTCCCCCACTGCTCCCATTCCCTGGCTGCTAATTTCACGCAGCCACTTAAACATGATGGATAATTGTGTTCTGCTTATCAATGTTTAATTTAAGGACTGTTCCATCTGACCTGGATGCCCTCTGCAAGAGCTGTGCCTCATTATTGATTTCATGGTCATACCTGTGACATTACCTGCTTTGTAGGAAGTAGACTTTGACATTCCTGTGAGGCTTTGGCAGCCAGAGCTAATTGTCAGAAGAATAATCGAGTCAGCAAAATCATTACAGGTGATCTGTGTGTTACCACTGTTTTATCTGCCTCTAATTAGGTGCAGGAAAGGTAACTCATCACAGTAAGCGCACCACACTGGGTTTGATGTCCACAAATAGAGCAAGATGACCACAGGAGGGGAGTAATTCATTAACAGCAGCAATTTGGTGTGTTGGGGTCCTGCACTGGTGACATCTCCTTTCCCAGCAGAATGGGGTGAGATGCCATCCTGCAGGCATCGTTGGGATGCAAAGTCCGAGATACTTTTGGTCATGTGCCCCGCAGCTCTGTACCCAAGGCAGTAATGATTGGGCTGCTGTTGTGCTCAGTGTGGAGCAGTGTTTCATACATGATAGAACCAGACAGGTTATTTTAAGACATGCTCCTCTCTGGTTTGGGTACTCCGCTGCCCTGTGCTGCTGCCCTGGACACGTCCCAGGTGACACACATGTTCCCAGGTGGCAAGGGGAGCGGGAGCAGGAGCCAGTTGATTGAACTCATCAGGTCCTTTTCCTGATAACAAAGTTGTACATTTGGCCAAACCATTTTTTTTAGGGTAAAATTTGCAACAACAGGGTTAACATAATTAAGTTCTTCACTGGGCAAGAGAAGAGCTTTGTAAGTGGGAGCTGGATTTTTCAGAATAAAAATCAGTTCTGGTAACACGTTTAACTGAGATAGGCTGGAAATTTGGGATTGCTGCACAGAGATGAAGTGGCTGCCTAAAAAATGTCTCCCTACCAAGTACTTGTTTTTGTTTTCTCTGATGTTAAGTGATGGCATGCCTGGCTGTAAAGCACCACAGCTCCCTCATATCTGGGATAACCAGTTCCCAGAATAGCAAAGAGGATGCCAAAGCCCACCAAGAGAGACAGCAACATGTGGAGGTTCCTAAGGGCAGTGATCCCCAGGGGTCCTGACAGCAGACCAGCACCAGTGCAGGTCCCTTTCTTTGCCATGGACATTTGCAGGTGCCTGACTAAGGTGGTGCCATGTGACAGGGCCAGGAGCAAGACCTCGGGGTGGGTGCCATCTTCTTCCCTTTGCAGTGTGGGGTCTTAGAGACCATGTGAGGGTGTTTTGGAAGGAGCACAGCCTAAAGCAAAGTTCATCCAGTTGGGTGACATTTTGGAAGGGGTTTATCCATTCTACTGATGCCCTGCAACAGCCATTATGTGCCATCCCTGCACAAAGCCAGTGTCAGGATTCCTCACATACAGAGGCTGCTGGACTGTGTGCTGTAGAACCCCAGACTGAATGGGATGGCACTGGAAGCACCTACCCAACCTTTCTGCTTGATCCTGTGGACTGGTGTGGCAGCATCTCTACGTATCCAGCTTTCTTAATGAAAATCTGCATTTTCAAAAATTGTTTTCTGGAAAGACATAAAGAGTCATGTGAGGCAGCAGTGTGGAGTTGGAGGGGCCTCTGGTCTGTGCTGGTCAGCAGGTCTAGGTGGCAGCTCTTGGAATGGAGAGGGTGTGAGCACCTGAGATGGAGCCTGGGGAGATGCTGGTCTCAGCTGCTGGAGCACCCAGGTGCTGGGTAAGATGTAAGGTATGTTCTGCCTTGGGTGGTTTGGAATGGATGATGTGTGGCACCTTGGGTATTTTCAGCCGTGATGGTTGTGCTCCCTTGGGTGGCTGTTTCAGATGGGCTGATGCCTTGTGGTGATGCTTGCAATGACAGTGGGAAGCATAGTGGGATTCACCAGGGTCAGGCTGGCTTTCCCAACACTGCTGCTGACCTGTTGGTGTCAAACCTCTGCCTTTGGAGTGGTGGGGTTATCCCAATAACCCAGAGCACTACCTCATCCTTGACCATGCTGCTGAGCTGGTGGCAATCCCACACCCTGTTGTGAGTGCGGAGTGGGAGGCAAAGTCTTCTCTTCCCTCAGTGCAGACTATGGTGCATCTCAGAGAGGAAAATCACCGTCCCTGCTATTGCAGAGGGTGGTTCTGAGACAGCAGTAAGCTGAACCCCCTGCATTTTCTGATGTATCTTTTGCTATAATTAATTATGTGTCCAGTGGGCTCATTTTGTTCATACTGTTACTGCCAATCTGTTAGATAAAGGGAAAAAAATACATCGGTGCCCTGTGGTATTGAAAGTGAAGGGTTTTCACACTGTCAGGGTAATGAATTCTGCATGGGTTTGAAGCACCTGAGCTTGGGGGAGTCCTTGTGTCATGTGTCTGGGAGTGACAACCCCCAGTGGTTAATTACTGCCATGGATGAGAGCTGAGCTGATGGCAAAATGAGATAATTTCATTACTAGTTAAACTTGAAGTTAATTGGATTCACGTTTACACAGAGTAGTATACAAAGACACACTTGGAAATGCTCTTTGCCACCTTTTTTTTTNCTGCTCCCTCCTTTTTTTCCCCCTGCAGTTTGGAGGCAGCAGAGTCCTTTGCTGCCACATGCTACTCTCTGCCCCAGCTAGTTTGTCCTGCAGTAGGGACTTTTGCTGACGCCCAAGCACTGCTTGCCATATCTGTTCAGGGGGTGATGCTAACATCTCCTGCAGCTAGTGGTGACATTTCTTTTATGGAAGAAAATTACTTACTTGCACTTTCTTTGCTAAATGATAATTTGCTCTCTTTGTGAGTGTTGCCAGCTCCTGGTGAATGGAGGGATGGACATTTATTGACTATGTTCTGTGTGCAGAGCCAACTACTTTGACATGTGGCTTGGCTGTCCCGTCCTCCTGTACCAGTTGATATTATATAGTATTGTCATATTCAGGTTTTTGGAGTAATGTGGGATGAATTTTAGCAAGAACATCCTAAGGCTGGAAATGATGTGCAGCTTTTTATCCCTGCAGTGAGCACGCGGTGGCTGTGTGTGTGCAGGAGTGTCCGTAGCAGACATGTTTACTGTCCCCAATGATAAACCATCACTGGTGCTCCCCCAAAGACATTTTCCCTTTAGGGGTGTGTAGTGGGTTGACCCTGGCCAGATTCCATGGAGTCATTAAATCCTTTTCTGCAGCTAGGCAGAAAGGGAGAGGGGTCATCCACCCACCACCTTTATGGGCAAAAACAGACTCAAAGTGAGATAATACCTAAATTTATTACTAACAGGATAAAAGCTGAGCTAAATAGTGAGGAAAAAACCACTCTTAAAATGCACACCACACACACACACATACTTTCCCTCACCCCTCCTTCTGTTCATGGGGAATTGTGGTTGGTTGCAATTGCTGCCGCTTGTGGTGTGAGTTCCCCCACCCCTCGGAGTCACTCCATGGGGTGCAGTAAAGGTTGAGTCCCTGCACCCCAATGAGCCTCCATGGGTTGCAGGGGGACATCCTGCTCCACCACGGGTTACAGGGGACCACAGCTGAGTCCATCCCCTGCTCNTGCCCCTGCTCCATGAGGTGCCTCCTCCCCCCTCGCTTCTGCAGCGACCTTGATGCCTGCCTTGTTATCCCATATTCTCGCTCTCTGGAATTTCTTCTGCGCAACAACTTCCAATTCTTAAATATGTTATCACAGTGGCATTACTATGATCTCTAATTGGCTCGGCCCTGGCCAGGAGCCGGATGTCCCTCCTGGGGCCAAGTGTCATTGGCTCCTATGGGACAGGGGAAGCTTCTAGCAGCTTCTAACAGAAACCACCTCTGCAGCCCCCACCACTACCCAAAAAAAAATTCAGCTACAGAAATCCAGGACAGGGTGAGTGAGAGATGGGTCAGTGTTGCCTTGCTGATGAGCCCATTGGAAGTGCTCAACACTGACATGAAGGAGCTCGATGAAGTAGTCTGGAGGAGGTAGCAGGGTGAAGATGGTGGAGTCCAGGCTGAATGAACACCAGAGCTGCTGTGTCCTCTCTCTGTCGCAGAGATGTGACAGTCTCAGGTCAGCAGGTACCACTGGAGGTACCGATTCTACTGGGGCTACCAGCTTCTCCATGGGAAGGCCACTCCAGGAAAGACTCAGCAAGACATTTTGGTAGTTGATTCTTAAGAGTGTTGGCAGAGGTTGTTGGAAAGAAGTTGGTGGTTCCCTTGGAAAATCCTGCTAGACTCTGCTTCAGGTGAGCTTCTCTGTAGGGTGGAGCTGGCTGCTATCTGCTCTCTCCTGCATGACATCAGCCCAGCAAGGCAGTGGAGTATCTCTGCTCCATATCCAACTTTAGGCATCTAAAATAATCTTCAAAAAGCATAGAAAAAAGACATTTAGGAATAAATGTGTCTTGAAGGACCTTGCTCTCTGTGTCTGTATGGTCCACTGCTAAAATGAAGGTGTTAATTTCCTCTTGGCTGCTTTGCCAACATGGATAGGGAGGGAACACCTTGGGGCAGAGGCTGCTTCTTACTCTCTCTTTGTGCCACCCTCTGGGTGAAGAATCAGAGGGTGATTGGCTATTGGAATAGGTGGCATACTCACATCTTTTTTGGGGAGAGAAGTACATTGGATGCAACGAGCAGGACGAGGTGGGATTGATCACTTGCAGCTATGCTGTTGGTCACTTTTGGTGAGCACCTCTAGGCCCTGCCTGAGACCTGGCTGTGGGGACCATGCCAGCAAGATTTGTCAACCAATGACTGAACATTTTATTTGGAAATGGGATGTGATGGAAACCAGCCCAAACTTGTGGAATAAACTGTAAGTGGTGTTTCCTTGATTCACCAAAGAGCAGAGATCCCAGTGTTCATGCTGTCCCCACTGGTGGTTACTTTGCTCAGTGCCCTTGCTGTGCTGCTTGTGACAGTGGCTTTGGAGAAAGTGGAAAAGTTGCAATATTTCAAAATATTGAAATAAACTGTAAGATTTTCATAATAGCTGTTGAAAAGTAAGGAGTGGGGAGTAGTTGGTGTGGAGCAGTTTGAGATGGGGAGCTCACCCTCAGACCAAAGCACCTTTTGGACAAGAGGCATCATGCCGTTCTGTGGCAACACCATCCCACTGAGGAAGAGAAGAGCCATGGTGTCCCTCCTGGGCCTGTGGAGGGCTCCTGGATAGCAGCAGTCAGGCTGTGAGGTGTTCATCTGCATTAGGGACAGCCCTTAACTGAGTCCCTGCCAGGAATGGAGGTGAACTTACTTTCTTTGACTTAATTAAAGTAGATTGTAGATACTTTTGCCTTCTCCAGGATGCAGAGATGACATAATCAGACTTTAATTTTGTGTGGGAGGGTAGGAAACAGGGCAATGATGAACGGAGAACATTTTAATCTAAAAGAGCCATTTTCTACCAGCATTGAATAATTAGAATTCATGGTGCCATTCCATAAGGGATCTGACTTCTCCCTAGAACTGGAGAGCAAATTAATCAATTGTTTTGAAACTTAAATTCTTTCAGGATGTGAATGCATCATAAATATTCTTTAGGAAGGGCCTGAGAGGAACAGCATGCATCCCAATTTGCAGATGCTGAGTGCTGAGGAAAGTGGGGCATGTGCTGAGAGATCACTGCAGCAATGCTGGGGTTTTGACACAGACCCCTTCATCTGAGAGAAGGGGGGGAAGTGGCCTTCCTGGCCATGACCCAGGGATTGTGAGCTGCAATTTGCAATAACTCATGTACGTGTCTCTTGTCTCATCAGAGGAGGTCTCATTTATGTTGGGGAAAAAAAGAAAGATTTAAAAGTTTTATTTTTAGATCAGCTCAAAATGAAATCATGGCTCAAACTCCCTACCAACCTAAGAAGTTTAAAAATACAGTTTCAGCCTTTGGGAAAACATTCAGTTTCAACCTCTCCAAGCTCTACAGACCTGAAGGAAGTTTGCTGTCATAAAAACAAATGCCTACAGAAAACGAAGTGAAAACCAAAATCTGTGCATTTCTTCTGGTCAATGGTGGTAAAATAAAGAAAGCAACATGACTTTTCTTGCTGATCCAACATGCTACATTTTGATGACGGAACCTGCATTCACTGTGATTTGTGCCCAGCTAATATGCTGTTTTGGGCCAACAGGATCTTGTAAGCAGCTGGAGCTGGAATGATCCCTGCCCTCTGAAGGTTGGAAGAGCAGGGGCTCATCCTTTGAGCCAAGGGCTGCCTGCCCCCATGATCCCTTCCTCTTACCTGAGGTGCACACTCAGCTTTTCAGAGCTCAGCAGTGCAGTGTCTCTGCCCATGAGCTGTGATTTGGCTGTGAGGGTCCCTTCCTTCCCTTCAGCCTTGGAGCCACTTGGTGGTTGGCGGGGGCCCTGGCAGTGCCAGGGTGGTAGATCCATGGGGTGGGTCCCCATACGAGAGTGGTCGCCTGAGCAGCATTTGTGATACTCCGACTGGGGAGGGATTGCAGGGCACCTGAGTGTGTTTTGAAAGCCACTTTTCCCTGGGTAAGCGATCTGCCCAAAAGTCCAGAAGACCATGAGTGGGATCCAGGATTCCCTCTGGGAAGAGGGTTGGATCCTCCCTGGTGAGATCCCAGGAGCATGTGTTTCTTCTGGAGGGTCACTTATGGCCACAGCCAACAGCAGTTTCCCTGAAATCCCTGTGGCAGCCTGAAGGGATGGTGACTATCTTGGGACTCCTCTATGGGACCAGAGTCCAGGCAGGATTGAGGTGTCACTCCTGCAGCTCTGTGTGAGTCACACTGTCTGACATCCTGTCTTCGCTCGCCAGCAGTGACGTGTCCCATGAGATTCTGGGAGCTGTTCCTGGGAGGGGCTGAAGGAAGACAGGGCACTCCAGACCCCTGATCCAGGGGCAGAGACAGATGCAGGATGTCCCACAGTCTGCATTTGTGGGGTTATTTCTATGGAAGACCTCTGGGTACTTGATTAAAAAAACCATGTGTCTGTGACTTAAGGGAAGAGCATTACATAAGGCTATGTTTGTGAATCTGACCCTTCTTCTGGCACCACAGCAAGCTGTATTTTAAACCACTCTTCTGTCTTAATGTCTTGTGTTTGTTTTTTTTTTTTTTTAAATCTGCTTTAATAAGAGATGTCCTCCATTGTATTTAGATAGCAAACAGCCTCAGCCTGTGCACTGTGATTTTCTAGAGAGTTTTCTGGGAAAATGTCATTAAAATCAGTGTTATTTCCTGTTTCACTGTTTCTGACTTTACAAGTCTAAGCTTTGGAGGAATTTGGGAATACGGGCAAACAGCCAGAGTTCATTCGGGTGCGTTAGTCTCCCTACAGAGCTCTCCTCTTCCCCTTCCCCTCTCTCACTTTGTTGAAGATTTGTGGCAGCTTATAGAGAAAGCAAAACTGTGCCTGCCCTCCCTGCCAGGCTGGAAATCCCATGTTGGTCCTCACAGAGTAGTGATGACAAATGCATGGCTGTGTTCTGGGTGCTTGGGGAGATGTAAAACTGTGTCTGCTCACTGCGATGCTCACATGGTGATTTGTTGGTTTGATTCCTCAGGTCGCGAGCTGGCAAGCACAACCCTCCCAGGATACCCTCCACATGTCCCTCCTGCTGGACAGGGCAGCTACTCCACTCCAGCGCTAACAGGAATGGTGCCTGGTGAGTCTTCAGAACAGGGAGAGGAAGAAAAAATAAAAGGAAAGAAAATAGCATTTCAGGAGGGAGACATGGCCCTCTGTGAATGTTCTGTGCTGAGGCGAGCATGAAGCAGAAGCCACAGTGCTGGAGGGGCAGGGGAGGTGTGGAGTCATTTTTCAGGGCAGTAGGATCAGGCTCCCCAACACTGAAGGTCGTGCAGGCTGCAGAGTGCCAAAGCAAAGCAAAGCAAAGCGTTGGCACTGGGATGCTAAAGGAGCTTCCAGCCTCCCTTCTGTGGACCCTGAAGATTGCTCCATGTTGGGCCAGGCCAGGCTCTTTACATCGGACTCAGACTTTGCTCTAACCTGCTTATTTTATCCCAACATGCTGTATTCCTCTGTGCTGCCCCAGAGGTGAGGTCACAAGCCCTGGTCTCAACATTTCTGTGTGCAAATGTGAGTCCTGGGGACCCAGAGTTGTGCCCCGGACACTGTTTTTCTGTAATTGCCTTCCCCTTTTGGAACTTTGCAGTGGGAAATGCCAGGTGGCGTGAGCTGGCTGGTGGCCACTGCTTGCCTCTGTGGCATCAGGAGCTGAGGTTGTGCAGGTACTTGGGCTGGGCAGAGCAGGATCTGCAGGTTTGTCACTGTTGGTGTCACCCTCCATCATGGTTGGCTGCAGATCTGTGCGCAGTCCAGAGTAGGACGGTGACTTCTGAGGCTGGCAGCAAACAATGGCTGGGGCATGGCAGTGGGAGCACTTGCTCTTTTATCTTTCCTGGGTGGTTACCACCTGTTTGGGAGCAGCTGTCAGGGTGGGATGGCAAAGCTGCAGGATGTGGAGCTTGTTGTTGCTCAGCAAGAGGAGTGTAGTTTGGTGATGTAGAGTCATCTGAGCCGATTTTCCCAGGTAATAGATTTTATTTTTAACTACATATAGGCTTCTGTGACCCATTATATTGAATAACTGCACTGTTCCTCTCACTGGTTTCTTTAATAACAGCCTTCTGCTCCAGCTAGTGTGAAGGTCAGCTGCAATTCCTGTAGGTTCTCCATCTCATTTAAGTGAGAATTTGCTAACTAGCATTCAAAATGCGTTCTCAATTCTTCTTTGACTCCTGTCCTTTGTGGCACCAGTCTCAGAGCCTTGCTAAGGAAAGCACTGCAGTCTCTGGGGAGCTGACAGTGAGGCAGGTGGCAGACCTGGTCTGGTGCCATTGGCACATCCCCACTTGTTCCAAAATGGCCAAATTGTCATGTCCAAGCATGGGCATATGTTTGTTGTGCCAGCTCTCAGGGATTCATCTCATGACTTGCCTCTGCCTTGTTCTCGTTTTTGGAGCCTCTGCTAGAAATGTTCTTCCTTGATAAGATTTTTAATCATTAGCCATGAGTTTCTGCTCATAATTAAGCAATTGTGTGAGTTAAGTGCTTAGAGACTTGGGGGAAATGTATACATGATAAGACACAGGTAGTGTTTTGTTGCATGCTTGTTGCTGCTGCCTTTGCTTCTGCTGATGTGAGTAAACCTGCCCTCACCACACTGCAGGTGTTCATCCCACATGTGATGGTGTCTACAGCTTGCCTGTGAGGCAGGGGAGACCCTCCTGTTCCTTTGCATTTGCAAGACGTGTAGATTCAGCTTCATGTTCTGTGTTTGTCTCTTCTTCAGCCCCACAGTGCTCATCCCAACAGGAGTGGTTTTGTCCCCTGCCAGCCCCAGGTCCTTCCCTGTCGCTCACACCAGCAAGGATGCACACAGAAGCCTGTCTCTGCTGTATCTCCATGCCTTGTTCAAACATGTACTCTACGATTTCACATCTCCGTCATTCCTTTCCTGCAAAACCAGGGGTCTTGCATATCAACAGGGAATTTCCATTTTTATGTGGCTTGTGAATGTCTGCTGTGGCAGAGAACAAGCTATTCAAATACTTTTCTCTAAAGGAATCAAACAAGGAAACACATGCCTTTTAGTCCGGT
Organism: Grallaria varia; assembly: GCA_013396735.1. Taxonomy (NCBI): domain Eukaryota; kingdom Metazoa; phylum Chordata; class Aves; order Passeriformes; family Formicariidae; genus Grallaria; species Grallaria varia. The sequence continues at coordinate 250,579 of VWZG01009507.1, forward strand.
CCAGAGCAATTGAGAGCTCAAGCATTGCTTGAGGCTTCTATGACTTCATTCTCTCTACAGGTCACTGGTCCTGCTCTCTTCTCCTGCCTTTTGGTGACTGTCACGCTGTAGAGGGAGGGGAGCTCTCCCAGCACTCCACAGTGCTCTGACGTCACAAGGCACGAGTGAAATGCCATGACGAGGACAGATGGGCATAGATGGGTAAACAGCTGGCTGGGTCGTCAAGCTTGGAGGTGTTGGCTAATGTCACAGTTCAGCTGGGTGCTGGTGCCAGGCACGGAACAGCAGTGCATGGCCAGGGATCTGTCTGGGTTGACACCTTCATCCACAACCAGGAAAGAGCAGAGTTTTTCAGGTGTTCGGATGATGCCAAAGAGTGTGGTGCCGGCAGTAGGCTCCAGAGCAGGGTAGTAACATGGAGGCACCAAGGTAGACTGGGGAGGAGTGTGAAACTTAACAAGAACAAACAAAAAATCCTGCACTGGGAAAAGCAGCATGTTGTAACAGAAAGGGCTGAGGATTTTTTGGCTGCTGGAGGGACTCCAGGGATGTGGCAGAGCGGAGCTGAGCATCAGTTTGCTGTGTGCACTGGTGATGAACATGGCCAGCAACATTCTGGGCAGGAGCTGGAGGGAAGGGATTATCCCCCTCACTTGGACCTTCTGGACTCACAATGGGAATAGTGCTGTTTTGGGCCAACCAGGACTAAGAGCCAATGGGCCCAAGATGAAACAAGCAAAATGCAAACTGAGTATGAGAAAAATCTCCAAACTTTTCCCACAAGAGGTCACTCAGAGTTTTCAAGGTCAGCCTGGATGAAACCCTGAGCATTCTGGCCTGCTCTTATTGCTGATCTTGCTATGAGAAAGGTCTTGAGATACCCAAAGATCCTTCCATCCTGAAATGCCCTGTCATTCCATGACTGAAAGTGTTGATTAAGATACTACTGGAAATGCGCTGCAGAAATTTGTGTGCTTCTGCCTGATGCTGTGAGCAGAGTTGGAGTCAATAAGCTGTTAAGAGGAGGACAGCAGGTCCCTCTCTTGAAAAGAAGTAATGCCAACAGTCCATGTGGATGATACAGCTCTTCCCTACACCCCAGTTGCCATTAAATGAAAGAGCCATGAATCCCCCTTTGAAGACAGAGGGAGCCCTAGAGACAACTTCCCTGTCATGGAGAAGGTCGTAAACATCAACACAGGGACCAGGAGAAATCACACTCCACATTCCTCCCCCAACCCGTGACCATGGTCTCACCCTGCAGCAACCCCCAGTGTCACCTGCTTCCAGCGCCTGGCTTGACATCTCATCTGCCTTGTATGGCACCTGTCATGGGAAGCCACAGGGTAACAGGAACAGCCACTGACCTCACCTGGAACAGGGGATGCAGCCACACCTGCAGCAGCTTGCTCAGACTGAACACTTCTTTTTAACCCTTATTGTTTGGTGGCAGAGGCCTTGAAGCATGGAGAGTTAATGTAATCTTCTAAGTGTTCATTTTGTCTAGTGCAGATCTCTGTATATTCTCATTATCTCTTCAGAGCTTTAATCCACTGTTGATTCCTACTAGATTCATGGCCACCTGGATCCCACAGGTTAATGAGATGCTCTATGCAGAAATTATCCCCAATAATTTAGTACTGTTGTTACTATTTGCTCACACCATGACCTCAACCCTAATGTGCTGTCACTGGAAATATGGAGCAGTGTTTTCCCAGCAGCCTTTCCTTTGACTCTGGGAAAGAGTAGGCAGGAGCAAACTGCATCTTCTCCATCCTGTCCTGTACTTGCAGCCTGGAGCCTGGAGCCAGCTGTGCTTGGTCTGTTCCAAAGAGGTAGTCCCAGAACTGTTTACCTCTTCAGGTGGACGTGGTGCTGTCTTCTGCTTGCAGATGCTGCTCCTTCTGTTCCCTTTACTGCCTCGCGTTTGGTTTTGGGAGCACAGAAGCAGCTGGCTGGGAGTCCATGCTGGGAAACACAGTGTTTGCAGAGGTTTTACTCTTTGGTCTATGTGAATGACCCAGAGCCCTTTCCTGAGGTGAAGTGTTTGAAAAGAAGTGCAGCTGCTGGAGAGAACATTGGCTGGTCATGGAGAGCACACCTTTACTGTATTTCCCTCATCTCTGGGAGGCTGGGTCTTCTCTCCAGCTCTGCTCCTCATCCTGTGTGGGCTCTGGGGTTGGCATGGTGACAGGCACCAGTGCTGCTTGCCTGGGGTATTTTCTTCATCCTTTGTGGCTTCACATACAACCAGCCTGTTTCCAGCACTGAGTCAAGTCTGTCTTCACAGATCACTACTTATGCCTGTGGGTCTGCTTCCAAGAGGTATTTGAAGGTCTGTGTCCTCCCATGTGTGGGGCAGATGGTGGCCATCAGCAAGGGGATAGAAGGGAAAATGGGAGGAGTGATGCTGGAGCTCCAGCATGTGTGACTGCTCCAAGGATCCTGTCCCAGGAGCTGTGTCCCTTTTGGGTATTGATGGGGCTGGGGCAGACGGGCTTGCATCAGTTTCATTGCTGAGACAGGGCTTGGACAAACCATGCCTGTGTACAGTTTCAGCACGTGCATGCCCTTACCATCATGCTCATGATGCAGCAGCTGAGCTGAACAAAGGTCATATGCAAGTAGCCATAATAATTCACTGAAATACTTATTCCAGTTCTTATGTCAGAAGTGCTGGGACAGCAGACCCTGGTGCCTCTCTGTTTCTGTCCCCCCATTCCCTCGTCCCTTCTCCAGGATTGGAATCCCCACTCTGCCACCCCTTCTCCCCTCCCTGTGGCTGCCATTCACCCCATTCCCTCCTCTCCTGGTGGGCCCTGCATGCCTGGTGACAGGAAAGGGTAGACTGTCCGGAATAGTGATGCTGAAAATATAGTCATTAATGGGACTCTCGAAACCCAGATGTCCTTTCTGAGCACCGGTAATTTGTTTTTAATGAAAAACCATGCAGTGACCCTGAACAAATGAATTTCCTTTATAAGAAGTCTATGTGCAATTACCCGACTAAAGGGACCTGAAAACAGTGACATTCAAAACTAGGCTTCGAAGGGAAAGGCATAAAAAATGGCAATGCTGTTATTAGCAATCTTTTGTCTAGGGGAAGATGCACATTCTGATGTGTGAAGGAGAAGGAGATGATGTTGTGAAACAAAACACGTGGTTTTCCAAACAAGTTTTTTCATTGTGCCTGGCAGGTGTTGATATGGAGGAACAGTGAGGTTGTGTGACCTCTTCCTGTTGGGGCTGTTTGTTACACCTGAGCCTGCAAGGGATAGCACCCTCTGTCAGCCCACTGGCACCCAGCCTGGAGCAAGGGGCACTGAGGGCCAGAATGCCAGTCTCGTGTTGTAGAGGGGTCAGGAGGTAGCTATTCAGATGTGGGATTACCAGGATCCAGTCTGTAGGTGTTGGTGGGATTTGGTCCCCCCGGCATGCTGAAGACTTTATTCATAGTTATTTTCATGTGTTTGTGTTTTTTGTTCTGGTTCTGCCTTTTCCAAAGTTTTGTGATAGCGTGTCATAATCTCCTAACATGTGGCAGCAAATATTTAGAAGGTAACAGAGAGGCAGTTGAGAGATCAAATACCTGAAGCCAGGGGCAGAGAAAGCAAATTGCAGTATGTGGTATGTCAGAGGGCATTGGTGAACCAGGTCCTCCTCTTATGTACAGTGTAACACTGGACCCGCTTGGTTATTTGAACAGTGATGCTGTTGTGGCTAGTCAGCATGAAAAGAGACTCAGGCCCTTTAAGCTGGAAGGACCTAAAGCAAATAAGGAATAAACAGTTCTTTAGTGCAGCAGAAAGTTTTCACATTACCTCCTCAGAGCTTGGAGCTGGCTGCCAAGACTGTTTGCTATCTGCTCCATTTGCTTCCTGCTTGTGGTGGGGATGTGTATCTCCGATTGGGTATGCCAGTGTTGCCAATTCTGGCAGCTCAAGTGGCTCAAACACAAATGTCCCTCAGTGCACCCCAAAAACACCTTCAGCCTCTTCAGGTACATAAAAAAGCACCCAAAGGTTCACCACCACCACCACCAGAAGAGCTGCTGCCAAAGGGCAGAAGTGCTGACATATGTCCTGGTTAAGTTTTCCCAAGTCTGAGGTCCTCCCACCCTTCTGTCATCTTGAAAGACAAATCCTGGAGAAGGTTCATTACATATGATGGAGCATGTGATGTGCCATCACAAGTATCTTGGGGCAATTCCAGATTGCAAATCAGCTGACAAATGATTCCCTTAATTAATAACGAAGTAGTTAAGTAAGTGGTATATATTTATCCCTGCTTGTGTGCATTTTGAATGAGGGTCTGCCAGCATCTTGGAAGCCTGGTGAAATGTTTTGGTTTTCATCTCTTACGAAAGTCATTCCTTTACTTCCACAGACTATAGATAAAATTTATATTGTTTTCAACATGGTGTTGTCAGATATTTCACTGAATTGATTTAGAAATTAAGCTGGAGAGGACAAGAACGTTAAATGCTGGAAAGCCAACAGCCTTGGGATCTGCTGTTCCACCTTCCCCTTGCAGAGCTGTCTGTCACCTGGAGTCAGTTAAGCCCTCTGCTCTTCCCCCCAGCTGATGGTGTAGTCCTCAGCGGCCCATGTATGGCAAAGCAAGACCCCTTTCCTCTGCCGGCTTCCTCTGCTCTGTCCGTAATTTTTGCCTCCTGTCGAGGTAAGACTATGCGTATCTAAACATAAGCAAGTCGTAGTATGTATAAACAAAGGGATCTGTATTTAGGAATGAGGAGGAGGAGAGAAAACGTATTGCTCCAGTCTTTGAAAATTTCTATGCATTTGTAATAACAAAATTACCATAATTTGCTCGTTAACGCAGCTAGATCAGTCAAGCATTGTTCCAAACATGCACAGGCTGCCTCTCGCTCCAGGTCTGCCAGTGAGTTAAGCACGGTGGAAATTAGCATGCAAATAGCCCTAATTCGGCCGAGCTGTCAGATCCGCATTCAGCCGCTTGTTCCCTTTGAAATCCCTGACAGAAGCAGCTCAGGCAAGTCCACCCTCCAGTAGATCCAGCCAGAGGAGGTACCGAGGGGGCACCTCCTGAGTGACAGTTTGGCTGCCTTCGGTCACATCCATCCGTCGTGTCAGCCGGCAGCGGCGACACCGAGGGCCGCGGGGTGGGCGGCGGCGTCCGGCCAGAGCTGCCCCGTCCCGCAGCTGCCCCGTCCCGCTCCGGGAGCTGCCCAGTCCCGGAGCTGCCCCGTCTCGGAGCTGCCCCGTCCCGCTCCGGGAGCTGCCCCGTCCCGCAGCTGCCCCGTCCCGCTCCGGGAGCTGCCCCGTCCCGCAGCTGCCCCGTCCCGCTCCGGGAGCTGCCCCGTCCCGCTCCGGGAGCTGCCCCGTCCCGCAGCTGCCCCGCCCCGGAGCTGCCCCGTCCCGCTCCGGGAGCTGCCCCGTCCCGCAGCTGCCCCGTCCCGCTCCGGGAGCTGCCCCGCCCCGCAGCTGCCCCGTCCCGCTCCGGGACGGTGCCGGGCTCTGAGGCTCCGGGGGCTGAACGGCGCTGCCCTTGAGAGACGGGAGTACTCTGTTCAGATATCAGTGTTCAAGTGAAGGTGCTGCTTGGGTCAGAATGTGTTAATGTTTGCGATATAACCGCAGCCAGGCCAGGGGTGTTGGTTATGGAGCTCATCACTGCGGAGGGTGCGGCTCTGGGCAGAGCTGCGGGGCTGCCTGGCGCTGCCGCTGCCGCTGCCCACGGCCCGTGCGGGTGGGGGAACAGGGAGGGAGACCCCAAACTGATGGCACAGGGTTATGTACTGCATCCCCAGAGGGCAACCGTGGGACCATTCCAGCTTCGAGATGCCCACAGGGACATCCTGGTGGCTGCTGAGAATAGGGTCTGTTCCCTGTTAATGATCGTTCAGTGTTACGGTTCTCATGTGCTGCCCACCTTTAAGCAATACTGGTCATTATAAAAGCACTGAGAAACACTGAGAATTAAAAAAGTCTTTTGTTGCTGTTTTGTTGTTGTTGTTCTTGTTTTGTTTTGTTGGTTGATTTTTTTTGTTTGTTTGTTTTGTTTGGTTGGTCGATTAGCTGTTGTTTGTTTTTTGTTTTGTTTTGTTTTGGGGTGTTTGGTGTTTTTTTTTTTTTTTAATTTGGGGTGGTAGGGAGTTAAATTACTAAACATATTTCTGTTCTCTGCAAGACAGTGGTTCTGAGACCTGTCATGCTGGGGCTACAACAGACTGCCTCAAAACACCCAGAGCCAAAAATTTAAATATGAGATGCTTGTAGATTACATGTTAAAAGCTCACTGGTTGCATTTGCAGTGTAGGACCTGACACATGGATCTGATTGGCAGAGTTTGCCCTACACAGGGTCAGTTTGCCCCTTCCCAGGCAGCTTCCTATGGGAAGGTAGGAGCAGATTTAGAGAGAATTTCGTAACAGATCATTGTTTTCCCAGCTCTCAAAGCCAGCAGTGACAGCAGCTGCCTGGGTGATACACCCTCAGTATGGGAGCTTGGTATCCAGCCAGCATGAGGTGTGCCAGGGGTGAGGCACACTGCTGCATCCTCTGACCAACACGGATCCACTCCTTTTTGCTGGGTATGTGTCATTATGGACAGCTGTTATTTGGTGGAAACACAGTAAGGGAAAGCAGTAAAAGCTAACTGTAATTAGAAAGCCATGAGGTATAAATTAGCTCTGATTTTGGAAAATTGTGGTTTGGGTCAGTGAAGCAGAGGTGTGAGGGTGTTGAGGCACTGTCACAGGTTGCCCGCAGAAGTTGTGGTGGCCCCATCCCTGGATGTGTCCCAAACCAGGTTGCATGGGGCTTGGAGCAACCTGGTGTAGTGGAAGATGTCTCTGCCCATGGCAGTGGGTTGGGACTTTAAGGTTCCATGCAATCCGAACCATTTTATGATTCTATGATTGCTGCCCAGTGTCCTGAGCCACATACAAGCCTCGCCTGTAAGCGTGGAAGGCACAATTCGTGTTTGCATGGATCTTCATGTACATGCAAGGCTTGACTCAACCCACTTCCACGTGTTAAAGTTTCTCAGACCAGAGGAACAGCCATGTGAGAGCACACAAAATGATTTATCATTTCTGAGCATTTGTTTTTTCATGCTAGTGTCTCCTTGTGTTGTGTCAGCACCCAGAGTTTAAAAAAATTGGAGATTACAAAAGCATTGCAGTTGAGAACAGCAGGTTGTTGGAGCTTTGAGCCCTTTGAAGTGCCCAGCATCTGTCAAGGCTGCCAGCAATGGCTTGGCCACTGGAGCACCTAATGTGTGGGGTGTGTGCAGGAGCCAAACCCAACCACCAGAATCAATCATGCAGTTTCCTGACAAATTGTGTTTCACGACAAGCAAATAGTGAGATCCCCAAAGTAAGCACAGTGGAAAGCATTTCTTGGCCTGCTGTGTCAGGAAGCATAATGCCAGGAATTGGTGAGGAGCCTGGTCTCGTGGGTATGTGCATTGGGCTCTTGGGAGCTATGAGTCCCCTGGGGCATGTGCCACAATAGTCACGGTGTCCTCAAGCATTGGCCTGCTATGCATCATCTCTTCCCCACCTGTGTCTTCTCTTCTTGGCAAAAATTTTGTCTGATTCAATTGGATCAAACCAGGCTGGCATCTACAGACACTACTTGGAAATTGCTTAGGGTACAAAGCAGAGAGTCCGTTGTGCCAGAGGAATGAGCTGCCACTCCCCCAGAAACTGACCTGAGGTCAGCCGACATGTTTTCACTTTGCATTAAAAGGATGACTGTAATGTGGATGTGGTGTAAAACGAAAGTAGTGTTGAGAAAATCAAGTGAGACATTACCTGTCTTCTGTCACTCAGGCATTCATTTGCATTGTTTTTGGTGTCAGAAAGTAAAACTGACATCACTGCTGGGGACTTCTCTCTATTTCAGAGTTTGAAAAAGGTACTCACAGTGGCAGAAGGCAGGAGGCGGACTCTGCTGATGTGTTAAAGCCCCAATCCAGGTGTGGATGAAGCCTGCAGTCCCCCTGAAAACCTGGTCTTTGAGGCAGAAGGGCTGAGATGCTGAGATTTTGTGTGGCTCAGCTAGTAGAGCTCATCCATGAAGGGGATTTACACAAGCACAAGAAACTTTTCCATCCACTGAAGATGTGCCATCTCAGCAGAAAGGACACTGCCCAGCCCTCACCTGGTGCAGCTCAAGCTGCTAGCCCAGTCCCAGTTGAGCCATGGCCAGCCCATAGTGGGGTCTGACATGGTCACGAAGGACTGAGGCACTGCTGGAATGCCTGAAAATATGCTGGTGTGGGAAGGTGCTCTGTTTCCTGCCCCCATTCACACACCTGTGTTTGCATAGAAGTGAAGACAGCCTTCGTGTTGGCAGTAACACACATTTATCAAGCTACCAAAATGCGTGATTTTCAGACTTTACAATTTCCACACTCTATGTTATTATGGCTTGTAACATTTTATCTACTTCTGCTACTAGCTAAATTACTTGTGTAATTCCTGGAAGTAACCACACATTTCAGTGTCATTATGAAAGCTGAATTACAGAAAAGGCTCAAGTCAGGATGAAGCATGGAGTGGAATGATTTAATCTGAACCAAGCACAATGTTTCTGCTGCATAGTGTGGAGGATTTCATCCCACAAGATACTTCTTGGGACTTTTTACACCAATTTGAGATGAAACCACATTGCAAAGCGAGGTTTTTTTTTTTTTTTGAGACTGTTGTTTTCCCATTCATTTCACTAGCACTATCAAGCTAATCATCCTGGAGCAAAGAAGGTGAAATGGTGCCTGCCCTGATGTGCCATGGGGCTGCACGTCTGCCGGTCTGGAGAGCCTGGGCAAATAGGCATGGAGAGGTGTCCTGCATGGATGCATCCTCTGTGCTGCTTGTCCACTCCATGACCTTGTCCACGTCATTCTGTGCCATACATCCATTCTGTGCTGCTCATCCACCATATGCCCCTTGTCTGCTCTGTGACCCTCATCTGCCCTGTCCCCTTGTCCGCTCCGTGCCCCTCATTCTCTCCAAGCCCCTCACCTACTCAGTTGTAATGGGCAAGGGGTGCCATGGGGCTTTGCAAGGGTTGCAGCAACCTCACAGACCAGGCTTGGGGAGGGACATTCTGGGGTGAGCAGCTGCAGCAACTGGACAGAGTGACAGCCTGTCCCTGCCCCTACTTCTGGCAGTACCAGCGTTGAGGTTCTGTGCATGGCAAGAGTAGATACTGATCTTGGTGGCAGTGCAGTTTCTTGCTGCACAGTCTGCCCAGGGTCCCAACACCCTGCATACCAGTGGCTGGTGGAGAGGGCAGAGAATGCTGCAGGGGCAGCTGGAAGAGGGAAGGGGCAAACTCCTCATTGTTATTAATTGCAATGCCATCTTCTATGTAGATTAGTTGAGCAGTTGTGCTCCAGCGACAGAGAGATAAATCTCTCCTAATGCAGTTCCAATATGGTTGCTCTGTGGCACCACCTACCTTTGTTGTATTAAAGTTAAATACCTTTGTGTACAAAAGTTTAAAGTGCATAGCTAAAACCTATGTGCTTGCAGTAATTGCGAATGTAAATCTTTTTGTCATCCTGCAAAGACTAGGTAAGATATTTCATAAATATGTCAGAAGCAGCATTAAAATTTTATGGCAGGCAGCACGGGTCGAGAATACTACAGTGACTTCTCAGCAAGGTACGTCCACCTTAACCCACAACTCATTAGTCATTGATGGGATTTTGTGCCTTGTAGCTTCTTGGAAATGAGGTAGTGTTAAAAAAATCTGAATGTTACTGTTTTCTTGAAATATGACAGCTTATTCAGAACGCTAAAATAGTACATCTTTGAGCAGGTGCTAGCTAATGTAAAGATAAAAAAAGGGGGAAAGAGTGGCCAATCTGTGTGATCATAAAAGGATATACAATCATCATTATATGTTAATTGGCAGTCTTGATGGGACTGGGAACTTTGGAGAGATGCTCTTGGAATGCAACCAGGTGCTTTCCAAGCACAACTGTGATCAACTTCTCTTTGACTGATGTACAGGAATAATTAGCCAATGTAGGAGCTAATTTCATTTTGAAATCACATGTGTGCAAATTCGGGTGATGGCTGAACCTCGACTGTTCATTTAAAAGTTAATGACTGCAAAACATGACTGACATGGACTGGCTGTGCTTTTGGTGAGTGTCAGTGTATGAAGAGTCATAGATGATGAAAAGGTATCTGTTGTTCCACTTACAGTGGTTTTGCCAGATGACTTACAAGCCTACATGTGTAAGGAGCATGCATGGACCTGTATGTCTATGTTGGCAGGTCTCTATCAGTGTATGTCTGTCCCTGTGTGTGGGGTGTGTTTCTGCACATGTACCCTTGGTGCTTCTGGAATATATTTGCTCCTGGTGCTACAGTCCCTGACATCCCAGGAAAAGACTCCTCAGTCCCCTTGCCAGCAGCTCCATATGTGATACCTTACTAGCTAAGGGAGCAGACCCTTGGTTTTGCCCCCAGCATCACACTGGTATCCAGATGGGTTGCTGTGAAGGTGTCTGTAGGAAACTGAACATGAAGTGTATAGTTTCATATGGTTGTTTGTATATGTACATGCAGCTTCTTGGGAAAAAAAGGGATTGTTCATCCTGCTTCTGGGAGAGAAAAGAGTTGTAACAAATAAAAGCTATTTCCCTGTTTGTTCCGGTTTGTTGGAGGATGGTATTGCAGGTTCAAGTGTTTAAGCAGAGTGTAGCTTACTCCAGTGGCCCTGGTGATTAACAGTTACTGCCACATTTTCTTGCTCTTCTTTCAATGGGCAATATGTCTTATTAATCGTACAGAATTAGTGGCAATACCTAGATCCTGTGTCAGTGTCTCAGGGTTGGCCTGACCGTTGCAGCATATTGCAGTTACAGAGGCTGTGTTTTGGTTAGAAGTGGATGAAATTTTTGACAAAGTTCTGTCATGTTGTATTTAAACAATATGGATATAGAGCTTAGTGCTCTAAGAACTCACTGTCAGGTTTTTTTTCTTTTCATTTAAGGTCAACAAGTGAAGGTTTTGTTCTGTGTAAGGAAGATTTTACTTGAAAATCATTAGTGAGAGCTTTTCTTTTGACAAAATATATTATTTTCAATTCCATCTTCAAAAAAAAAAAAAAAGAAAAGGAAGGAAAAAAAGAGAAAAAGAAGGATGGGATATTAATTGAACAGAAAGCATTTCACCCTTTCCATTTTTTAGTGCTTTACTCACTTCTTTCCTTTTGGAATAGATGGGTTGCTGGATGCAATACCCCGTAAGTGCACTGAGGTAAGAATGAGAGGAGCTCCCCATTTTGATTGGAAGATCTCAGATGTGTTGAAAAGTGGCTTCTCTTTTTTGAAACTGCTCTTTGAAAAGGTGTTCCAAAATGGTTTTTTTCAATCCCCTTGGGAAATATTTCTTTTCTATTAAAGGTACTTCCCACCACAGCTCTTGCCAGCCCCAGTGCCGTGTGAGCTCAGGGAGCTGCTGTCATGCATCACTGTGCTCAAAGCAGGACTGTGTCTTGTTGAGGTGGGGGTGGCATGTGCATTGCTTGCAGTAATGGGCACAAGGGTGACATCAAGTCACCTGAAGTGGTTGTATGCCCTCCCAGGCTGCTGGATCCTTCCAGGAGAATCTGGCTGCAGCATCCATGACCACATGTTGGACCTCTCATTCAGCCTGGCACAATTTCTGGTAATCCAGTCTTGAGAAAATTTCCCCAGCCTGCCTTTCAAAGGCTGGTCTTTGAGTCCCATGGGCTTGTCCTGGATTGTAGCTGGTTATCACCCTGAGCGTCTTCATTGAGACAAATCGGGTAGGTCATGGCAGGCTTTTGCTATATACGGTGTATGTTTCTGCTCAGCTTCTTCCCAGGGGGAGCGTTGTTTCAGAAATATGTGCTTCATTGCAGTAGGGCTGTAGTTTGGTAATTAGTCCCATTTTTTTGCATCTCTGTTTTTTGTAGCATGTAGACTGCTTCGTCTCAAGCAGACAAGTTAGCAGCCAAGTGTGTTTGATCTGCAGAGCAGAAGGCAGAGTGAACCATTTTCCTTCCTCCTGTGGGACTTCTGGACAAAGAATAGGGACCAGGAGGACTGGTAGTTAGCCCATGGCATGCCCTGGGTCTCTAGTCCCCCAGCTTAAATGCAGCTGGTATTTGCAGATTAGAGCAGTGTGTATCACTGATCCTGCTGTTTGTTAGTGAATGTTGAAATGGAAGAAAGTGCAAGATTCAATCAAAACAAAAACCAACAATAAGCATTACTGTGGATTTTTTTCAAAGGTACAGTTTGTTTTCCAGTTCAGATTTTTGGATATATTTTGGTTTTTTAGCCTCACTGCACTCAATTTGAAAACTTAATATCTCTCTCTGAATTTAAAGAAAAAGACTTATTTGGGAAACAACTGATTTTTATAAAAATTAAAATCCAGGACTCTTTTTCACTGAAAGTTTTTGTCCAAATTGCTACAAATTTTCAAAAATATGTTAGTGATGTGAAGCAACTTTTTTTTCCTGTGAGATGAAGTTTTAACTGAAAGGTGCTTACCGGCTCCCCTGCTCATGGGGAAAACTTCTGAGCAAGTGAGTCCTGTGAGTTGCAGAGGCAGCAGCATCCCAGGCAGGGCTGCAGACTTCATTCTCTCTCAGGAGAGATAAACAGGGCAGAAGAGGTGGAGGGGTGGCATTATATGTAATAGAAAGGTTAGAATGTATGGAGCTCACAGTTGGCAATGGCACAGTTGAGAGCCTCTGAGTGAGAACCAAAGGGCAAAGAAATAATGCAGATATCATCATGGGAGACTACTATAGACCTCTCAGCCTGGAAAGTGGCACTGATGAATTATTCTATGAGGAACTAAGGGATACTTCCAAATTAACTGCCCTTGTCCTTATGTGAGACTTCAACTTGCCAGAAATTAACTGAGAGCATCACACAGCTGGCACAACCTAAAATCCTGGATGACAACTTTATGGAACAGACGTAAGGGACCCAACTTGGAAAAATGCCCTCCTTGATCTTCTGCATGTCTACAGAGTGGATTTTGTGAGTGAAGTGGAGATTGGTGGATGTCTTGGCGACAGCAACCACAAGACAATCAAATTTAAAATCTCTGTTGACAGGAAGAAAAGTGCCAGCAAAACCTCAATTCTGAACATGAGGAGAGGGGACTTAAGGCTGCTCAGGGAATTAGTAAGGAAGGCCCCCATGAAAAATGTTTTCCCAATGCTGGGGTCCATCAGTTCTGGTCTTTTTAAGCATCACCTCTTAAGGGCACAGGACCAGCAATTCCCAAATGTCAGAAGTCAAGTAGGCGAGGCAGAGGACCGGCTTGTCTGAGCAGAGATGTTCTCTTGAAAATAAGGCAAAAAAGGAAGGTGCATGACAGTGGAAGCAAGTTCCAAGTGACATGGGAAGAATACAGAGTTTCTGCTTGCTGTTACAGGGATAAAATCGGTGCAGTCAAAGCTCAACTGGAGTTGAAGCTGCCAGAAATGTAGGGGATGATAAAGTTTTTTTACATACTTTAATGGTAATGAGCAGTGTAGAAATATCATTATCCTGTTCCTGAATGAGGATGGTCAGCTCACAAACAGGGATAGAGACTAGGCAGAGGTGTTTAGCGCTTTCTTTAGCTGTGTCTTCGACATGGATCATGGACCAAGGAGATCTCAGAGCCCTGAGCTGGAGGACCATGACTGAGACTGATCAACTAGTCAACTTTGAAATTGTGTGGGATCTGCTGCTCCTGCTGGATCCCTAAAAATCTATGGGGCCTCATGGGATTAATTCCAGAATCCTCAAAGAGCTGCTGATGTCATTGCAAAACCTCACTTGATGATTTTTGAGTGATCTTGGGTATCCAGAGAGGTCCCATCTGACTGGAAGCCGGCAAACATCGTCCCGGTTTTCAAGATGAGCAAGAAGAAGGACGCCAGAAACTACAGGACTGTCAGTCTCATTTTAGTGCCCAGGAAAGTTATGGAAAAAATTGTTTTTGGAGGTATTGACAAATTCCTGATAGGCAACACAGTCATTGGTTGCAGCCAGCACAACTTCATGAGAGGAAAGTCCTGCTTATCAAACCTGATTTTCTTTGACAAGGTAATCCACCTAGCTGATCAAGGGAAACCAGTTGATGTAATTTTTTTTTATTTCAGTAAAGGCTTTTGAATCTCTTCATCCCAGGATCCCTCTGGACAAACTCTCTAGCCCACAGCTGGATAGACATCATGTGGTGGGTGAGCAGCTGGCTCATGGGGCCAAACTCGGAGGGTAATAGTGAATGGGGTAACATCAGACTGGCAAGCTGCCACTAGTGGGGTTCCGCAGGGCTCCATCTTAGGCCCTCTGCTCTTCAACATCTTCATGAATTACTTGGATGCAGGACTGGAAGGGATACTAAGCAAGTTTGCAGATGGCACAAAACTCCGAGTACCTGTTGACTCCCTCAAAAGCAGGGAGGCCCTGCAAAGAGACCTTGACAAATTAGAGGAGTAGGCAATCACCAGCCATATGAAGTTCTACAAGGGGAAGAGCCAGATTCTGCACCTGGAATGAATCAACCCTGGATGTATGTGCTGACTGGGGAATGAGATGCTAGAAAGCAGTGCCACAGAGAGGGACCTGGGAGTCCTGGTTGATGGCAAGTTGAATATGAGTCAGCAGTGCCCTGGCAGCCAGGAGGGCCAGCCATGTCCTGAAGTTCATCAGGCAAAGCATTGCCAGACAGTTGAGGGAGGGCATTGTCTCGTTCTGCTCTGCACTGGTACAGCCTCATCTTGAATATTGTGCGCAGTTTTGGTCATGGCAATATAAGAAAGACATGAAGCTATTAGAGAGTGTCTGGAGGAGGGCAGTGAAGATGGTGATGGGCCTTGAGGGGCATCTGTTTGGGGAAGGGCTGAGGGCACTTTGTTCAGCCTGGAAAAGAGGACACTGAGGGGAGCCCTCATTGCAGTTACAAATTCCTCATGAGAGGAAGAGGAGGGGCAGGCACTGGTGTCTTCGCTGTGGTGACCAGTGAAAGAACCAATGCAAAGGCCTGAAGTTGTGTCAAGGGAAGCTTAGGTCAGATACTAGAAAGACGTTCTTCAACCAGAAGCTGCTTGCGAGCTGGAACAGGCTCCCTGGAGAAGTGGTCACAGCACCAAGTCTGGCAGAGTTCAAGAAGCATTTGAAGAATACTCCTGGGCACGTGGTGTGACTCTTGGGGACAGTCCTGTGCAGGGCTAAGGATTGGACTTGGTGATCCTTGTGGGTTCCTTCCAACTCAGTACATTCTGTGATTCTGTGTTTCTGTGATTCTGCTTTGGTGTATATCCACCTTCAGTTCAGGCCATGGTTGGCCTTACGGCAGACAGAACTTCAATGCAATAGATTTCCAGGCGGTGTTTGTATAGCCGCTGCCTCACAGAGCCAGGTGGTGATGTGCAGGTATGAACGTGTGGCTCAGTACAGTACTTTTCTCGGCTCCCCATGCAGTCAAGCATGTCTTCATTACATGAGTAATGATTGCTATTGGAATTCACTAAAGAACTTTATGATCCATGTGATTATTTCCACAGGAGAAAATGATAGGAAAAAAAAAAAGTCATCAGAGTGTTCATTTCAAAAAGGAAGGTCCCTCAGCACAAGGGAAAGGTAAACTTGGGCCATGTGAGGAGAGGTTTTGGTCTGCAGGAGGCCAAGTTAGATAGAGCAGATTGTTTTTAAACTTAACCAGAACCTCAAGAAGGTGTGGGGAAGGTCTCCCTGTTCCTGATCTAGCTCTGAATTTTGTCCCCTAACCTTCTGTTCTTGTTCCTTAAGCATGTTTGTTGAACACCGTTTTTTCTGGTTTGTCTTAATTTCCTGACAAATGGAAGAGCTGAGTAAGGCATTGTCCTAAACCTAGAGTTTGGTTAGCAGAAAGGCCCAGTAGTGGGAACTGGTTGAGAAGGCAGCTGCTGCAACAGGTCTGGCAGGAGGGGTAGTGCAGATGCGGGGTTGTGGTCACTCTCCCTGTTGGGTGACAGCTGGGAGCCATCACATGGCTGTGACAGGGAGGGAGGGCACATTGTACCACCTGCATATGGTGTTACTCGTAGCCATCACATGTATAGTAATCTTCCACCCCCATGTTCCTGATGGCTTGGTCCTGTTGCAAATGTGTGTGCAAAAATCTGATATCTGAGGAAACACAGCAAAAAATGTCCAAATGTGTCTGCCTGCATGCATCTGTCTCTGGTTGAGCTGTACTGGCCCTGAAACTTCTCATTCATAGGGTCTTCTGAGACTTCAGTGTTATACTTGGAAGTGGCATATGAAACTTCTTTGCTGAATGTTTACTCAAGCTGCGTTTCAGTCCAAAAGGTACCAGCAGCTGGATAACAAGCGTGTTTCATGTTTGACTAGGCTGCTGATTTCTGGTGGTGTTGTCTCACAGTCCCAAGGAGATGAGGCTAATGGACACACTCATGACTGCTGTATTATCTCAAGAGACGACAGCTGGGTACTCTGCATGGTGAATTGGGGTAGTGCAGTGACAGTGGTCAAGCTTTCTCTGTTCTGGGAAGTTTCCACACCTTAAATGAACATGGCCTCTGTCAGAACTGACCCTGCTTTGAGCATCTGCCCATCCTCCTGCCTTTCCACAGGGCTGAAAGTTTTTCATCACCCTTCTTCCTTGCATCCAGTGCTGGTGTATGGAAGGGCCTGCATCCTCCCCATTCCCCGCAGGAGTAGTTCTCTAAAGCCACAGCAGTGTAAAAGACAGGGTGAAATCTCTTCCTTCACCTCTTAGTTCTTGAGATTTTTATGCTCATACTTCTCAGTTTCCCTGCAAATTACAAAGGAAACTTGCAGGAAGCTTACCTTAAAGCCAAGCAGACTGGTAAATGTGAGTTTGTAATTTCCAAAGAAAATGTTCCAGAGTGGACAGTGCTGTTTTACAGCAACTGAAGGTCCATCCAGCACCCTCAGACTGCAGCCACCTGAGTTGACCGCATGGTCAGGGGGTCTGTCTCACTGTCTCAAGGTGGAATGCATTTCTGAGGTCTTGCCACTGGCTTGTAGCAGCAGTGTTACTGGGAATCCTTCTTTTCCCTTTTTCTGCTGTACCTTTCCCTTGACGGGTGACAGAAAGGTCTCACCCTTTTTGGGCTACAGCTACATGGAGCACTGTGGCAGTGTGGAGCCAGGTCTGTGACAAGAGGTGGCCTAAGTCTGGCAGGAATCCTTTGTTTTGTGTCTTTGTGTCTCAGTAAGTCGAGATCTACTGAGAAGGGGGCTTACCATTTCATGTGGAGGAAGGATGTGTCCAATTACCACCCCTTCCTTGTGGAGCAGGCAGGCATCATGCTTGTGTGTGTGACATGCTGCATGTGTGTGTGTCCCTGGGTGGCTGATTTGTGGTGTTTGTTTTTGAATGGGGCAAGGGCCATCTGGTAAAAAGTGCTGTCAAGAAGTAAGGCTGATGGACCTTAGAATAGCTGGTGGAATTCACAAGACAGTCATGTAGCGTTCATTCACCTATCTTAGTTTCACTTATGGCCGTACCATTTTTCTGCTCAGGTGCTGCGGTGGTAGTCGCTGGGCTTGAGACTTTCTCCCCACTTCTCCTTTTCCCCTCCCCTCTCTCATGTTTCTTTCCTCTCATTTTCCTTCCTGCCCTTCTCTTTCATCCCCTCTCTCTCTCTCTCCCCCTCTCTCTCTTTTCCCCCCCGCGCAAGGCTGATGGATATGCAGAGTATGTTAAGAAGCAAGCAATACTGTCACTGAGCTGATGGTGCTCAGTGACTCCTCGAGCTCCTGGCTGGTCTGTACTGCAGGAGCTTGACACTCTGACCACTGAGGCATAAAAAACAGAGAATTGGAAGCCTCAGCCTGACAGGCACTGGAGCATCCCCCAGAGAGGGTCCACGATGTGTGTCTGTGTGCGAGTGTGGGGAGGAGCGCAGTGGGGATGGTGGGGGAGGAGAGCAAGGCAGGAGAGGATGAAACAATGAAATGTCAGCCCATTCCCACCCGCAGCCCTGCTGTAGCACTGATGAACGTTTGCAAAGTGCTGCTGCCCGCTCTGTGGCGTGCACAGCATCAGCGTGGGACACACTGGGTCTGTGTAGCCTCGGGAGGACAGGAGAGGGGAGAGGCAGGCGCGAAGAAGAGAGAAGGAGGGAGAAGGGGAGGGAAAGAGGGCAGTGGGACAGCTGAAAATAAGGGATTGTCCAAGGGGAGCAGGCTCCCCCTTGGGACGCAGCTCTTGCAGGCATGTGACAGCTCACTATGAACGTCATTTGAAGCTGGGGGTGCTCCTGGTGCACAAAGGATAGGACAGGGTCTTCTGTGCACTCTGGGCAAATAGGCTGTGGCAGGAATCAAGGTCTGTCCTGCTGTCCTGTCTGCCCTGTTCCTCTGTGCATGCACTGTGCAGCTCTAGAGGAGGACAGAGAAGCAAGACTCTCCCATCAGCTTTCACATGTCATGTTGGTCAGGCAGTACAACTGTTTTGACTAACTAAAAAAGGGTAAATCTTTGAATTTCTCACTTACCTGTGGAGAGGAAGAAATAAAACCCCTGTGGAAGGTGACATGTGATCCCCTCCCTATAGAGGAGGCACCCACAGCCTGAGGGGATTTCTGTGCTCCACACTGGCAGGAGCCTTCAAGCACTGGGAAACATCATGACACAAGTGAAGTTCCCAGGCTGATTTGCTGCCCATGTGCTTTGCAGGCTTGGGCAAACACCAGAAAGACAAAGCTGGGGCAGAGACCTGCTGGAAACCGAGAGGCTCTGGAAACAGGGGGCAAGGAGGGAGGGCTCTGGGTGAGGCAGCAGCCTCAGCTGTGGTGGTGCAGAGGCTGAAAGCCCAGAGAGAAGCTGTTGTGTCCTGCAGGAAAGAACTGGATTCCTAGCTTGCAGAAGGGAATGAGGATGCTTTTGGTAGAGGTCCCAGTACGTTAGGTACATTAGGCTCTTGACATCTCTTCTGGCATTGCCAGCTTTGCTGTGCCTCACTCTTTTAGAGTGACCACTGTGACGGAGGTAACATTCAGATGCTGAAGTCATCTATCATCCATAGGGTCAGAAGCAGAGAGGAGTCATAGATATGATGTCCTTCATTGTGAAGAGAGGTTTGGAACCAGCTCCGTTTTTCCTGGTTCATGGTGAATTAATGCCATTTCTTAGAGACACTAAGGAAAAGCCACTCTGAGCTTATGAAGAGATGTGGTTGGCAGAGCAAGGTCTGCTGAGTGTGGAAGCACTTGCTGCTGCACACTTCGGACCTCCTCTCTGTGGGTGCAGTGTCAGGGGGTGAGAGCAGACTGAGGCTGGTAGGTGCAACTCTCTGGGTCTGAAGGGCAGTGAGAAACATGGAAGGGATGTTAACAGAGAGCTTGTGGAGTAGAGTGATGGGCAGGTCCTGCTGTCAGCACACTCAGTGTGTTCATCTTGAGGTGCAGATGGAGAGGCAATTCGTTTTCAGTGAAGCAACACCAGGCGGAGACCAAGCTAACCCCAAGCTAACCTAGACCTGACCCTGTATTTTGGTGACCAGAGCATCATCCTCTCTGCCCTGGAGCCAGCAGGCAATCAACTTGACTAAACTGTGTCCTGAGAGAGAAGGCCACTCAACTAGCCTGGAGGTCCAGATATTGTCTCCAAGGTGGGTCTATGGGTTATACCAAGCAGGGGTGCTGAGCCTGGGGTGCTCAGGACACAGCATCAAGGTTCTACTGACAAGCTGGGGTAAAGGCAGCTCCTGGGTCTGGCATGGGGCGACACCAGCACTAGGGATCAGGGCAGGCAAAGGTCATGGTGAGCATCTTCTGCTGCAGCCTGGCAACCCTCTCCACTTCCCTTAGGAAACCTACCCTCTCCCCTGCCATTCTGTGCTGTGCTTTATATATATTTATATATTGGAGAGGGAGAAGAAAAGGACGAAGAAAGAGAGAGAGGACAGCGGAAATCTGTCATTTGAGAAAAATTTCCTAGTAAAGCAGCAGCAGTGTTGGTATTTGCATGGGGGAGGGCCTTGGTCAGAGCACCGTGGTGCAAAGCTCTGCACTGAATAACTTGCAGCTGAAGTGTGAAGCAGGAGGTGATACGTGAAGAGAACAAACAGATTCAGAGAGTGGGAGCTCGCAAGGAGATAAATAGCAATAGGTCTTCAAGCATTGTTTGTGCCTTTGTCTGGAAGGTTCAAAGCCATCTGAAAGTGATGCAAACATCCCTCTCCTTGTCTATTTTGAACAAATATCTGGGACTGTGACCATGTTCTCCCAGAAGGGTACACAGTATCTAGAAGACTGGCTGGTTCATCTTGTCCTGCAGCAGAGACCCTATTTGAACAACCCTGTCCTTGTTTTGTGTTTCTCACCCTGAGTGCTGTAGGGCCATAGAGGCAAGGGCCAGCTGCATCAGTGTATCCCAGAGGTTTCTCCATCCGTTTTGATTGCCTTGCTCCTGCAGCATGGGCTGCCTGAGAAAAACCCACAGTCTCAGCAGGCCTGAGCTACGGCATGACAAGGATGTGTAGAAGATGGCTTCACTCATTTACTTAATAATTTTCCCACCCACATTGCCCTTCCTCAAGGCAGGTGTCCCGCAACACTTTTACTGTGGCCATCGCTGGAGCACAGTGCACACTGAAGAGCTTCTTTCGCCCAGAATGGTAACTGTAATTTCAAATCAAATGACCTTTTGTTCTGTCTCTTTAACTTAGGGAGTGAGTTTTCTGGGAGCCCATACAGCCACCCACAGTATTCAACATACAACGACTCCTGGAGGTTTCCCAACCCTGGACTCCTGGGTAAGTGGCCACCCCTGCCTTGAGAGCTCAGAGCAGTATGTGTTTTTCCACCCCCGGGGTGGGCAGAACACGTGTACTGGCATGGTCCTCAGTCCTCATGCTCAGCCCATGCGTGGGACTGCAGGTCTCGTTTGAAGTGCACAGTTATTCTTGGTTCACTTTGCGAGCAAGAAGCCTTGACCCAAACCTCTTGTCATCCTGCTTCTGCCTGATAAAATCCTTCAAGAGACATGGGGTGTTGCCAGAAAGCAGGATCCTCATTTTTTTGAGGGTAAGGGATCCTGTTCAGACAAAACTTGGGGTGCCAGGTTGCTTACAGCCAAATGTGAGCCCCATCAGTCCCCATGTCACTGCTGCTTGCTCATGCAAGTGCTTTGCATTTCTCCCTGACCTCATGTTGCATTCATGGCCCAGCTGTGTGTTTGCCTACTCCATCCCTCCTCAGCAAGGGACTACCATGCCTGTGCAGACTTGCTGATGCTGGCACAGTCCCTATGAGTGGTGGGAGACAGAAGCCCTGTAGCTCATGAAGGATCATGGCCCTCATGTGAAGGATAAACATAATCCATTTTACACCACTGTCAAAAGCTGGCCCACTTTGACCTTATATACATGTAGCATGCAGTAATTAGAATTTTTCCCTGCATAATTTGCATGGAAGAGGTAAGTAAAATACCAATTAATTGTCGTCTCTCAACACAGGAGTAGCATGCCTTAGAGATTTCCAGATTTATGGATGACAGGGCTTTTATATGTGACCTCCAGCAGGGAAATAATTTTGAATTTTTGTCATACTTTTTTTCATCCAGTTTCTTTGTTTTAAGTAATTGAGTCCCCATGTAATTGAACACCCAGGCTGTATTCATCATGGTTCTTGTCCTTAAACAAATCCTCAGGGAGCCATAGACAGTCTCTGCCTCTCATGCCATGGTGCTGGTATAACGCTGTTATTTGCTGTGCCACATTTAAGGGTTTGTTAGTGCTTCCATCATAAATCAGCAGACAGATCTCCAGCTAATATGGATGGGCATAGCTGGACAAAGCCAAGGGAGTCCCCATGCTCAAACTCAGTTTCCATGGCCACAGCTGGTAGCTCTGGTGGGATTTTGGCTGAGCTGCATGGGGAAGATGCTTTTGCCAGGGGAAAGAGCACACACCGTGCTTTCTTCATATCTCATTTTTCAACTCCTTTGGAAGCAGGAGAGCTGATTCAGCAACGCTTTGCATCATGAATGGGCGTAGGAAGCCAGGTTGTAGATGACTTTCTAAATTTTGCTTGCAAACTGGCAAAGAAACTGGCATGATATTAAAAATAAATGACAACCCAGCCCTTACCCTGCCCTTCTTAATGAAGACATGGATTTTGGAGAGGCACCTGGGCTGTGCACTCTCTGTGGGTATCCACCTCCATGGGGGAGGATGTGTGCACCATCTGGAGCCATCCCAAAGCCATTCCTGAGCTCTGTGCAGCCCCACAGGGGTCGGCAGCAGCCTTTTGACTCCATCAGCAGCAGGCTGCACCCATGACCTGCTCAGCTCCTCATTTGAGGTGATGGGCTTGTATCAGCTCCAAGTGTGCTGTCCAGGATACCAGGAAGGGTAGGTCCCCATGGTGCCCCCAAGATGTTGAAGATGAGTAGGTTTGGATCAGGAGAAGACTTTAAAGCAGAGGCTGGTCACAAGACAGCTACTCACTGCAAGAACACCTTTTACCCATGCCATTTCCTTTCTTCTCCATTCATCCTCTTTTTCTCGTTTCCTGTTTGCATTTTGGGAACAAATTCCATCTAGTCTTAGTCATATGAGCACAGTGGCACAGTTATGTGGATGGCATGCTCCTTGCAGCAAGGCTTGCATCTCAGGCTGGCAAGGGTTTCTTCAACAGTATTTACTCAGCAGGATGCTGTGAATCTGTGTTTAAATGAGGCAAGGGCAAAAAAATTTAGAGGCTACCACTTTCTTTCAGAAACTGCAGCTTTTTTGAAATTGAAATGTTTCATGCTATTATGTCAATTCTCTTTTTTTTTTTTTTAGTTTTTCTGTTGGAAATTATTAAAATATATAATCTTGACTTCCTTTTTTTATCCTTTTCAATATACTTTGTTTTGACATTTTCAAAATCCTATGTTTCAGTAAAGACAGGCTCAGTCATTGCACAGATAAGATTATATTGCTTTGTGTGTTCAGTGACAGATTGATTTGGAGTAATGAGACTGGAAGTCTTGATGCATCAAAAATAAAAAGATATTGGGAATTTCTGTTCTGCAGAAGGTCCTGAAAATTAATTTACCATTTCAGTTCAGCCTGGTCACAAAAGGGAGGGACTGGAGTTTCCTGGAGCAGGAATCCCCTAGTCTGACCATTGTTAGGTCCAAGTACAGTGGTATGATCCAAGGAATGTCTCTGCAATCAGTCACAGGCCATGGGTCAGGCATCTCTTGTGCCTTGCAAAAATCCTTCTAAACCACAACTCTGTCACTGGGAGTCTGATCCTGCACTCCCTTCTCCCTAATGCCTGCTAATCCTGCTAGTAATGCAGGGCAAGTAGGATTCTGTGGCAGAGCCTTAAAAATCTGCCCCAAATCTCCCTGCACACCCAGAAGGTGTGCGTGGCATGGAGGTTAATTGGAACTATATCCTGGATGCTTCCACTCCTCTCAGGAGTATACGTGAGAGCATTTAATAATTCTCTCCTGAGAGCAAGTGCTGGCAGTATCAGCCTTAGAACAGAAACCCTGACAAAATTAATCAGGACTGGTGCACTGCCTGACACAGTTTGTTTTACAAAGTCCTGTTCCTTTCACTGAGATGAAAGTGTAATACTGTAAGCACTTAACAGTGCCTATGTTCAATTAATGCCCTGTGCTGGCAAGGAGGAATTGCATGGCAGCAATCACACCAGGCTGAGACCTGTGAAAGAGGAGCTAAAAGGAGAGATGCTGTGATTTGCGAGTGGCAAGAAGAAAGGATACTTGGGTTGAAAAATTATTTTGGGGGGGAATAAAGAGAACAGGAACTGAAAGAGAAATGAGAATGGTGAGAAAGCTTTGGTGATTACTCTCCAGTCTTTGTCCTTTGCATGGTCAGCAGCAGTGAAGGATGTGAGGTGCTTGAGGCATGCAGGCAGTGGGAAAAGTCTGTCTGGCCCCAGAAGAGTAACAGATACTCACCATCACCTTAGTGCCTGCTCTGCCCTTGATTTGGTGCTCCACTCCCCTCTACACCAGGCAGCCAAGCCATGTCTGTTGTAGGAAATGGTGTAGATGAGGAACTGAGCAATCCTAAATGCTGTGCCCCATTGCGCTTGGAGAAGGACAGACAACCATGGCACAGTCCTCGGGGGCAGTCAAGAGAAGTAGGGGCAGAAGAAGAAGTCAGTGTCCTACTGCAGCTCTGCAGCATCTCTGCTCTTGCATCCTGCCATCAGCCCTGGTGGCACATACACCCTACTTGTGTGGCAGGAACATGACAGCCTGTTCTGTGGGGGTTGGCTCAGTCCCTCCTCGACCACAGCACAAGTGAGGACAGACCTGGAGTTCCCAGGGGGTTTTGCTGGGAAGAGGACACAAACCCTGGCCACTCATGTGGTCTCTGACTTGGTGGCTGTAGCAGGTGTTCTCATCTCAAAGCCAGACAAGGAGCTGAGGGGAGGCCCTGTTTTTCCTGTCTCTTTTTTCCACACAGTGCAGTGAATGACCTGCAACCAGTACAATGCAGGAATGTACGTAGAGGCACGTGCATGAATCCTGGGGCTCAGGCAGTCACTGTCAGCAAATACTGGTGCTTGCCAGCATAGGGTCAGCTCAACCTGTGCATGCTAAAAGTGGGTAACAGCAACACTGTCTAATGAAGAAAAATAATTCAGTTTTGTGCTGGCTTGTAGTATTTGGCTCAGTGCTGCTCACTGTGGGCTCTGGTCAATGTGATGTCCCCTCTCCAACATGGATGTGGTCCCTGTGGACTGGTTGAGTGGGTTTGGCTGAACCGTGGTGCTGTTGTGGCTGCCAGTGCTGGCTTGGTGTCACGCAAGGGCAGGGCTTGGAGCTGGTCAATTAGGATTAGATTAAATTCCTCTGTGGGTTTCTCTGGAAAGATTAGAGAACAAGTAGGCACTAGAAATGACTGTGTCAAGAAATAAATTGATGATAGTATGAATTAGAAAGGAAAAACAACAGAAGGATGGACAGGTGTGTTCTGGATGGGGGGCATGGTGACAGGAAGACTGAATACTTTAATTTTTCACTTTAAATGCAAGCTTTTTTGATTGCATTGCAGAAAGGCAAACCAGAAACATCTTACTTGAGAGAAGTGTAAGGCCTTTGGAAAACATGGGAGAAATACTGGGCTTTGGTAGCTGCACTAAGTCAGAACAGCAGTGAAGAAAGAGGGAGTGGGAAAACCATGACCCTGACCCCCCAAAGACCCCATTTATCCCATAACTTTGTAAAATGCTGCATCCAGTTCTGGTGGGACCCAGACACTGATGCATGAGCCAGGATGTAATTGCTTGGTGCCACTGGATCCCTGCTTTGGATTGTTCACCTCTCTGCCTGAGCTGAGCTGCTACGGCCAGTGCTGGTGCCAGTGTTAGTGGAAACTGGGGTCTCTACTGGGACCACCACTGCCTGTTCCACATCGAACTCATGGTGCTGTGGTGGGTGAGGACAGCAGTTCCACCCAACTCTTCACCAGACTGTGAGTTGATTTACCTCCAGATACTGCCTACCCTGCAGCACGAAATGGTCCCCAAGCACTCCCTTGCAGCAAGAGTGGCCATCTGGGGACATGGGCCAACAAAATGGGAACCCCCAACAGGACAACTCCCAGTTCACTTGCTACAGAGAACATTCATGAACTCCCAGCCACACAGGACATGCATATTTCGAAGTCTGGTGAACTGTTATACTTGCCTTTGCTCATTCAAGACTAGCCAATCTGACCAGGGAAGGGTTCCATGCTTTCAATGGCTTGATTTTGTCTGGGATACTCAGTATACAGCATTTAATTTTAGGTCACCAGTGAGAACAGTATTCACTGTCTTTCTGAAGCTTTCAAGTATTCTCTCCAGGAAATATCATTCCTGAGGCAGGAGCTTGTTAACCTGATGTCAGTTACCCAGAAGAGGACTGTCTGTCCAGTCCAGGATAGCAGTTGTGGTGCCCTCAGCATGTAATACTGTCAGCTGTCAGCTCTGCACTTGTGCAAGCATAAATGGGATGATGACCCTCTGAACAGATCTGCTTTTGCTATGGCTTAAAATTTTTACCTTTTAGTAAATAAACGTAGGTGGGTTGGGTTCCTACCTAGGAGTTTGTATACAGACAACATTGCAATTGCTTATCCTGGCCAGTGATTTCCTGGACTCTTGAGTTCTTTTTGGGTACAGTAAAGGTATCTTTCCAGTCAGGTGGAACCACACTCCTGAAGACTGGTTTATCATTTTTAAACCTAGGCTGTGTGTTTGTCTGATATTTAAGTGTGGATGTCTGGGTCACTAAAGATGATACTGAGGACAACACAGATGACCTCCCTACATACAAGCTCCCATTCTGCTGCAGAACTGACGGGTGCAGAACTCACGTTCCAGTAGCCAAACCCCTTTGTTTCTGACCCTTCAAGGCTGTGGTGCCAGAGTACTACATGCTGTGGTAGGACACTGATCTTGCAAAAGAAGTTTCTTTCACCATGACTGTTCTGGGGACCGTGTTGTACGTGGTGTGCAATAGCAGATGCTGGCAGAGCTCTGTTTTCTGATGTGTCAGCTTGTGCTCCCTCAGAAATGAGAAGCAGGAGGTTGGTGATGAAGGCTGAGCTGATTTTCTGATGTAGCCTGTTGGACAAAAGCAGCCTAGAAGGAACAGGTGGGCTTGTCTGTCAGATTGATCCTGGGGGACCCACAACACTGAGGTAGCCCTGCAAGTTGCCAGTGGTTAGTAGTGACTGTGCATGAGCTTCCTCTTAGAGACTGACTGTGCGACTCCCACCCTGTGCTTTGGCTTTTCAATCAGGGAGCCCTTGAGGGTTAACTCAGGTTATTTTGGGCTGAACAACAAAGCCTTCATCTGGAGGCTGTGCAACAGGTGGAGAGGTCAGAAGGTTCACCAGCCTCCTAGAGATGGAGGCTCTTTGCTCAGGAGAGAGCAGGTGAACAGCAGTACAGGGCGTGCCAGCTGACTTTCTCCTTCCTGCACCAGAGGGTGATGTGTGGTCATGGTGATGGAACAACTGGGGCACTGCCACGCTCAGCCTACACCCACGGACAGGGCAATCCTTGGACCTGCTGGACCAGGGTTTGCTAGAGCCTGGGATGGGAAGTGAACAGCCAAAAATACAGCTTTGACTTCACTGCCACTGATGTTTTCCTGAGAGATCCACAGGCCCCACTGAACTCTGGTGCCACCAGCTTCTGGTGAGGCCAACTCCTCTGCCTCGCTGAAGGAACAGAAGTTACTCCCTCTGCAGCAGGTCACATCTAGGGCTTTGAAGACCTTTGGCCATGTCTGTTGGACTGCTGTCCCATGTGCATTGAATGCAGAGAGCTCAGGCTGAATGTCAGCCCTCAGATGGAATCACTTGTGAAAACA
Source organism: Grallaria varia (assembly GCA_013396735.1). Classification (NCBI taxonomy): domain Eukaryota; kingdom Metazoa; phylum Chordata; class Aves; order Passeriformes; family Formicariidae; genus Grallaria; species Grallaria varia. Next base: position 277,939 of record VWZG01009507.1, read on the forward strand.
GACCTTACAGCCCTGACTGCTCCAAAGCTGTTCCTTGTGTTGTCTCTTTGTTGCCTGTCCAAACCTACCTGCTGGTCTCAGGTGCACATGTCCAAGTATGAGTCATTTCAAGTGGCTTCTTCTGCACTGCCTTACATCTCATACATCTGGCGCTGGTGACTTGCAGACCAAACTGGCAGTACCTTGAAAGTTTTTTTGACTGACTCTCTTCTTAGGTTGGAGCACAGTTGGTTTCAGTGCTGGTGTGCTTGGAAATTTTTTCAGCAACTGGTGCTATCTGGCTGTCTGGAGAGACTGGTGTCTTGCTAGGTACAAGTCAAAGACTGTTTATTATTCAAGCAAACAATCCAGGTTCTTGGTGATCCTTGCCTTGAGTGATCTCCCTACCTACCAGTGCTCAGCCCTGCAGGACAGGAAATCATCACCAATATTTTTCAAAGTGCTTTCAGTGAAATACATTGAATGCTTTGGGATTCAACCTCCTCCACCTCCTTCTCCTCCTTCCAAAAGAAGGGGGTAGAATCAGAGAGGTTGGAGTGTGGTAGTGTGTTGGGGCTGTAATATTTTGACTTTCCATTCTGTAAAGTAATTAAGTGTTAAGGTGAAGTAAATGAACCTGATGTTTTGAGTGAAGGAAGGGAAAAAGGTATTGAACAGCCAGCAGCAATGCAAAATAATGGTGCCCCCTTCTTATGCAGAATTACATGAATGTGATTTTCATTCTAATTACCCAGCCTTTATTGAAGCTCTGGCTGGAGAGCTCTCTGCCACCTGTGTCGGAATGCTACAAGCTGGCATCTTTCCACCTTTGTCTTCCTCACGGTGGTCTCATCTCTCATAGGCTCCCCCTACTACTACAGCACCACAGCCCGTGGGGCAGCCCCACCGACCGCGGCCGCCGCCTACGATCGCCACTGACGCTGGAGCCCTGGGCACTGGCGCTAACGGCACACTCCGCCTGGGACAGCCGCGGCGACTCGCCCTGCCGCAACCACGCCAGCTACACCATGAGGGAAGGAGAAAGTACTTACTGGGAATGTGATAATTGAAATTTTACTCTTTAAACTTGGTGAACTGATTATTGTATTCCTAAATCTGGTTGAGTCTCGAATCAAACAGAGAAACAGGAGGAAGGGGTTCTCCTGAAGCTCTGTGTGGTCGAAAGTGCGCGGTAGCTTCATGTTCTTTGCAGCCATCTGGCTTCCGCTTTAATCGCCTGCAGGTGCCATGGCTGTATCTGGGGATAAGGAAGAGGTGTGAGCAGCTCCCCTTGGGGCAGCTCCCTCTTGCTGCACACTGAAACAGGCTGTGAGACTCAAGGCAATTTTCTTCTTCTTTTTTTTTCCTTCTTTCTTTCTTTTTTCCTTTTCTTTTTCGTTTTTAAATATGAGAAGGAAAAAAAAATCCAGTCTGCTCAATTTTACACAAGCACCACTGTAAATACTTGCTACTTGCTTGTTTGTTTTACTAGAAGAGTGGCTTAAGCATAAGCAGCAACATTGTAAAAATATAAACTCAAAATGCATATGAAAGTGTGTTTTGAAACTGGTGCACTGATTCAAAGAACTCAGTAAGCTTTAAGCAACTTTGAACCAGGTTAACACTCATTGTGGCTGTATTTTGGGCTGATGTTATTTCTGTATAGAACATCCTATCTGACAGTCATGTGAGATCATGCTATATGCTGGTATCAAACACATGGGCAACTGAAAGACATGCGCAATTTTGTGATATTTTACTGCTTAATATTAATTTATGTTAATTTGTCATCATATTAAGCACCAAAACAAATTTTCTGGCTTCAAGTTAAGCAACATCTAGGAAGGAACTCCTAAATAACAGTTGTCACCTTATGTATGTCTCAATAGATTGTGTGCTAAAACCCCGTCATGAAAGCCCCGAGAGGAAGGGGAAGAAGTACCATAGTAATGATTTTTGTTAAGCAGATTGTACTGAACAGGGTGAGCTGGGCTTGAGGCAGCTGCACTTGCTTTCCAAGGCAAACTGGAGGGGAAGGTGCTCGTTTTGGGGGTCTGTGTGTTTCTGTGAAGGCATTGCAGATTCCAGCCACTGTAACCCAGACATGCCTGGGGGAATTTTGTCCTGCTAATTCCACATTTCTTCCTTCCCACTCAGAGAGGAAGCACTAATAGCACATGTGCAGCTTGTGAGGGGCTAACTTAAGAGGTGAGTGGCTACAAATGACCCGCTAGGCAGCTACACCAATCACTGTGGCTTCGTGGAGTCAGAACTGCTGACCTCTCCTTGCAGCCTTCCTCTGCCTCAGGCCAAGGAGCAGACCACCTCAGTGACATAAGGATGATGGGCATGACCCCATCCCTCTCCTCCTGAAGTCACTGGTCCTGTTGAGATAAAAATCTGGCCATACTCTCCTTACTCCCTACCCAACCGTCCTCATTCACCCAGAGCCCTGCAGGATCTGCTGACGGGTCCTGTTGCCACTTGTGCATGAGTGTCCCAAGGCAGAAGAAGGGTTGTTGGTGTCAAACCTGAGATTCATTCCTGTGGATGAACATTCAAGCAGGTATTTACCTGCTTCCAGCTGTACAAGCATTTCTCTGAAATGGCAGCTCTTGAGTTAACACTATTCTCTCTTCTGTTTCCCACCTCACCACTTGGTTCTGCATGTCTGGTGTCCATAGTGACCACTGATGTGCTGAGAAGTTTCTTCTGTAACTCCAGTGGAATCTTCCCATGCTGTGGAAATGCAACCATCACTTACAAGTTTCCAGGACAGATGTGGTCTGATCCTTGAAAGCCATGGAGACACCCAAGTCCCACAGGCTCAGTAACATTTCAGTGGGATGTTGCAGAGCCCATCAGGGATCCTGGCTAGAATCTTTCAGTTTTGTGCCCCTAATACAGAATTAAGTTTTGTGACAAACTTATCAGTGAGATAAGTCCCATTTTTCCTCTGTCAGCAATTAATAACTCATACATTCTCATTTTTAACTAAAGACAAATAACAGCATGGACGGTTTATACAGGGAACCTTCTGAAGCACTGCTTTGGGTTCTTACCTTCCTGAGGACCCCGTGATAGCTTGGGCAAAGCTGCAAAGGGCATTTCTGTCCCTGGGATCATATGCAAGACCCTGGCTGAAGGTCTCTGCATGCACCTTCTCTGTGAGCTCTGGAAGGGATGTGGCCATCCAGTGCCTTTGTTGAAAAGATGAGAAACAAGCGTTTGACCCCAGGCACTGATGGTGTCTCTGGAACAGAGGTACTCTGGGTTATATGTCAGCTACGGAGACACCATCTGCTTAATCTGTCAGTGTGACCAGTAAGGGAGCAGCAGCTCTTGTCATTGGTGTGTGGGTCTTTCACCCACTCTGCCCTCTGCCCCGCAACCATGTCTCTTTTATTTGTTTCCTCAGGATCATGGACTGTGTGGTGTACGTTAATTTAGGTAACATTGAGAAGACCAAACATAAGATTTTGGCAGATGTTTGCATGCTCAGGCAGCAGCCTTTGCACGTGGTCTAGGGACTTAGGAAAGGCATGGTGGGTCTGGCTGGCCTCAAGGCTTTCATCAGGACTCCCCAAGGCCAAACCTTGGCCACAGTTGCCCTGCCAGGCATGGTGGTGGGCTCCATCCCTGGGACTGTGGTGATGCGTGGGCACCATACAGGTCCCAGTCAGAGCCATGGAAGGGAAAGTCAAAGCTCCCACTCTTGCACATGCTAGGCAGGGACGTATGCCTGTCCCATCTCCCCAAACACATCAGCCATGGCACGCTCACATCTGCTGGGATGTGTTCATGGCGAGACTGGCCAGTAAGAGTTAGACAATGGAGTATTCATGCCATGCTGCTGGAAAAGGCACTTCTTGACAGTACTTTCTGCTTTTTGAAAACATTTTGCTTGGTATTTATAAACTCCTTTCCTCAGGAGAACTGGACTTTCTGTCCATGGCCTTCACTGGGGGGTTCCTCCTCCTCTGGGAACGTCTTTGAAAGGTGCTGTTTGTAGAAGGTGGTCCTTTAGGGACAATGGAAGACTGTCTGCATCTATCTGTCCTCTGTGGCCCCTCCATTTCATGAGGGAGAGATCACTGGGTGAGGTAGAGAAGGAAATGATCCCTTGGGATGGCAAGATGTGAAGAGAGTAAGACCAGTGCAGGGATGTCAGTTGCCCTGCCAACCCGTGTCTCAGGTGGGATGCCCTGTAGAGCAGTGTATCATCACTAAACCCTTGTGGAAATCAGCCCCACAAAGTGCCTTCAGGCAGTTTTAGCACTAAACTCAGTAATACACTCGCCTGGATGGAGGGTTTTCCAGTACTGTGTGCTCCGGCAAAAATTTTATCAAATACATTGCTGACACAAACAGGCTAAGAAAAGAAATCTGAGAGGTGGAGAAGGAAAATGCTGCTCTAAGATTAAATCAAAGGAAGCCACGGGACAGGATTGCATGAACTGACTTTTTGAGAAAACCCTCAGTCAAATGCTGTGATACTATGACTGTAAAGAAGACATAAAACATTGTGGACACTGAGTTTGCTTAGCATCTGTGTCCAAATGTTCCATTATGGAGGCATTATTGTTAGTCAGCTCTACTTCCTGCAGAGCTCTGGGTGTCTCAGGACTGGATCCACAGACCAAACACTTTGTTTGTTCACTGTCAAATAAGAAGAACACTGGGGCAATGTGTGTGTTCATTCCAAGATGTCTGAGCAGTGGTCTGATTGATCCTGGGGCTTCAGGTGTTGAGACAGCATTGGTGGTTGAGGTACATGGGAAGGAGATGGTGAGGAAAGAAGCAGCACCAGGGGAATTAAAATGGAAAAAGGGGAAAAAGCATAAGAGGCATCTTCTGGAAGAAAAGCTTTCTGACCAGTCCATGGACCTCACAACAGTGAAGTGCTTACAACCTGTCACCCCTCCTTGGCTCCCTGTGGCTGCAGTGTGTGTGTGGGGAGTGCAGGGGGAGAGGGTGGTGTGGTGGGCTCGCTGCACCAAGTCTTAGCAGCTGCTGGGTTTCAGTAAATGCTCTACCATGCTTGTCTTAGCTGATGGGGTTGTATCTCTATTCGTACTTTTCTTTAATTTACCCATTTTAAACATCCGATAGCATGGAGGATAGAGGAAACCATTTCCAGCTGCAGGGGTACACACAGTTTCAAGAGTCATGGCCTGTAGTGGAGTCAGTTTGTGTAGTTGTTACTGGCTCCAACACGTCTGTGACTGAGTGTCCTCCCTGGTACTGTGCTCTCTCCTGTGTGTGCTCCTGGGAAGCATGAGTACCCAGCCACAACACGTAGGACAGCACTAAGCTGACCCTCCCTAGGACTGTCCCAGCAAACTCTGGAAAAACTTACTTTTTCTTCCGAATTCATTGATTAAATATTAGAGGGCCAACAGCTCTTGGCTAACATGCCCTGAAGCATGTCACTGAGTACACAAGTGATGGTCCTGTGCAGGCATTGTCAGGCAGAGCCAGATCAGGTGGCTTGCACTGACACAGGCACTAGGCACACATCCTGAGCTCCAACTTGAGCTGCTTCACACTGGAGGCAGAGCGCTCAGTGGTGATGTGAGGCTGGGGAGAACCAGCCGAAGAACCCTGTGGTCCCTCAGACCTGCTGGTGTCACAGACACACATTACTGCAGTGTGAGAAACAAAAAGATCTAAAAGGATCAAAAACAGTGTCCTTTTTCTGGTTGCACTAATGAGACTTGATGTAAAAATGTTGAGTGAAGAGCACATCAGTGCAGTGCCAGGATTGCTTGCCTTGGCGTCGTGGCTGGTGTGTCAGCTCCAGCAGGGTCTTGCCTGCTGGTCCAGTGAAAGGGCTCACGGGGTGCAGGAGCTCCAGAGCAGGAGGCAGATCGAGGGGACTGAGCTGGATGCAGCCGCAGCATTGTGTAGCAGGTGCTCATTTAGGGATTGCTGTCCACACGTGTGGTGGGGATTGTGGAGTGGTGGACACTAGTCCTGCATTAATTAGCCTGAGACATCATCCAGATAGACCTCTGTGTCCAAGGTCTCTGGCTCTGCACTGTCAAAACTAAATGGGAAAAGTGGCCAGTGGGCATTTAGACCTGCCTTTCCCTTTGCTGAGCCTCCTGTGGGAAGAAACCTTGTCCTGGTTTTTCACTTTGTAGTGGCCTTCGTACATTCTGAAATTACAGAAATTCATTTCATTGCAAATGGAATTCCTTTCCAAGAAAAAAAAAGAATAGGCTTTTTTTTTCTTACAGACAACTACTTTGTATTAGGGACTTCTAGCATCAAAGAAATACATATCTACTGTATCCACCAAAGTCTGCAATGCCTGCATTGAACCTTACTTCTTTAAAAAGAGAGGAAAAAGAAAAGAGAGGGAGAAAAATAAGAGCCTCCTCCCCTTGAAAAATACATTACAAACAAAGAAACAAACAAAAAAACCACTAATAAAAAAAAAACAACAAAAAAACTCATAAAAATAACTGTTGAATTGCCTTTGAAAGTAGGGGATAACATCTGTTGCCAAACAGATGAAAAATGCTTCTTATAATGTGTATGTTTTGTATTCTTTTTTTCTAGTAGGAAAACAACAGACTTGAACTCTTGGTGTTTTTTCCTTAGTGCTGTGTGTTGCTTTTGTGTGTTATGATATTTGAATGTAATTACAGCAGTGCCAATTTGCCAAAGATGTCGAACATTATTTTGGGGATTTTGTTTTGGGTTTTGTTTTGGGGAGCAAAATGGGAGCTGGGCTGGGGAGCGGGGTTGCTAAGGCATGGGTTAAAAAGGGGGGGACATTTGAAGGGGGGTTTTTTCATTTATTTGGTTTTTTTTTTTTTTTTTTCAATTTTTTCTCTTGTCAATACTGAAATTTGTGATTTTATTCTAAGTTAAATGGTTGACTGCAACACTTTTTATTTTTAGATTAGTTGAAGAAACATGCAATAAGATTGGCGTAGTTCAATATCTGTGTGTCTTTTCATGAGAGTGACTGTTACTTGTGGACATTTGGTTTTATGTAACTTTTATGTGAGATAATTATTTGTAAATATTTACCATAATTTTATTGGTTCCTAAAATAAAAGTAATTTTTTTAAGTTCAGAAAGCCTGCTTTCACTCGTGTCCTCAGCTTGTCTTCTTCCTTCCTTGGGAAACTAAATTACCAGGTGGTTGCATTTGAAGCGGGATATTGGGGACTGTCATGAAAAGGCTTCCAGTGGACATGGCCAGGCATTGCAGTGGTGTGTCATTGAACACCCTCCCCAGCTGGCAGCATGATCAGGCCTAGCAGGTGCTCATGCTCAGGTACAGCCCCAGTCACCAAGCAAGAGTGAGATTTGTGTTGGTGAGGAGTGTCAGGTTCTCAGTTGTTCTTAGTCCTGTGGGCAGACTGTTCTCCCCCCAAGCCAATCCCACGTGCAATCTGGAACAGTTTCTTGGGGACTGGAGTCAGGAGCTGTTTGGAAGCACCTGAAGAGAATCTCCTGGTCCCTGAGGACCACCGTGGTGGACATCTTCCATTACACCAGGTTCCTCAAAGCCCAAACAAACCGTTTAAATTTGCAATACAGAAATATCAGTGACTGCGCCCTGAAAATCTGCCCTCACACTTTCAGAATTCTTAGTGTTTTACTGATGATGTTTATACCAGGTTTGGCTGGGATGGAGCTAATTAGCCATTATTGACATTATGGTGCTGCGCTCTGGATGTGCAGTTGAAACTGTGTTGGTAACATGCCAGCATTTGGGTCTAACTGAGCCAGCTTGCGCAGCATCAAGGCTTCTCTGCTTCTCCCTCAGAGAGGAGCCTGGAGATGGGCAAAAGGTTGTTAGGGAATGCAACTGGAGGGCTGAGCCCAGCTGACCAGAGGGGTATCTATACCATAGGGTACCATGTTCAGCAGCAGAAATGGGAGGGGTTTTCCAAAGCAGATGTTGCTCAGGGACGGGCTGGGCACCATCAGTCTGTTTGTGGGAAGTGGTGCCTTTGTATCACTTGCTTTTGTTTTCCTCCATCCTTTGCTTAACCTGTTTTTATCTCAACCCTTGTGTTTTCTCACTCTTGTTCTTCCTGTGCTTTCTCCCATCCTGTTGTGGAAGGAGTAAGCAAAATGAATGCTGAACTGCTACTCATGTTAAACTCTCCACAGCAATTACTCCTTGTAATAAAAATTAACATTGATTCTAAGACCTAAAGTCCTCCAGGAAGCTGAGAAGAATGGGTCTGTGTCCCAGTACCATATATTTTACTGTTAAACCTGAGAAACAGAACTCATAAATTTTCCACAGTTCAGCAAATAATTGTAGATAAATAAAATCATAGTCAGTGGGCACAAAGTCAATCGGCAGCGAGAGAAAAAATTAAGTCAACCAGGAGCATACATCCAGTGTTTATTCAATGACCAGCAGGGTCCACTTTGGGGAGAAGCCTGCACACTCTGCACCAGCAGCATAAAGCAGGGATGTTTCCATGTAGTTATATTTCAGGGTGGAATGGGTATTCCCACGCTTGAACCTGTAGTGTCAAGTGTCATTGGCTGCACTGAAGAAGAAATGCTAAAAATCAGTTTTCTGTAATTGCCGAGTTAATTCAGCATCACTTGTCCACTCAGGCTGGACTCGGTGCATCCCCCTCCACCCCTGTGCTGCTCTCCTAACGTCCTCGTGTTCTTCATGCACCATGCACACTGCACAGCTCTGTGGGATGCACAGCTTTTGGAACAGCGCTTCACATCCTACACCTTGTGTGGGCTGAAGTGACAACCTCCCGGTGCCAGCGCTCACCTCATTCCTGTGGGCTGGTGTCCTCCAGTCAAGGCCCCAGGGCCTTGAACACTTATTGTCCCTGGATAGAGCAGGAATCCCTTGCACTGCCCTCCAAGTTCTGGGAGATTCATCTTCTCGTAGACAACATCCACTAGTGGTGATGACTCCTGGGAAGGGAAGAAAGCTGTCAGATCTTCAGAGCCCTCTGTATTGTGATGCATGGCTCACCTCCCAGGCAGCAAGATCCCAGAAGGATGCAGGGCTCAGAGATCACACAAGATGACTGCGGAAGTCCCTTATGACCCAAACTGTTCTGTGGTTCGTAGACGCTTTCAGTGCATATCCTAGTACTTCATGACGATGGCAGGGAGTGGATGAACCTTTTCTCTTGCAAATCCCATGCCAATACCTAGGCAGCCTTCAGTGCAAATTCATTGAATAGTAGTGAAGGGACTTTGCAGAACTGCCAGATGGTGATACCAAGGAGCTATGTTGTGGCTGTCCTGTCTCCAACGAGATGCTGGTGGCAGGCATTGCCAATTGTTGCTCTGTTTTTTTATGCTTTTTGTACTTCTACTGTCTTTCAGTGTCGCTAGGTTAAGAGGGGAGCAAGTTGTCCCGCAGCGGGCAGGCAGTGCCCATTCCTCATTAATCCCTCCCATGTGCGGATGTGAAATGCCATGGCAGCCTGTTGGCAGCAGAACAGTGGGATGAGACCTGACAAAATTGCGGTGAGAGGCATGGGATCTTCCTGTCTCTCCAGGCGTGAGGCCCCATACCGCTTTCTTCAGTGAGAATGCCCTTCAAGGATGCAAATATGGTTTTAGCTCAAGTCTCCATACAAATGGCCATTGTTTAAGATGCCTGGGAATTGTCATTTATATTTTAATGAATAGGAAATGAAGACCCTTAGTTAAGCAAAGGAGTGTCTCTGTATTGTAATAGATTTTGCAGACAAGGGTAATATGCAGCCCAGCCAGGAGAGTCAGGAGCAGAGATGGCAGGTACACAGGAGCTGGTGCAAAGAGATCAAAGTGACAGCTCCTTTGCCAGGATTCCTGCAGTGGGCCATGATGGTTATGAGCAGGAACATCTGGAAATAAAGTCACAGGCAGCTGGTGAGGACTTGCAGCTTCTGTCTCAGGATTTCATGACCTATTTTCATTCTCAAAAAACCCCCTCCAAGACTTGAAATGCCCTAGGGAGAAAAGAAAATTCTTTGTCTGTATGTGCAATGTCTTGGAGCTGTTAGAAAGTGTCCTTTAGGGCCGTGTTTCAAAACAGTGGAACTGCTGATCATAGCCAGACAGTGAATTGAGTAGTGTGCTCCAGCAGCCACCCAGATCAATGGTCTTCTCTCTGCCTGCAAACTTGTAATAATTCTCACTCATTCACCCTCCAAAGGCCCTGTTGGACAAAGGGGTTTGGCATGCCTGAAATTGAATCCCATGCTCTTGCTTCAAAGGCACCAGTAAGCATTGAAAGAGTAAGCAAAACTGCAGAGCCAATGCTTGTCAACACATGCAAAAGAAACTGGCCCACCTACAGCAAAACAAGTAGAATTTGACAACAACCAACAAAAGTAAAGGCTAGGAGGACAGTTACCAATGGGACATATTTTGCAAAAAAATCGGAATGGATTCCACAGAGAACTTCCAAAAGGCGTAAATTTATGCATCATACTGTGCGACCTCATCTCTGTGTGCAAAAAGGTGCAGAGGCATTAAAAGGGTAAGAGCCCTGTGAAAGGACTTCAAGGAAGCCCTCCTGGCTCCTGTCCAACTCCCCCATTTTATATACTGAGCATGACATTCTACGGTGTAGAATATCCCTTTGAGCAGTTTGGGTCAGCTGTTCTGGCCATGCTCCTTCCCTGTTCCTTGAGCACCTCCTCAATGCTGGGAAACTGAAAAGTTTGTTCTTGGACAACAGAGAAGTCCTTGATTTAAGATGAGCGCTACTTAGCATCAATCAAACTTCAGTGTTCTATCTCATTATTCTCATCCTCAATCCAAAACACACCACACCAGCTACTGGGAAGAAAATTATTCCAAAACCAGGACTCCATCTCAGCCATGAGGTAACACATTATCAGACTGAGAGGCATATTCTAGTCACCTCTGCCACCTGATATCCCTGTTAAGCTTTTGCCTCCTTGCAGCACTTGGAAAGTCACACCTGATAAGAAACTGCTAAATTCTGGCTCCTAACTCTATTAAACCCACCATAAACAGTCCCTGATAACACTTTAAATGGTCCATTATGGCAGCAATGCTTAATTAGGGTGGAACTGACAAGTGGAGCCATCATGATTAATGTTATTATAATGAATACATCTGCAATTTGGTATAACACACAGAATGTCTGACTTCCCAGGAAACCCTCAGATACAGAGGACGTCATTTATATGCATAGGTATATAATAATTCCTCTGAAGGAAACTCTTTGTAATTTAATATGAATTAATGTCCACTTATCACATCATGTTACCCAGTGCAGCAATTTATCTAAATCCTATATATGCGATGTGGACTCTTGTCTAAGAACACCAAATAATGGAGGATCCTTTGAAGAAATACATTTACTGTACATCATTAATGCTCAGTCTGCTAAGTGGCCTTTAAATTCAACTAAGTTAAATAAACTCTTCTTTAATTATGTCTCTGTAACTTTTTCATTAACAAACACATTAAGGTCTTTTTCATTTACATACAGCTGATGCCAGCATATGATACTAGAGCGTTCAATTAGCATAGGAAAATGTAATTCAGTGTCTATATGATAGGAAAGGGGAGGAGGTGGCAGGAGTTTGGCAAACCAGCCTCATGTGCCTGGATATCTACATGCCAGTCCTGCAGGAAGGTGTGGTAGGTTTGTCTGGACAGCCTGGCTCTGGGGTTTGCCAGAAGTGTTAGAGAATTATAGAAGGTCCTAGAAACATCCTTAGCTGGAAGGTACTCATGAGGATCATTGAGGCCAGGTCTTGGAAGTCACTGCAGAACTCAGACCTGAGTGCTGTTTTGCCCTCACATGTAATCTCTGCTGACTGTTTTTTTGTTTGTTTGTTTTTATTTCTCCCTCAGCAGCTATTTAGCTGTGAGCTGGTCCCAATGTGTGGATGATTTTTCAATATATTATCACTTTTTCATATAAATAGTAAAAATTTAAGTGAGAAGACCTTGGCTGATTCTTTAAAATCTATTATACACAGAAACACCTATTTACAATCCTATAAAATTAAGCATTTTAGGACATAATCACAGCATATTATCAAGATACTTTCTAAAGTTTTTTTATGGTTGTGAATTGTGTGTTTTTAAATACTCTGCCTGCAGTTTTCTGTGTCTTGCCACTTATTCACAAAAAGCATGCATGCTGGCCCAATTATACATCCTTCCTTGTTACGTCACAGCCAGTAGTGCCTGGTTCATATTACTTCTGTGGACTGTAAGCCCTATAATCCCAGGCAACATAATCATTCTCTGCTGTGTTCATTTATTTCACAGTCATGAAAGAGTGGCTCAAACTACCACATGTGTGTTGCTTACTAATCCATAACTAAGGTGACCAATATGAAACTGACTCTGTATATACACATACCATCAGTGGAAGAGAGAAGTTGGACATGCAGTGAAGGTTTTCATACTGTTCAGGAAAAAAATGTAAATATAACAATCAACTCCAGTGTAACAACTAAAATAACTTTTAATTGTTTTCCCTTCACTTTTATTTTCTGCTTGGCTGACTCTGCTTCTGGCCCCAGGAAAGGCCAGCTCATCAGTTTTTTTTGTTAATCAAGAGCAGTAATGGTGTAAGTTATAAAGACACAAAATGATTCTTTGCTAAATAAGGTAACAATTTCTAGAAAATGCAAAGTAGTTTTTTAAAAGTTTTTTGATTACTAATTTGTAAGACAGCTATCTGAGAAAACAAGGTCCACAAGAGGCACTGAAAATTCAGAATGGAGGATGGGTTTGCTCTAATGTTCCTTGCAGAGGTTGCTGTTTCAGAAGCAGGGCTCCCACATGGCAGCACTGGCTCAAGGCACCATCACTACTCTAATAGTGAGCTGCAAACACACTGCAGCCAGGGGGAACGGTGGAAAAAATATCCTACTTAGCCTTGATTCCGTGACAACAACTGTGACAAACACTGGATGGCGTAGACAGCCCTTGGAAGGTGCTGCTGGTCCTCAGATGTGGGGCAGGAAGCAGGCGCACATCGTAAGTCCAGTTGACTTGAAACATTAATTCCTTGCTCATCCTCCAGTTTGTGAGTCCACCCTGCTGCCCTCCTCAGGCACAGCACAGGGCCAGCATGCCCGATATGCTTTGCCCTTCCTGCAAAACAGAATGCGAGTGTCAGGACATGCCATGACATTGGGGACCTGGTAGTGGAGCATATGAAGGGGACATCTTTCCAGGGATAACTGTATGAATATGTTCAAATTCCTGTGAAAACAGGCACTGGAGCTACTTTGCAGCCCACTGCGGCACCTACTGCTTCCTGCAGCCTCACAGTGGCTTGTGGCTACCCTCGTTTGAAAGGCTGCCCTCTGGTTTGGTGGGACAAGAGGCTTATTCAGTCCCTTGGCAGAACTAGATGAGGATGGGAATGAACCAACCCTGACTTTGGTAGCAGTGCACACTTTGCCTGCCATCACTCCTTTCCTGCAGGGTCCATCCCTGTGAGGTGCTCCAGCCCCATCTTCCCATGGTCATTCCTTCTGGAGGGGAAGCACTGACATGACTGGGTTTTACTTGTCCAGGTGGGGCAAAGAAGTGGCACAAAGAGGAGAAGACTGGGAGCAGTATGAAGTAGGGAGAGAGAGTGGTAATGGAGGGAGAGAGGCCAGTGATGGAGAGGAGAGGAGGAAGGACCCTATTTCGTGGTGCCAGGAGCTGGACTGTGATGCAGCCAAGGAGAAATGAGACCAAGGTGGGACATGGGTAAGGTCTGATTGCTGAAATAACTCCTTATAGTGCTGACTGGTGCTTAAAGCCTTTCTATCATGAGTTCAGTCAGCAAAACTAATCATGCCATACTTTTGCAATACACTTTCTCAAGGAAATCAAATTCAAAAAGCAATGGTTTATTGCAAGAGAGTCAGCACTTGGCAATGAACAGCTAAGAGAAAACTCTAGAGGAACTTTGGGCAGGGCAACCTCTGCTACAAAGCCATTTATAATCAGTATTGGTAATACTCAAGACAAAAATCTACAAATTGCTGAAATAAGTGGAATGGGACAGTCTACGTCACTCTAAATATCAGGTCTGACTTCAATTTCATTATTAGCAGTGATCTGAATCACTAACCAGAAAAACGTGAGGGAAGAGATATCTGGATTTCTTTTAGTACAGATAGTCAAATACCACTCTATTCTGAAATCCTTCTGTTGTATGTGTACTGAGTTATGAAATGGATTTAACTGAATGAACTCTTGTGCAGCCTGCTCATCAGTGCATGAAGAAAACAGTTGGAGGTGTAGAAAATGTCAAACAGTTTTCTCATATGCATTAAACTATTAATAAAGATAAAATGGTCTTTGTGTTTTCTGTTTATAATATCTCTTTCATGATAGCAAGAACCATATTGATTCATGATTTATTGGCCCCTTCCCAGGGGCAGCTCCCAAATCTCTGCCCTGCTGCTGGATGGGTATGTGTGTGTGTATATATATATATATATATATACACATATCCTTGAAGGGTTGTGTATATATATATTGCTTGTGGTGGACCTCTGTTCTACTCAGCAAGAGAAGGAGCAGGATGAGGCCACTTGTGTTCTCTGTGTTCATGCGTGCACTCTGTGTGTCTGTGTTGATCTGTGTTGCTGGCTGCACTTACATGTAGATGTGTGATACATCTGTGTGTGGTTCTGCACGCACCTGCTGGGAGCATATGCTCAACCTGCAGCTGGCTGGACCTCACATGGGATGCTGGATCCATCACTTAGCACCACCTTTCTTCACGACCTGCCAGCCCTGGGACACATTCCATATTTCACTGAAACAGGGCTTCATACACCAAGTGTGTGATCCCCTCCATGACAGCAATTGCCTTGAATAGTCAGATGTGCAAAACTTGCATCTGCACTGTTTCTCTTATCTGATATTAAAATCACACCATAGACAATTTTTCTGCCATTGTCAGGAGGTTTGACCTCATGCTGAAAACACAGGCAGCCTTTTAGGAGAAAATGATTGGGTTTTCCTGGCTCAGCCACCACAGATACTGTGGCCTTTTTCCAGAGCTACTAACAGCGGAGAAAAACTTTCCATTAAGAAGTGGAGATGTGAGGGTCACCTGTCCAGTAGAGAGCTCCCTCTCCTGCATCTCTAAGGTGCAAGGTGTGAGGTTGCATCCTCCTGCTGCAACATCAAGGGTGGTGGCACAGCAATGCCTTTCTGTTCTCCTTCATCGCAGGATGCAAAGCACTCAGTCCTGGAATATCCTTCTGTCCCTCTATTTGTCAGACCTTAGGTTTCTGTCCTTTGTGTGATGATTTTTCAGAATTTTGTTAGAAAGGCAGAAATACCAGGCCTATGTTTGTATTAGATGTATTAAATACACTTATGTGCACGTATAGACATGCATCCCTGCTGTGAGGCAAGGCAAGGAAGATCCCAGGACTTGGATAAGCCCATGAGGAACACCTTCTTCAGAGTGAAGATTTCATGCCACACTTTCAAGATCCTACATAATACTGTAACTGTAACACACCCTCATGTGCTGCATGGTACTGGCAGCTCTGCCTGTTGTACAGAAATGTAAATAATTAAAATATTAAACTTATACAATTGTTTTGACTTTAACTTATTAGCTAAGTTAATTAATTATTCAGTTCAAGCAACAAATGCTATGGGTGACTGTAGATAGACAGAGGTAGTGGTGGCCCAGCCAATTTTCTGACCTGCCTAGTTGGTGCAGAAAAGTTGGAGTAATTTAATGTCTGTATTTGAAAAACTTGCAGTACTGTGATGAATTTTATTGTCTTGGACATGCATATCTTGTAGAAGAAAGGGGGCTGGGGCAGAAAAAACATCTGGCATGTTCAAAAACACGCTTCTCAAAGGGCTGGGAAAAAGTGTCATCAATTCACCCAGTTAATCTCCAGTCTAACCAGGGAGACCTGCTGGACAGAGGGCAGTAGCTGCTCAGAGAAACATCTGCAACTGCCTAACATCAATGGCTTGTTTTCAGACCATCAAATACATTTAATAGGGAGGTGAAATATGCAATTAGTACCATAGAAACAAAATTCAGTTTGTGATACGTCTTAATTAGCTATGTAATTTTATTTATGTTCCATTTGTAAAGTACAGTCTTGTAATTACTGCTTCAATGTTGAGTGAAGTTGGTTTGGGGTTTTTTTTTTAGCCTTGAAGCATAAAGGAAAGAGAAATGTTTGGCAAATGGAGAGGAAAGTTTCTTGAGGTTAAATGAGGTTTCAGCAAATACACGCCCTGCCATTTCTCGAAGGGCTGAGAATTGCGTGTTGGCTTTTGTACCTCAAATCTAACAAATGGAAAACCACAAGTAGTTCAAACAGCTGTCCTGGTGGGATCTGTTCACATTCTATCTTTTCTGGTGTGAGCTATTCACATTTCATCTCAGGTGAAAGGGAGGCAACAGATGACAGGTTTTATTTGTCCTGCATCAGCCCTGCTTACGGAGGATCAGGATTATTGTTTGCAGGAAAATCTGTTTCCTGAGATGGGAAATCATGCTTGTTTATCCACAATCCTTTGGGAAGCAGAATGCTTGAAACACTGCTGTTTGGCAAGAAAGTCTCCTTTCCAGATGTATCTACATCTCTAACATTTTCCTGCTTATTCAGAGTAATTATCCATTGCTGAACACCTGGTAAAAAGCATTCTGATGTGTCCCCCGGGGTGATCATGACTTTTTTGACTTGGATTTGACAGCAGCAACATGCTAGCCTCATCAGACCTCACACAACCTTAAAATAAGATTCCCTCATTCTTCCAGTAGGTTCTCGTCGACCTGCATGACCATACAGGATGCTGTAGAGTGTGTTTTGCAAAGAGTGAGCAGAGGAAAACCATGGGGAAAAAAACAAACCTGGGGGAGAAGACTGTTTCACAGAAGATGAAGGGTCATACCTCTAGGGAAGGTGCATACCAGTACCACAGCAGGTGATGCATAATCACTGTTTTCTAAGTGCCTAAGAGCAGGGTTTGGGCCACTTCCTACATTCCTGCTGCACACTAACTTGGAAAGAAGCAAAGAATCATGGAATCATCAGTTATTTAGTTTAGAAAAGCCCCTTACGTTCATCAAGTCCAGCTGTTAATTCAGCACTGCTAAGGCCACCACTAAACCATGTCCCCAACAGCCACATCTATTAAATCACACCAAGGATGGTGACTCTAGCACTGCCCTGTGAAGCTGTGCCAGGGCTGGACAACTCTTTTGTGAAGAATTTTTCCCTAATATCCGATCTAAACCTCCACTGGCGCAACTAAAGGCTATTTCCTTTGGTCCTGTCTCTGGGTACTTGGGAGAAGAGTTCAGCGTTAACTCCCTACTGCCTGCTTTCATGTAGTTATAGAAGCTGCCAAGGATCCAGGGGATGCAAGCTTGATGAACTGAGGAATCATTGGTATTTGACAGGCTAAAAAACTCCTAAGAGTTGTTTACAGTTTGTAGACAATTGCTGCATTGTAATTAAGAAGAATTGATGAAAGGGAGTCAGCATGTTACCTTGGGCTTACTCCCTGGCCTTGCAAGGCATGTGTCATGTTCCTGCTTTCAGTCCAGGAGGCACTTTGTCAGGCTGTAGAAAATAATTCCACACAGAAAGGATGTCTTACAAAATTAGTGAGCATGTAAGGCCTTCTGAAACTGCTCATGGTTATTTAATAGCTAATTAATAATTAATCAATAGCTTGTAATTAATTACAATATGAACAACAATTCTGAGCTCCCTTGGACCAGGGAAATGGTGGAAGATCAGCAGCAAATCATGATATCTCTGACCAGTGTCATTAGTTCTCAACTTTGCTTGTGAATGCCCCTCTCTTGGATAATCACAAAATCTTGGAAATAAAGCAGAAAATTGCTGGGGATGAGAGCTTCAAAAGCTTTGGTTTTGTCAGGTGGGCGGTGGGAAGCAGGATGACCACCAGAAACATAACTCCCATCCTGAGGTATCATCTGGATACACACTAGCAAACTTCATCAGGATGCAGTTGCTGTCACAAGACATGCCAGGGATTCACTGGAGCATGGGAACTTGGTGGTTCCTAACAGACAGTGCTGGAGAACAGTCCCCAACTGAACCTTCCCAAAAAGAAGAGACCACCATGTGGACAGTGGCACCAGCATCTTGGAAGGTCCAATTCATCTCATCCAAAGTCACAAGCATCCCAGCGAAGGTGTGGTCCAAAGGAGTCTGGCTATAAAACCACCTCACCAAAGTTGTATTATGATCAAAATAATGCTGCAGAAAGTTGGAGATTGGTGAGTCCTTCCCTGTCTTCACACCAGACATTTTTGGGCACAGACTGAGAGGATGGTTTTCTAGTGCTGACACAGGTCAGAAACCCCAGGAGCTTAGGTTTGTTCACTGATGATTGGCTGCAGCATTCCTGCCCCAGGTGGTGTTGCTTCAGATCAGTTACTGGTTTTGCTGCATTCAGTAACAAAAGGATGAAGGTGTACGGGATAGCTCAGCCTGGGAGAAGAAAGACACCCTGGAGAAGGAGATGAAGGAAGCAGCTCTCTAGATGAAGGGTCAGGTAGGTTGGAGGACCTTAAACTAACATGTTTTCTCCTGTCCTGAGGGGAGCCAGGGTCTGACCAGTCCTGGCCAGGTAGGAGCCTACAGATTCCTGGGGGCTCCAGCTCAGCTGGGAAGCCCAGGCATGTCTCTTCTTTTGCAGAACTGTGATTTTCTGAGAGGAGCACCCATTCATTACTCACTCCAATTGCTATTCCACCTCCATTTCTCTCCTTCTGGCTTTTTCCCCTGGAATAATTCACCATCTTGCTGACCCTGTATCTTCTGTAGTATCCTGTGCTTTACAGGAAAATCTGGTCTCCTGTTGCATTCCCAGAGCACCACAGGGATGGAATAGGACAGAGGAGAAGACCAGACCTGAAAGGGCCTTTGCAGAGCAAAGTCAGGGGTAAAAGAGTGAGATTTGTCCCATAGTCAAGCCAGCATCTTCTTCTTTGTTCCATCTATGCTGGGGGAATGGGACAGAGTCTGGTTATTATGACCCTCCTTGTTGATGACGAAAGATAATCAGCTGCCTTTGATCCAATCTGCCACTGAACTTGACATGGACCTGTGAGCTGTTTTCATTAAGGGAAGACACCAGCTGCTGAAGCCCTCAGGAGAGTCCCAGAGCTGCAAAGGACAGAGGGATAAATGAATTGTGTCACTTTGCAGTGACTTGGAAAGGGATAACAACATATCACAAGCAGCACCTTGGAGATCTTGCTGTGCAAATAGGGAAAGAGCTGGGAGATGAATAGAGTGAGCAGTGGTGTTACCAGTGATCACATTCAAAACCAGAGCTGCCAACACATTTCTTGCAAGAGGTACACCACCATAATTGCAATTCCAGAGACGAACAGCACACACATCTCTCACTCCAGGGAATTAAGGCAACTTCCATTGAAGGAGGTTTGTCTATTTTCTCACTATATGTATCTCAGCGTCTTCAAATTCATTCAAACATGGAAAATAATCTGAAGAACTTCCTCATTTTCAATGCTTCACCCTGCTGTAGTGCAAACAGGAATGCTGAATGATCAGAATTACCCCAGATCAGAATTTCTGAATTCCATTTAACTCTATCAGTAAGCAAGAAGAAAATCCCAAGGCCACAGCTGTAATGTCTGCAAATACCACAGGTTAGTGGACTGTCTGGTTCTGCAGATCACTCAAATCTGCAAAGTGTGCTGGTTTTACTTGAACTACACATCTTTCACACAATGAAATGCAATGTCTGGCCAGTACGAGCATGGAATGTTGTCAAACTTACAGGAAGGAGGGAAGCTGTTGAGTCACCATCCCTGCAGACATTTAAAAGCCCATGATGAGGGCTGAGGTATAAAACCAACCAGGGGTTCCCAGGGCCTAGCTGTGGTTGACAGATCAGGAAAGGACGAGGAATGGAAAGATAGACAGGAACCCTGTTCCTGGCTACAGCACCAGTGGTACCAAAGCAAAACAAAGTATCTCTGAGTCAGAAAATATGTAGGCAGACTGGGCATGACTTTAAATAAATCTCCTGGAATAACTTGTGGCCTGGAAACCTTACTTGCATTGCTAAAGTGAAGAAGGAGCAACCCCTTTTGTTGGTTCAAGAGTCAGTTTAAGAACAACTTGACCCACCTGGTCTACATGCAGGAGCTTTGAGCACAAGGCTGCCATGTGAGGAAAACTCTGGCTCTGAGGAGAGACAGAACAGGAGTCAAGAACTGGGTCAGGCAAACACAGAATATCTCACACATATTTAAGTTGGGGAGATAACTGAACACTGGACCTGTGCAATAAAATAAGCTTGCCAATGTTGACTCCTCTAGGTGTCAACGATCATGGCTCGGCTTCGTGAACGAAGATTTAGGAAGGGCTCTACCCACGCTTGCTGCAAGTGCACTGGGGGTTAAAGAGGCTGATGCGAGATGGGCAAGTCCAGTTGCAGAAGGCACAGCAGAAAGTCTCCATAGGTGGTGTTGGTGAGGCACGGTTCTTTCTGCATTGTAGTTTCAAAACATAAACTCAGTGTTGGGCTTGGGCTCTCGGGGAAAGCTGATAGTACCAAGTTGTCTCATTCTGGGAGCCGGGACACATGAGGTTGTGTTCCCTTCTGGCCTCCCCACATTTGGTGCTATTTGTTGACCTTCAAGATGAACACAATAGAATCTGTGAAGATTTTTGGGAGGAGGGCCTGCAATATCAGCTTTACTCCTTGGTCAGAAGTGGCAGAACACACTTTCCTCGAAACAATGGAGACATTTATCTGCTTTGACTTCTACTGTGCAAAACAAAAGTGGTCAGAAGCCTTAGAAATGGATGCGGAAGGGCCAAATAAACGTGCCACACTGCCCTACTGGAACACCTTCAATGAATTCCGCTGTGGAGTACAAACCTGTTTTGAGGAAGTCCAGGTTTGGAGTCCATAGGTGTATCAGGCTGGAAGAGAGTGACCTACACCAGCTCCTAGGGAGTAGGCTGTGCGTGCACAGACCTTGGCCCCTGGACACCTGTATAATTGCTTTAAACCTCTTTTTTGGGTCAATAAATGTCTACCAACTATTTGCTAAAAAGGGGAGTACACAGGTGACAAACTGCTTACAGTAGAAATAATATGAATATTAAGGTAATCAAAGCACTTGCATTGGAAGGGATTAAAAGAGGGGAGGAGGAAAAAAACCAGCTCATAACAAGCAATCCATGTCACTTTTTTTTCCTCCTGTGTACTCTTGCTCTGTCCCATTTGTCTAGCAGTAATCTACATTTCAAATGATTACATGGGAAACTGAAGTGGTAGTGACAGGGATAAACGAAGCTTGTTAAACTAATAGCTGCACTAATGCCCAAATATGTGAACTTCCAGAGTCAGGCAGCATCCAAGGATGCTGGAGCTGTCAGCCTCACTCCCCCTGGGCTCGTCCGCCAGCCGCTGCCACATGATGAATGGCCCTGTCGAGTAAATTCATCCGGGGCCCAATTAAATAGGCAGAAATGAACTAGAGCCATCAACCAGGGAGAGAGAGAGAGGGAGAGGGAGTGAGAGAGAGAGGAAGAAAGAGAGAAGATTTTTAAAAAACAAGGTGTGGGAGGAGGGGAGAAATATTCTTCAGAAAGTCAAGGAAGCTCTGGCGCAGTGAAGTCATTCTGTCAGAAAATGGCCATTTAATGCTTTGCCGAGCCCACGACAGATAAGTCATCTGAGGAAGCTTTAGTGGAGTCCCAGGGCATTTCATTTATTAATTATCAGCTTCGAGTGGGGATTGCAGCCGCCTCTGCCTCTTCCCCATCCCATTTCTCCACTGAGCACTGTCAGCGCCTCTCCTCCTCCCTGACAGGGGGAGGCGGCCACATGGCTGTGGGCAACTTGGGCCAACAGCCAGTGAGAGAAGGCACTGCAACCTCTTCATGCATCCTCCTGCTTCGGCTTTCTCAAAAAATCCCAGCCATGGCTCTTCACTTCCAGCCCTCATTTCCCTCTTGGCCCCAAAGGCCCCCTGGGAAGGACTGGTCAGACCCCAAACAGTGGTTGAGCTTGCCCCATCACGGCCCCTCTCCGCCCCTGTTCTCTCTCCTGTAGACAGACCTTGAGGAGATATATTCCCTGCTGCATGCGGACAGGGATTGGCCCCAGGGACAAAGCAGCCCTTGGAGGCCAGGTTTTCCCTCAGGAAACCAGAGATGTGTTGGGGAGCTTTGGATGAGCATTTCACCTGCTGCATGCAGGATTCCCTGTCCCACATGTCCTTGCTTAATCTCACCAGCTCTACTCCCACCCACAACTGTCGGCTCAGTGGTGTTCCCTGCGCCATGCAGTGCCTGCCAGACACCAGAAGAAGCAGGCAGCAATGTGGTCGGTGAAGGGGCAGGCAGAGCTGCTCACCTGGGTGAGCTGTCAAATGACTTTCCTTGGTGGGCTCTGGCACAGTGGGTGACAGCTAGCACGTGTTTCTGGTGGTCTTCCCACAGCCTTCTCGAAAGCCAAGGTTCTTCTCCTGCCCTTCACACAGGCATTGGCAGGCAAATCTCAAGGAAAACTTGACATTGCTTTTGGTGAAGTAGCCCCTTCCTCCAGACACAGTCCCTACTGAGAGATGAATTCTTGCTAAAGCTCCAAACTGGTGAAACCCAAAGGCTGTTATTCTGTAGTGCTGCTTCGCGTGACAGAGCACTTGCCCCACCTCTCCTTTGACCACACATTTATAATAATTTCTAAGAGTAACAGATTATTTACAGTGGACAAGACAAGGTGTTTGGCTAAAACACCTGAATTACTGCAAAAACTCTCCCCCAGCCCAGCACTCCCTTCCAGTTACAGACAAGCAATGTGTAAGCACCTTCCAAGGTGGAGAGTAAATTATTGGTAAATTACGAGTGGCTACAGTGATCATAGTACTCATTTATCTGGCTGTTCCTGGTGCCTCACAGACACCTTCAGACACCTTCAGAGCTGTGTGTCTGAAATATATAATGCCAGTTGCCCATTTTACTGCCTACCATGGTGCTGCTGTACATGCTAAAGGACCTCATGGAAGAAACAAAGTGTTCTGACAGCTTATTCATGCTTCTGGCTTCCTCTAACTTGTAAGGGCACATCTTTGAAGCTCATGGTCAGTTTTGTGAACATTTTGTGTGAGATGTTGCCAAATACCTCTTGAAACCCTACAGAAGCAGTACCAAGTTGTTATTCTTTCCACCATCGTTTCTCTGTACTTAGGAGTTACAAACCGAAAATTCTCTGTGTTTTCTCATCTTGTCTCCTATAGTCTACATATTTGGCTCTTCACCCTAGAGTCATAGAGTCACAGAATGATTTTGGTTGGAAAAGCACTGAGATCATCAAATCCAACTATTCCCCCAGCACTACCAAGGTCAGTTATAGGCAACGTCCCCAAATGCCACATCCACATGTCTTTTAAATCCCTCCAGGGATGAGGACTCATCACGGTCCTGGGCAGTTTGAGACAAGGCTTGACAACCCTTTTGATGAAGAAATTTTCCCTAATACCCAACCTAAAACTTCCCTGGCACCACTTGACACCATTTCTTCTTGTCCTGTTACTTGTTCCCTGGGAACAGAGCCAGGCTCTACTGTGCTCCAGACCCTTCCCCAACTCCATTTCCTTCTCTCGACACCCTCCAGCCCCTCAATGTCTTTCCTGCCCTCAGGGACACAGGGACACTCTTCTTCACCTCGGCAGGGCTCCATGTGTCTCACAGATGCCCTGTTGTAACCGGTCCATTTTCCAGATTTCCTTCCCAAGTCATCTCAAGTTGTTATTTATGGACTGTCAGCATGTCTCCAGCTGACTTTCTCCCACTTCTGCCAAAGGCTGTCCTTCCAGTTGCTTTCTCCCTGTGGGATATGTTTCCCAGCCCCAGTGCCTCCTTTTCTCCTTGCCCACCCAGCTCCCTCAGCGACTTCTCAAAATGACTTGCGCTCCAGATGCTTCCTCATTTCCATTCCTGTCTCTGGACATGCTCCAACACCTCACTGTCTTTCCTGTTGTGAGGTATCCCAAACTGATCCCAGGATTCAAGGTGTGGCCTCACCAGTGCCTAGCATAGGAAGGTAGTCACTCCTCTGGTCCTGCTGCCACATTATTGCTGTTACAGGCCAGGATGCCACTGGCCTTCTCACTCACCCGGACTCATTTGCAGCCACTGTTGATCAGCACCCCCATGTCCTCTTTCAGTATTCCAGCTCTCTCTTCCTGAGACTGGTGTTGTTGTAACCCAAAGGCAGGACCCAGAACTTCTTGTTGAACCTCAAACTGTTGGCCTCAGCCCATTGATCCAGCCTGTCCAGATTCCTCTGCAGACCCTCCTGTCCTTAAGCTTGAAACAGCCAAAGCTTTCTGTGCAGAAGTTGCCCTGGAGTGTGCCTTCCAGTCGTGTTCCTAATTAGGGGACCGGTCTGCTTTGCTCTGGTCTAACAATGCAGTAGCATGCACTACAGGCAGCCATGAAACAGAATTGGCGCAGCTCAGCTGCTATGAGACCTACCGGAAATGCATGTGTGCCATCCACACTGGGAACTCAACCCTATACCACACCTCTGCACGTGGCAAAAGACATATTACAAGGTGTAATAATATAAAAGTGAGAGTATAAAGCTTTGGCATAGTGTCAGCATTTGCACTGCACTCCCTTGCTGGAGCACAACAGAATCACTAGCTGCAGCACCCAGTGCCTGCAAGATAGGTAGAGGAATAATTAACAGGGAAGTTCTGTTTGCACTAAAAATGTCAGGTTCTTTTATTTTTTTTTTTTCACAGGGCAAAGATTTTTCTTATCAAAAATCTATTCAGTAACATGGTAATGATAGTCAGTGATTAGAAACTGCTGCTCAAGTTTTGAAAGTTCCCAGTGGGTTTCGTAGACACGGCATGTAGCTTGTCAGTTCAGAAAATGCTTTCAACAAATCAGACTTCAGGGTATGCATTTTTTTTTTAATATTTCATTTTCTTAATGCCTCACTGTGCTAAAGCCAACAGGGACTTTTGAGTTAAGTGACGAAGACAACATTATTGGTTGCAAAGTCAGTTCTGATAGAAGTCTCTCATGCCAAGATGTTCTCAAGTAGGTTTAGGGGAACCACTGGCAAAAGTGTGTGATGCTTATCTTAATTAAAAAGAATAATTGTTTTATTAAAATGAATTATGAACTTTTTATTAACTAGTGTGGGAGAAGTTGTTTGCTATCCAGATGAAGATGTCCCAACAAGAAGCGTAGACCTTCGAGAAACACAGGGCTCATCTTCCTCCAACTCCTGTAAGAGTCGAGAAATGAACTTGGTTGCAGGAAACACCATATTGATTCTTATTAATGTCAGCACCTGACATTCAAGATAGAAGTGTTCAGGTGTATCTGTGGAGCCTTTCTAGGTTTCCAAAGTACTGTTGCTGTTTCTGCTGCAGGGTTAGCTTTAGAGGAGAATGTCTGACATGGCTAGTAAGCCTGCAGTTGGGAGCCTTCATGCAGCACACATTCTTCTGGAGTGATACTCCAAGACTAGCACTCTCTCCAGCCAAACAGGTGCTGGTTAGTTTACAATCTGTCTTCTGCAAAAAAAAATCCCAGTTTAAACTCGCATCCAAATTTTCATAGAAAAATTGTGTTTAAGTGAGATTGTTCTTTGTATACTTGGGACTTTGAAGCCCTGAGTTACTCTTTTCTAGTGAAAAAACACCACCTGATGGCTTCTGTCAAGGAAGTCATACAAAAAGTGGATGAACATGTTTGTGTCCTATGGCAGGACTGCTTGACATCCCATTGAATGAAGTCTGTTGAGCAATGTCAACAGCTGAACAGAGGAAGTTTTGCATGTGCACACCTGCTCTTCAGTGTGGCTGTCCCATGGCACGGAGCTCTACCTAAGGTTGTTCCCCAAGCTAGCCACTCTGTCTTCATAGAATTGTAGAATCAGTTGGGTTGGAAGAGACCTCCAAGATCAAGTCCAACCCTTCATCCAACATCACTGTGATTACTAGATCATGGCACTAAGTTTCATGTCCAGTTTCATCTTAAAAACCTCCAGTGACAGTGAATCCACCACCTCTCTGAGCAGGCCATTCCAATGCCTGATTACTCTCTCTGTAAAGAATTTCTTTCTAATATCCAACCTAAATTTCCCCTGGCAGAGCTGAAGCCTGTGCCTTCTTGTCCTACTGCAGTTTGCCTGGGAGAAGAGACCAACCCCCACCTGGCTACAACCTCCTTTCAGGTAGTTGTAGAGAGTGATGAGGTCATCCCCAAGCCTCCTCTTCTCCAGACTAAACACCCCCAGCTCCCTCAGCCTCTCCCCATAGGACTTGTGTTCTAGTCCCTTCACCAGCCTCGTTGCTCTTCTCTGGACCTGCTCCAGCACCTCAATATCTTTCCTGAACTGAGGGGCCCAGAACTGGATGTGATACTCAAGGTGTGGCCTCACCTGTGCTGAGTCCAGGGGAAGGATCACTTCCCTTGACCTGCTGGCCACAGCATTCCTGATACAGGCTGGGATGCCACCTGGGCACACCGCTGGCTCATGTTGAGCTTCCTGTCAATCCAAGCCCAATAAATCCATTCTTCATGAGAAAACAAGTATGATCAAGATGGTCTCTTTCATTGCTTGCCAAAAAAAAAAGTAGGAATCATCATGCATACATTTAAGTATGACTAGAGGTCAGGATTACACAGACGAAACAACTGCTGTGGGAGGTGAGTGGTGGTCAGCAGTGAAGAGCAGGATAACAACTCCTGGGTGCTCCGTGGGTTCCCCTTTCTGCACAGGGCTTGCTCATTAGGAGATGCTGTCCAGCACTTAGCAGAGTTCAAAGTACAGAAATTAAGGTATTTAACTGTTTTGATGCCTTTTAAGTTCTTCAAGTCTCTCGAGCTCCATTGCTGCATGAAGCAAGAGGGAGGGTTTAAAACCACAGGGAAAAAACCAGCAAATGCTTACTCTGCTGATTAAAGAGAAACAAACACAAATATTTTTTAATACATGGGATATATATACATTGCTCATTGCTGCTTGTTAAATGTCCCAGATTTGTATGGACTATTGTAGAAATAAGACAGTAGAGGCTGCAGGAGGTGTGAATAAGGGGTTTTCTTTGCCATTGTAGAGTAGTAATGTGGAGCAGCAGAGGAGGTAGGGGATAAGATAATGTGTCTGGATGTATATACATACAGGAATAGTACGTACAAATCTCCGCAGGTGAACCCACCTCATGGCCTGCAGTGGTCCAGTGCTCTTTAGGATTGCCCCAGAAGTCACATCCTCACACCACATTCCCAACCTCCACTCCCCTGGTACCTGCAGGATGGACAAGAGTGGCATCCTGCCCCAGCACCTGACCCCCTGCATCCTCCTACAGCGTTCATCCTTCATCCGAGGTGGACAAATGTTCCCCCCGTGTGAGGCTTTACACCACACTGTAAGCTGCTTGTCTAATGTCTGAGTGAGAGAACAATCCATCATTTTCAGTGTCTTGCCTGACCCTGGGGACAAGAGAGGAGACCCTTCCCATACAGGCACTGAATGGTTGACAGTGCTCAAAGAAAAGGAAAATTAATACCCTTCCTTGTCATCTTTACCCTAAGTGTTGTTGAGAGGTAAGATGCCTTCTGAAATTCATAATCCTTAAGATCAAGATCAAAAGAAATGTTTGAAACCCCAAGGAAGGAGTGCTGTGTGAATACAGGTGGGGACAAAGGGGAGATGTTGCCACCTCCACATTCCTGCAGGAGTGGGTCACAGCTTACATCTCCTCCCATCATCCTGCAACAGCACCATCCTACTGACTTCACTGGAGTCTCTAGCACCACCCCTGTAGAAACAGAGTCAAAATTCAGGATAGCAATGCTTGAAACAAAATCAAAGTTAAGAAGAGAGGGACAGACTGGTTACAGTCACTAATGTCCTTGAATATATTCTGATAATGGTCAACAAAAGGGTTTTCCAATGCAGGAACAAATTTTCTGGGTTAGTCAAAAACTTTACCTGTAAAACTGACTAGCTTTAGCCCAAAAAAATTAAAGATGTATCATTACAGATTGAGTAAAAAGTATGAAAAATTTAAAAAAAATTATTAAAGTGCTTAATGAAAATGTTTGTTTGCTTTTGCAGAAAAAAACCCATGGAATCCTTTACGAATAAGGATTAATCTATTTGCCATTTTCAAGTAAGTTTCTTTTCTATGATTTGATATAAACCAAATAGCTCTTCAAAATTTTATACCTAAACTAAACCAGAAAGCCTAAAATGAGGCAGATTTTCTTTCTCTTTTGCTTAGATTTTAATAGATGCATGAGTGCTATTTGCAGACTATTCCCTAGCTTCTGGCCAATCCACTTTTAAAAAAAGCTGAAGCCTGACATTTCATAAGGATTTGGGGTACAGAATTTTCCTGCCTTGCTGGGGAAGCTAATCCATTAAAATGCTGAAACAGGAAAGAAACAGTTGTGCATGCATCTCACCTGGGCTGAATTTGAATATAGCACCTGCCTACTCTGCTTTTACTTTTCAGCAGAATGAGTAATGGAGATCACCCAGCTCGTAAAGTAGAAGCATGAGAGCATCCTCCTTCACCTGAGGAAGGAGAGTGAGAATTTAGGCCAACAACAGAATGGTATCTTGTCTCAGGCAAGGGATAAAATGCCTCAGTGTCATCGCATTGGTCCTGCTGCAGGTTTGCTGACATGAAGTGACTTGGAAGCCCGCAGAAACACTGCGCTAAAGACAGGTGGCTACTCCCTCTAGTGCGTGTGAACTAGAGGATGGATGGAGGCTTCACCCCTGGCCAGAAGGCACCCAAGACTGGATGAGATCAGCACAGCCAATGAAGGCAGAGGATCAATGCCTGTCATTTCAGCACTTGCCAGCCCAGCACCCTGTGCATCCCCTGAACTGTTATTTCCTTTTGCAAGCTCCTCAGCACAGATCTTTTTCCTGTGCTATCGAAACTGGCAAATTTAAGCAAATGCCAATAATTCCATTTCACCCCTAAATTTCTTTTGTCATCATCATTGAACTTGGCCTACTAATGATTTCTTAGAGTTTCAGGTTGAATGGGCATCCATCGATTTTCCTTCTTTCTGGGTTAAACCTGGAGTTATCATTGGGTGTGTTTCTGTCAGCTCTTAACTGTTCCTTTCGCTTGCCTATGGCCAAGACACTACATAAATCCGAGGATGCAGAAGGGATTCAGTGGAGAAGAAAAAGGGCTTTATATAGGGATACATTGTTGCATGCATCATGTTGTGACACCACAGAACATCATTAGGTTCTAATTACTCCTGGTTGACAAATTCCTACCCCTTTCAACTAGAGATAGAGTGTCTTTGACTGAGTCCATTAGGGCTCGTAATTTTTGACAGTTGACTTTGCCATTTGTCTGCATATACTGATTTATTTTTTTTCCCTGCTAAAACCAACTTTTATGTAACAGGAAGTCTGCGTTCATTTGCTTTATGTACAAGTCCCCCTAAGTGTCAGGGAAGTGAATTACATTCTCTCTCTTGATCTTGTGCAGTTACTAAATTATATTTTTAGCACCTGAAATTAATGGCTGACTGGAGGCAGGCTAGGGAGAGAGCAACCTTAATGAATATGATAGCAGAAGAAAGTGAAGAGCCGTGTTTCTTCTACCTGTTTCTCCAAATTTTACTGAAGCAAGAAACCAGCAATTACGCGCCAGTTCTGGTGTGTCCATGAAATAAATGAGCTGAACAACCTGCCATAGATGTCACTGCTCCCCTCATCAGACAGGTGGCATTACTTTGGGAAGTAAGACCCCTGGCACTGGCCAACCATGGGGCTGATGATCAGCCAACCGGGAAGCTACTTCTTTCCCTCGTGAAGTTGGGGCAACTGAGCAGCAGGTGGACAGCAGTATTTTCATCCCTCTGCATTCATCATCACTGGTTGGAACCAGGAAAACAGCCATGGAATGGGGAGAAGGAAAGTCACGCAGCATGAACACAAATCTGCAGGTTGAGCTTGGCCTGATTTTGCTTTTTTACTCTATTTGTTTCTCAGCAGATAGGAGCTACTGGACACATTCTCTTGGGGTTCAAGTGGAAGGCACAGGAGAATTGTACTGACATGTTTCATTTCAGCTTCCTAGAGGGGTGCACAGCAGTTACTTTAGCTGATTGAAAGCCATTTCTTTTTATTTTCTCCTCTCTTTCTGTTTTTCCTCTCAGTTGTGCACAAGTCTATGCCCTGCTCAGCCCCACACTGCTGGGAGCCCTTTGTCCTGCCGAGGCTCAGCACTCCCCATTCCAAAAGCATCCCTGCCCTTGGAGCAGTGGACATTGCAAATCCAGGCATTCACTTAGGATGTGAGATGTCCACCAGAGTGGAAGGATTTCTTCAGGGGCTACAAGAGTGACCTTTGGTCCCAGGGACAGGCAGATTTGTAAGTTCTTGCCTGCAGCTCATCTCAGGAACGTTGGGCTGAGCTTTGTGAGCATCACCACCCTGGTGCATCCCACAGACATTAACCTGTCTGGAAGCACAACACACTGTAGCCAGATTGTAAGCTATTGGGTCTGTACCTCTGAATAGCTCAAATTCCTTTCTTGTCCTCATCACTGGTGTTTCAATACCAGAGCTTTGCTTAATTTGGGGATGGGGTCACAGCAAGGACTGGGAATCAGCTTGGTATCTTAAATTGGGGCTGACAGCGGTAGCAAGGTGCTGCAGGAGGCCAGTTCTTTAAAACAGGAAATCTTGAGAGAAACAAGAAAACATAGAAACTTAAATGGCAGAGTGACAGTTTTCTATGAAGTGGAAGTAATGTTTACTCAAGTAGCTTCTTGCCAACCTCTTTCTGGCCCGATCAGCATTGTTGGTGTAAATAGGCTCCCCAGCTGGTGGAGTCTAAAAAACTGCTAGCTGGGCAAACTCTGCAATTTCTGATTTAAGGGAAATGTCATGGTTTTGAAACTTGTTATCATCTTGACTAGAATAAAATAAAATATTTCTAGAGTTACCATTCAGGGCTATTAGATCCAGAAAGTTGGCATTCTGCAACCCTGGTATTTCAAGGTGGAACTGGAGCCCTTTCAAATATTATTATTTTGTGTTTATTGGTATCACTTCAAAAACTGATGGCAAGCATTAAAATAATGAAAATAGGCAGACCCTCCTCCTCCAAAAACCCAAACCAATGAACCAACCAACCAACCAACCAATGAAACAAACAAACTACAAACTACTGCTCTGGATTGTTTTAAAATAAAAATTCCAACAATAAAAATATCTTTTGGAAGTTTCTCGGCAGAAATTTTTGGATCTCTCCAAATTAATACATATGCTAAGACCTCCCTGTTTAGGTGAAATCGATGTTTTCCAACAAAACATGCCGAAAAGTTCATGACCCACTTCAGCCACTAACAACCAGAGCAAGCAAACAGAATCATGCCATAGTGACACATTCTCATGAAAACTAGGAGGTAATCAAGGTCTGTGCACCTGGTTGGAAAACCATTAATTACTAGCATTGAAGAACAGAATCACAGAGTAATAGAATCATTTGGGTTGGAAAAGGCCTCTCGGACCTTTGAGTCCAACCGTTATCCCAGTGCTGCCAAGGCTATCAGTGACCCATCTCCCCAAGTACCACTAGAGACCATGAACAAATGAAAAGGGACTCTAAAAAAATAAAATAACCTTAAAGCAGCTGTGGGGTGTGTCTGTGACCACTCATATCCACAAAAAGGCTTAGGACAACAGATTTTGTTAAAAACTTTACTTAGCAAAGCAGTGAAACTGATGTGGGAGACATCACAGGTCTTTAGAGCCATGCAGAGCCTCAGGCCCTGTCTTTGACCCTAGACTGGCTCTTCTAAAGTAGATGACTGAAGAAGTAAAAAATTGCTCCCATGTTCCCCAGACCTCTGCCTGGAAACACATTTCTTTGGGGTTTTGGGGTTGTGTGTGTGTGCTCTCATGCATGTGCTTTCCTCTGCAGGAATAGTGATGCTGTGGTGGAGCCCAGGCCTGTGTCAAGCCCCACAGTGCTGGCCACAGGGAGTTATGCCAGTGCTGCCCGAGCAGACAGCTTCCTGCTGCAGAGCTCATCCATATCCTGGGAGTAGACATGACTCCATCACTCTGGATGAATCCTGCCACACTTGCAGGACCACCCACAGCTGCTCTGACCACTCCGATCTCTCACATGAGGCATTAGCCTGCTTGAGGCACACCTTGGTCTCAATTTCCATTCATCCTCCTCTGGTTGTTAAAGAAAAGTCCTTAGCACACACTTTTTCCAATCTTCAAAATGTTTTTGGCCTAGCACCTTCTTGTTCCTTTATGCTTGCTGAGCAGTTTTGACACACATTTTTGAACAAAATGGGAACCGACAGTGTCAAGGCACTGAAAGTGCTTGGTGACAAAAGACTCATGCAATTATCTTTTGTCAGAATTCATCTTGTCAGCCCTGCATGGTGCTAATGCCTTTAGAAATTGTGAAGATGAAAAACTGAGAGGGGAAAAAACCTGCTAGTTAGAGTAGATTCTGGTCACAACAGCATTTTTGGAAGTAGAAGAAATGACAGCCAGGAAAACTGGTGATTCCAAGAATAAGTTAAGGACTGAGAACATGACTTGGTGGTAACGCGGTGGTCCTGGGTTACTGGTTGGCCACTAGAGCTATGGCATATGGGCACAGATGTGGGTCTCCAGGAGTTATCATTTGTCAGCTGACTACAGTTTCAAAGGTTTCAGTGGGTGAAACCTCTCCTGGCTCAGGCAAGGTATTACCCAAAATGGTTCAGCCTTCACTAGCCACAAGACATGCTTACTCATTTGATGTTTAGCCCTGAGAGGGACTTATTGCCCCCACAACACACGGCACCCACAGGGCTATGGATTCTAGAATGGCTCCAGGATGAAACTCCATGAAAATCCCCTGAAACTTTTTGATTAGTGCATTCCTTTAAAAACTACTGCTCCAGATTGCAGAGATACTGCCAAAGATGTGTCTTGTAATTCTGGAAGGAAATGTGTCCTCACCCCTTTTTGAGATTAAAGTTTCACAGTTTTATTCAGTATTCCTTATAAAAAATAATACCTCTGGGAAAAAATTATTTTTCCTGTCCATCTACTTTTAGTAGATTAATTCCATGTTTCATGCACTTTTTCTTTCAAGATTTCAAACTATTTATTTCAACAGATTTTTTTGTTCTGTTTTTTTTTTTTT
>VWZG01009507.1:311121-323010 GCA_013396735.1 Grallaria varia
TTTTTTAAGTAGGGTGCAAAAAGTTATTTTTCATTATATCTCTGAAAACATTGTTTAGCTGATCCTATCAAAGAAAAAGTATTATTTTTCATTTTGACAATAAAATTTTCACTGTTTGAAGAAGCATCATTCCCTATTTCAACATTTCTTTGTTACGTCTATCCCAAGAATACCCTTCTGTGGCTCAGGAAAAGGCAATGGCAGTGTCACGTCAGTGGGTTAGCACCGTCTCAGTGGCAGAATCCTACATGCTCAGACCTGGTCCCCAGTGGTCAGCCAGGCTTGGATGCAGCACTGGGCTCTGTCGGAAGGAACACGCTGGCATCTGTTGACACAGTCTTTCCAGCCCGCTAATGGAACTGAAGTGATTAAGGAATGGGAATTGAAAAACAAAGAATTGCAGCTTTTATTTGTCACCAGGAAGGGTCTTATTAGGGAATACATGTATCTTCCTAATGCTCAGGTTGGGCTGGCAAAGCCTTTTAAAAGGACATTAGTGAGCTACTTGTAATTTGGAAATGTATCTTGGTTTTGAATAATCAGGGTTACATTTTACAGACAACAGAATTTATTTCAGAATTGCTAACTTAGATTGAAGTCTTCCTGTGCAAGCCTTTCAAAAACTTTAAAACGCATTCTTTATCAAAACATTTGCAGAATTGGAGGCTTTTTGACTCTCCTAACCCTCAGACAATCCCACAGTCTGTGATAGAACATAAGATTACATTTACCTCCCACGAAGGCAGAGGCAATTTCCAAAACTAGGAGATGTAAAATGTCCTGTAATTTAACCTTATTCTGAAGTAAGGAAGCCACAATGAAGTGCTGAGGTGGGAGACAATCCCATACCTGCTGCCTTTGGTGCTTTTTCTGGAAAGATTGCTCTGCCAGCATGGCTGAGGAACAAAACCTCTGGGTAGACAGGGATGCTGGGACACCAGGATGAGAGACTGGCTTGCAAGAGAGAACTTTGAGCTACAGCCAACACCTTCTGACCTTTGAGCATCAGAGAAGTGTGACCTTCATGTAATTTGATCAGACCTTCTGTGAGCTCTGGGTCTCACCTCAAGTCTCTACAGTACATGAGGACAGGCCTGGGATACTCAGTGGCTGAAGCTTTTTGCTGGCAAAAAAACCCACTGATCACGTTGGGTGAAGAGCTGCAAAATCAGCAGTAAACTGAAATGTGAGGAAGCAACACTTCAGATCCTGAAAGAGATTAAAAAAGTAAAATACATCTGGAGAAAAGTTGGATTGAGAAGAATTGGGAAAAAAGATCTAGACAGACTTACAAGTCTGACCTTGCATATCTTTCTCCAGCGGCATAATCTCTGATGTAAGGTACTGAGTATTTGCAGATGCAGAATCAATGTTTTGATTTGAAAAAACATGGGTATTCCTGTATCTGGCCCTTGATTACAGGGAATTTATCACAGCCTGGCATCCCATCATTTTATTGGCAGGTATTCACAGGAGCAGTACAGGAATCTAAAAGAATATTTGTAAACAATTGGAGACTTCAGAAAAAGCATCAATGGAATTGCCTGATCAAAAGTAGAACTGAACAGTTCAGTTTCAATTACAAAGAGCTTCACAAAATGCTTCCCCTTTCCTACTGTGTTTCAATCCAGAGCTTTATTCAAGGGACCAAGAAACATGTACCTGCCTCTACTAGCCACTGCAAGATCTGACACATTTGTAGCTCTCAGACAGTTAGGGAGTTTTTCAAGGCATCACCAAACTATCACTATTTAAGCAACTTTTTAGAAGCCAAAGGTTGGTTATTGGTAAGGAAAGAAAAGAGATAAATTAATCTTATTTATCATGACCTCCCTCGGGGTATGTTTGAATTACACTCCAGGTAGATTTTGGAAATCTTTCATGTCTCTTGCTCCATTATTTAGTACACTTAGCAAAGGCTGTGTAATAACCAGACATACTTTTCTCGTCATGAACAAGCCATGGCTACACATTTACTCTCGTGATTTCTGCAGTATTCCCTTCGCTGGGTGACCAGTATCCTCCAGTTCTGCCTCCAGGGTGGCTGCAGCCCTGAGGTCAGGCAGTACCAATCAGCATCGAGCTCACCCATCACTACCATCAGCAGAAAAGAGAGGGAACATCTTCCTGAGAGTGCCCTACCATCACCTTTGAGGGCAAAGCTACGCTGTCCATTAACAGCCAGAAGGAGGGATTGATTAAGAAGGGCCCTCAGGCAGCAGCTGTAAGGCCACAGAATCATAGAATGTTAAGGGTTGGAATAGGACTTAAAGATCATCTAGTCCCTATCTCCCTGCTATAGACAGGGACACCTTCCACTAGACCAGGTTGCTCAAGGCCTCCTCCAACCTGGCCTTAGACACTGTCAGGGGTGGGGCATGCACACCCTTCCTAGGCACTCTGTTCCTGTGTCTTACCACTCTCACAGTAAAATATTTCCTCCTAATACGTAACGTAATTTTTCCCTCTTTCAATTTGTACACATTACTCTCTTTCCTATCATGCAGTTCCTGATGAAGAGCCCCTCTCCAGCTTCCTGGGAGGCCCCTTCAGATACTGGACGGTTGCTCTGAGGTCTCCACACAACCTCTGCTCCAGGCTGAACAGCCACAACTTTCTCAGCCTGTCTCCATAAGGGAGGCTCTCTAACCCTCTTATCAACTTTGAGGACTCTTCTGAACTTGCTCCAAGATGTCTTTCTTCAGTTGGGGACACCAGGACGCAGGACTCCAGGTGGTGTTTCACAAAAGGAGAGTAGAGAGGGCCAACCCCGTCCCTTGACCTGCTGGTCCTGCTCCCTTGGATGCAGCCCAGGATTCTGTTGATTTCTTGGCTGTAAGTACACATGGCCAGGTCATGCTGAGTTTTGACCAACCATTACTTCCAAGTTTTTGCAGGGCTGCTCTCACTCACTTCTTCCCCCAACCTGTAGATGTGCCTGGGATTGCCATGACTCACATGTAGAACCTTGAACTTCGCTTTGTAGAACTTCATGAGGTTTGCATTGGCACCTTTCAAGCCTGTCTAGGTCCCTGGTCGCTAACAGACTTTACTTCCTTGCTCTCGCAATAGAAGGATAAGAAAATGCACTACTCAAATACCATCAGCAACATGGCCTAAATTTGTTTGTTAGTGTTTTGTTTAAACTTGTATGACCCAAACAGCAAGGAAAAATTAAAATATCAATTTTCAATCAGAGGTTAAAGGAGAAACTTTTACTCTTGGCAGCAAAGAATATTCCCAGGACTAGAAGGTATATCAAGAGAACCCAGTGAATTTATACGTTGTTCCAAAGCTCTGGATTAAGGGTGCAGTGCCTCAGGGATGGAGTGGAAGTGAGAAACAGGCACAGGCTGCTGCTGCATGAGTTTCGGTTTGTAAGCACTGCAGAGCTGGGCAGAAAGGGGGAGAAACACGGACTTCTCTCTGTTGAGACACCATCTCAGGTCAGAGGCTTTGGAAGAAAACATGAGGCAGGTACCCACAACAGCAAGGCTTCAGGAGTCCTGTTCAACACCTCACAATTCATTAATGACTGTGGCATGCAGTTTTACCCCTCATTAATTTGACATTGATGAACACTGGCATTGGTTTAGTGGCTCTGCTGAACAAGGACTCCCTTGGTGCCATCTCAGTCCAAAATCACCACATGCCCACCAAAGGTCCTTCTCATGTGAAGCCAGTATGGAGGGGATGGCATGATAAAAGGTTGCCTGTCAGTTTGCTGCACTACCAGATCTCCTGAGCAGAGAGAGTGGTGGCTCATATTGGTGGCTGTGACTGTTGAATTCAGAGATGGAATCAAGAGAACAGTACCTCTGCATGGCCTCCTGCCACCCACTGCAGAGAAGGACCCTCGTTTAGGAATAACTAGCTTTGCCTGAGCATCTTGAGTTTAGGCAGCTGAGGTGAAACCCTTTCCAAGTGTGCATTGCCTCTGGCATTTGCTCACTGACGTGAGAAAAAGTCATGAAAATTCCTGAGATAAAGGCCAGCACAGGCTTGTAAAATCTCTTCATAGAGAAGCATGATGACTTCCCTAAACTTTCTCTTAATTGTTGTAACATTTAAACTGAATGAACTCCACAGACCAAGTGGACCTGCTCTTGTAAAAATGACCTGCTCACCATGTATGGGAATGGCAACATCTGACCCTAAACCAGCAAAAAAAATTAAAGCAAGAATGAAGAACATAAGTAAGTCAAATAATTCAGGAGGAGAAATTTAAACTCATATTGGCAATAATAATGTGCACTGGTCCACATCTGATCTTCAGCTATTTCTAAATTATACAGAGATAAGAAAGAGGATCTGTTACACAATTCTGCTCAGAACAAGACTGCAATTAGTAAGCTGAGGTTTCTGGCTGATCAATAGTGACCCTGCCTGGTAGCTCTGAGTGTTTCTGCAAGGGAAAGGTCATTTCTGCTACTCCAGCTGCATAAGGAAGATGACTTCCCCTAGACGACAAAGGGTTTACCTCGTTGTTTCTGGACATTTCAGGTGCAGGACTGTGCCCACAAGGATTTTTTTTCTGCCGTTTCCATCTTGCAGTACTATGCTCAGAGGGTGTAGGCTGCAGGGATCTGGTCTTCTGTAAGCTGTTTCTCAGGAAGATACCAGGATCACAGCATGGTTGAGGTTCACAGGGAACTCTGAAGGTTGTCTTGTCCAGTCCTCTTGGCTCAGCACAGGAACGCCTACAGTAAGTTGCTCAGGACTGTGTCCAATCTGGTTTTAAGTATCTCTGAGGGCAGAGACGCCACTACCTCTCTTTAGCAAATCTATTCCAGTGCTTGACCCTCACATCAAAAATGTTTTTTTCTTATGCTTAAACAAAAATTATTTTCACAGAGCGACAGAACAATTTAGGTTCAAGATCATTAACTGCAACTTGCAACTTATCACCATGGCTAGGCTTCGCGAATGAAGATTTGGGAAGGGCTCTACCCCTGCTTGCTGCAAGTGCACTGATGGCTAAAGAGGACGATGCAAGATGGGCAAGTGCGGCTGCAAAAGGCACAGCAGAAAGTCTCCATAGGCAGTGTTGGTGAGGCACGGTTCTTTCTGCGTTGTCTTTTCTCCTCCAGACTGATTCTGCGTGCATTCTCAAAGGAATCAGCAGCGTTATGGATGGTGTGTCTCCATACCTCCCGATTGGAGGCCAAAGTGGACCATTGATGGTAGTCAATATGGCCAAGGCTGAGGTACTGTTTTAGAGAGTCCTTGTATCTCCTCTTTGGGGCTCCTCTCTTGCGGCAGCCGGTGGCAAGTTCACCACAGAGCACGATCCTAGGGAGGCGATGATCCTCCATCCTGGAGACGTGCCCTGCCCAGCGCAGCTGCGTTCTCAGCAGCATGGCCTCAATGCTGGTGACTGCTGCAACTTATCACTACTTTGTAAACTAGACCAGACCAGTAAGTACCACATCCAGTCATTTTTTGAACACCTCCAGGTACCCCACCTGAGCAGTCTATTCCAATGCTTAACCACCCTTTCTGTGAAGAAATGCTTCCTGATGTCCATCCTGAACCTCCCCTGTTGCAGCTTGGGGCTTCTTGAGTTTTCTTTAAACTTCTGCCAACAGACTCTGGTTAGTTCATTGCATACCACTGTGACATGCCTGGCTGTTGAGTCTTTACTCCTCCTCGTCAGACATTTATACACATTGACAAGATCTACCCTGAACTTTCCCTTCTCAGCCTCTCCCTATATGAATATATGCTTCTGTGACTCCAGCATTTAGTGGCCCAGCACTGGACCTTCTGCAGTAAATCTACATCTTTTGTACTAGGGAGACCAAAGCTGGACCCAGCACTGCAGATGTGTCTTACCAGCGCTGAACAGAGGGCAGGACCCCATCATGCTGATGGCATGTCTCCTAATGTAGACCAGAGACCATCAGTCCTCTCTGCCATTAGGACACACAACTGGTTCACGTTCACCTTCTGCCCACGAGGGTGCCAAGTTCCTGATCTGTGAAGGGACTTCCCAGCCCATTATTCTGTAGTCTGTCCTGGTGGCTGGGGTTATTCCTCCCCAGAAAGTGGGTCCCTCATTTCCTTTTGTTGAACTTTATGAGCCACATCTCTGTTCAGTTGTCCAGCCTGTCCAGGTCACTCTAACAAGGAGCACATCCACCTCCTCCCATTTTTGTATTGCCTGTGAACTTCTTTAGGATGGACTCTGCCCCATCATCCAGGGCATTAGCAAAGATGTTAAAGGATGTTGGCCAGGGTATGGGCTCCTGGGATGTTCCACTAGTCGCTGACCTCAAGCAGGACCTCCTGTCACTCATAAAAAACCCCTGGACCCAGTTCTTCCATCAGCTCTCAATCCATTTGTCCACTCTCCTAGGTTGTCTAGGAGTATGTTATGAGAGGCAGTGGTGAAATCCTTGTTAAGGTCAAGACAACTGTCATTTCTCTCCCCTTCTCCACTGAGACAGCCTTTTCATTGTAGGAGCTATCAGGCTGGTCAGGCATGGCTTTTGCTTTGTAAATCTAAGCAAAATACTCCCGGTCACCTCCTTCACGCATTTGGAAATAGTTACCTGACTATTAGCTCCGTCACCTCCCAACATATTACTGTGAGGCTGGTAGGTCTGTAGCTCCCAGGATATTCCTTCTTTCACTTCTTGAAAAAAGGAGTAACATTTCCTTGCTTCCAGTCCTGAGGAATCTCTTCCCATCACCACAGCCTTTCAAAGACATTCAAGAGAGGTTCTGCAATGACGCCAGCCAGCTCCTTTAGCACTCGCAGATGCACCCCATGAGACCCCATGGATTTATGGATGTATGCAAATTGTTTAACAAGTCCCTAACTTTTCTGCCTCTACCAAGGAAAAGTACACCGTGCCCTGGTTTTCCCACTGGTCTCATCACCTCTCACCAGACAGAGCATTGCTTTCTTTCACATCCCCTCCTCTCTGCATTCCCAATTTTCCCTTCCTAAAGAGGCTGTACGCACTCAATGCAGAATCCCAGTCTTGTGGGCTATCCTACCATCTTTCCATAATTCCAATGATACTAGAATTCTGCAATAGTGCAACAGACCTCTCATTCCTCCTGGTCATGCCCCACATGACATGTGTTTATGTACAGGCATTTCAGAGAGGGACGCCTCTTTGAAACATGCTGGTTTCCCAGAAAGAGTACGGAAGCTCTCTCCACAACTTTGTCTGGTAGGGTCTTCCTTCTTCATGTGGGTACCCCTGAGATGGATGCTCGTTAGCCCTGTTTTGTTGATTACAAGCTCCCTTCTCTTCACTTTGCCCCATGTTCTTTGTTTGTCGTCCTGGTCTAGCACTTCCTCACCTTGTTTTGTTGATCCTCCCTAACAGGCTGCCAAGCCTGCTGGCAAGGAACCTTTGGCCATGTTTGTTCAGGTGGATGCCATCTCTTCCAAGCAGGCTTCAGACAATCTCTTGGTCATAAATACCAGAACCCTGTTGCCAATACCAGAAGCAAAACCACCTGTTGACCTGCAACATGTGCCTACTCCTCTTCCAGCCCTTGTCCCCACTGACAGGATCAAAGAGAAAGAAAATGCCCTGGGTCCACTCTGACCATTAGTGTAGACATATGTGGTCACTCTTGATAGTTTCCAGGTCACCCTGGCAGTAACTTTGGTGCCAGTTTCATGCCTCGGCTGGAGGAGGTGGGTGATGGATAAGAGCTCAGCAGCCCACAGAGATGAGCCAGGCCAAGACAGCTCCCAGGGGACTGATGAACAGTTACACACAGCAGCGCGTCCAGGGGATGTTACAACAGCCTGTAGCAGAACTAGAACTCCTGCACACTGCTGTGCCAATGAACTGCTCTCCCAAAGGACTACGTTTGCAGTCAAAACAGGTTCTAAATATTTTTAAAACCTTTTATTCTGATTTGAAGCGCAGGCATGGTTTTCTGAAAGTTTCACGCATCTGGATAAGAGCTGTCAGTCAGATAATGCAGTTGTTCCACCATGAAAGTGTATTACAAAGCTGATCCATTATTAAGAAAAAAAATACAAAACCAAACATATAAAAAGCAAGACACAGTTGAACTGAATCAAATAGATTTATGTACTTCTAAGGAGATAAAAAAATGTTTGTTTTCAGTTCCTCAGTTTCATTCACATTGTTTGGGTTTCTCCTTTTGTGAAGCCATTTATAATGCTGTATTGTAACTTTCTGACAGAATCATAGAATCACAGAAGTTTGGATGTATGACACCACTACAGATCTTCTAGCCCAACTCTGCTGAGACCAGTAACTTCTTCCACTAGATGGCATTGGACTTTCACAGGGTTTAAAATGTTTTGACTTTTTTATTTCCCTGTCTGAGTTGCAGCTTCAGTTTCCCTCTTTAAAAATAAAAAATAAATAAATAAAATCACAGAAAACCATGATCCTCATTCTGCATGTTTCTCCAAGCTTCCAGAATCTCCACTAGCACAAGAACACATGGGCATCAGAGGGGATTCTGTGAGCACAAGTTCATAGGNTCCAGGGGATGTTACAACAGCCTGTAGCAGAACTAGAACTCCTGCACACTGCTGTGCCAATGAACTGCTCTCCCAAAGGACTACGTTTGCAGTCAAAACAGGTTCTAAATATTTTTAAAACCTTTTATTCTGATTTGAAGCGCAGGCATGGTTTTCTGAAAGTTTCACGCATCTGGATAAGAGCTGTCAGTCAGATAATGCAGTTGTTCCACCATGAAAGTGTATTACAAAGCTGATCCATTATTAAGAAAAAAAATACAAAACCAAACATATAAAAAGCAAGACACAGTTGAACTGAATCAAATAGATTTATGTACTTCTAAGGAGATAAAAAAATGTTTGTTTTCAGTTCCTCAGTTTCATTCACATTGTTTGGGTTTCTCCTTTTGTGAAGCCATTTATAATGCTGTATTGTAACTTTCTGACAGAATCATAGAATCACAGAAGTTTGGATGTATGACACCACTACAGATCTTCTAGCCCAACTCTGCTGAGACCAGTAACTTCTTCCACTAGATGGCATTGGACTTTCACAGGGTTTAAAATGTTTTGACTTTTTTATTTCCCTGTCTGAGTTGCAGCTTCAGTTTCCCTCTTTAAAAATAAAAAATAAATAAATAAAATCACAGAAAACCATGATCCTCATTCTGCATGTTTCTCCAAGCTTCCAGAATCTCCACTAGCACAAGAACACATGGGCATCAGAGGGGATTCTGTGAGCACAAGTTCATAGGTCTGTCCCAGTAATGCAAAACTTCATCTGTAACTCTGGACCAAGACCACACTTTTGACTGTATGTCAGAAAACTTCAAGCAGTAATGACTGACTGGATTTGACATGGCTTAGTTGTCAGCATCCACTGTAACAGTGCAGGACACATAAATGTTTGCAATACAGAGGGAGCTTCACAGGGTTAATCAGCATAGATCAGATGTAAAATCAAGAGTACAATGTATTGCAATTGCAAAAAATGAGAGAAGATGCGGCAGTGAGCATTTAAAGAGAAGAGAGCAGTTTTCCACGTTATGACTGGGAAAAAAAAATTATTCACAGAAAACTGGAGAAAGCAGACGGTTTGGTTGTGAGTGGTTAGTAAGGTGCTGGTAAAACTGACTGAAAGCAGCCTTGAAGCCTGGGCAGTCAGTTTTAACACTGAGTTTGACAGTGTTGCTGCCAGCTTTGGGCAGCAACCGAGGGAACCCCACTTCTTCTCCTCAAATCTGTAACTTCAGTGTCCATGGAGAAGGACAGTCAGGGTGCAGGCACAGTCCCTCTGGCCAACGTAGCTACTGGCAGGTAGCCAAGGGGACAAGGTGGTGGTAGCACAGCCCCAGCTGCTCAGATAGAGTTGGAAGTCCAAGCTTTCACAGCCACAGCAGGAAGCCTTGCCGCTACATGAGGGTAATAAACTGGTGTGAAGGCATGCCGCATCTGACATGGCCATGTGCACTGGCTGCTTCTGCAGCGAGCCCTCTGTTCCGTGTGCTGGTTCCATCACATTAACTCACCCCGCGTAGTCATGGTAACTGGTGTGAAAAACATGCTGTTGGCAGGTCCAGATTCAACACCATTGAGCTCAGCCCTGATATGCCTTCTGGTGGGAGGCAAACCATTAATGAGGCCCCTTAATTTTGTTCATGAGGAACACCTCTGTGCACAGACTGTCAATTTGAGAAGTCTTGAAAATAATCCCCAGAACCAAGGGGAAAAAAGAGAGAAAAACCGGCAAACGTCTTCAGTCAAATGGAAAGATTTCAGGCAAGCAGCTTTGCTTCAGTTTCTGCAGAGGCATGGCAGCCAAACTGTAGATCATGAGCATACAGTGCTTGTGTTTGTGATTAGCAGAAATCACCTA
Source organism: Grallaria varia (assembly GCA_013396735.1). NCBI lineage: Eukaryota > Metazoa > Chordata > Aves > Passeriformes > Formicariidae > Grallaria > Grallaria varia. Next base: position 321,465 of record VWZG01009507.1, read on the forward strand.
CTCAGTCAAGGACCCATAGCCACAGTTCTCCAGCAGTGTCCAACCCTCCAGAGATCAAATGCAACAGAGAGTTTGTGATGCTACAGACCAGTGGCAAAGAAGGGAGAATGATCTGACAGGACGGATGACTTAAAATTAAAAAGACAATGTTGGTGGTGGCAAGAGCATGGGAAGTGTGGAAAGGGGAAAAAGAAAGCACAAAATTCATCAAAATTGTATTTGTCTCATTAAAAGTATTTTAATTTATAGTGTCCTGGAATCCAGTTGTCACCCAGCTGCACAGCTGGCTGCACAGTGAGTGGCTGTGCTGCCACTCACTTTTTTTTCCCGAGCTCTCCTCTCCCACCTTGCTGGGACTGCTATTAATTTCTTCCCTATAGCAGGAGTTACAGTAAATAGATTAATTTGTGGGCAATGGGAGCAGAGAGACAAAGGTGACAATATAATTCGGGTTTTTAATTCTATGCCTGAACAGCTGTACAGGACTCATGATAATTAGCTGGCGGCAATGAAAGATCTTTAGTCTTTGTTTTCCCTTTATTTCATATAGTTGTTCACTTTGGCCAGCTACATTTGTCCTTTAGTCTGAATCCTTCTTCATGAATATTCTGCCTTTCCATCTATTCCCTGGGGCTGCAGGAAGTTTATTAGTAGTGCAGAAATATATGAATGGTGAACATGAACACCAGGCAGCATCCTTGGTTGCACACTGTGACTGGTGCATCTTGCACAGATGAAGTGGAGTGAGCACATTGCTCGACTAGCTGAGAACTGAGAATGGAGAAACAGGGAAGAAGGAAAAAGGGAAGTCTTCTGACATCACAGCGCCTAAAACAAACAAATCAGCCAATCTTGTCAATGACATGGACCTGCATGTGCCCTTAATGTTTTTGATATTCAGACTAGAGGATTGTATCAGAAATACTTCCTCAGATTTTGTCCACTAAAAAATGAACAACAGAGGGGCAAGGAAAACCTCCATTCTCTGTTGGACTTGGAGGGAAATAAAGTTAACAAAGGTGAGGAGAAGGCTGAGGTACTTAACACCTACTTTGCCTCAGTTTTTACCAGTAAGACTGGTGGCCCTCAGGACAACTGGCCTCTGGAGCTGGTAGACAGAGCGAGCAAGCCAAATAACCCCCTTGTATTCCAGGAGGAAATAGTTAGTGACTTACTGAGCCATCTGGATCCTCACAAGTCCATGGGACCAGACGAGATCCATCCTAGGGTGATAAGGGAGCTGGCAGCAGAGCTTGCCAAGCCGCTCTCCATCATCTTCCAGCAGTCCTGGCTCACTGGGGAGGTCCCATATGATTGGAAATTGGCAAATGTCACCCCAATCCACAAAAAGGGCTGCAAGGCTGACCCTGGTAACTCCAGGCCTGTCAGCCTGACCTCGGTGCCTGGCAGGGTTATGGAGCAGATCATCCTGAGTGCAATCACACAGCACCTTCAGGATGGACAAGGGATCAGACCCAGCCAGCATGGGTTTAGAAGGGGCAGGTCCTGTCTAACCAACCTGATCTCCTTTTATGATCAGGTGACC
>VWZG01009514.1:2805-22546 GCA_013396735.1 Grallaria varia
AAGGCAGATAATAGGATGGACTTTTTTTTTTTTTTTTTCCTCCCATTGAGCAGAATTCAATCATTTTCAATTAGAAATGTCAGCAATGTGCTGGAATGTTCAGTGAATGAAAATAAATTACCGTTTCCAGATAACTCAGCTAATCATTACATAAGTTCTACTATGAGAGATGGTATTCCAGTTGAGATGACTTTATCTAGGCTGTATCTTCCATCAGCAGAGAGATTGCAGACGTTTACTCATTTCATTTGAAGAGGGCTTTTAGATTTAGAGAATGGAGATACCTTTCTCTACCAACTATAGAGAAAGTCTATGGAGCAGCTTAGATCGGATGTCTGACATATATTACTAAAATAAATATTATCCACATCAAAAATACAAGATTATTTATGTATCTCTAGTCACTGCTAGATGGTGCATTTTAGTACAACTGCTATTTATCCATCTGAATTCATAGAACTCGTGGGGAATCAGCTGACTCAGCCAGTTAAAGGACATTAAACTAACAACTACCAAGGAGGATGTAAAGGAGGAACAAATGAACACTCATTTAGCACAAAATCAAGACGTCAAGAATAAAATTAATCAAGGCACCCAGAAGCTTGAACAGAAACACTTTAGTTGCCTACATATGAATGCTAGAAGCCTGGGTAATAAAAAAGAGAAATTGGAATTGGAATTGCTCTTTTATGATCTAGCCTATATTACTGAGACCTGGTGAGAAGATTTGCATGAGTAGAATGTTAAAATCACTGATATATTGGTTTTAGGCAGGATCTAGTGGGGGGAAAAAAAAACACAAAAGAAAAAAACAAAAACAACAACAACAACAAAAACCCCAAACCCAACCAACCAACCAAAAAACCCGAAAAAAACCACCAAAGTTACTTTATATCAAAAAAATTGGGTATTACCTGCGCCTGACTGCTCTGACAACTCAGAAGAAAAAAATTTTGCTTGTTCATAGATTCATGTTCTAACAAAAAATCAAACAAGCAGCTTATATAAGGCACTAGTTAGTGTTTATAATAAACCAACAACTTAATATAGGAAAAGGATGGCTTATTTCTGTTGCATAAGAGGAAAAACTGCATTACAATGTGTGACCAGTTTGAAGAGCATATGTTGAAAGTTCCATGATCCTTATGATTTCTAAAATCTATTGAGAAAATACATGTAATAAAATGAATCTTGCATCCAAAATGTTCTGTGCTTGATGCAGTTACCTCAAACAACCAAGGTATTCTAAAATCATAAACATATACACCTCACTCTAGGTGTCATTTTTTTGAGACCTTATAGCAGCCTTCCAGTACGTAAAGGCCTACAAGAAAACCGGAGAGGGACTTTTGACAAGGGTGTAGTGATAGGGCAAGCAAGAATGGCTTTAAGCTGAAAGAAGGTAGGTTTAGATTAGATAATAGGATGTAATTCTTCACTGCAAGGATGGTGAAGCTTTGGAACAGGTTTCCCAGAGAAACTGTGGATGCTCCACCCCTGGAAACGTTAAAGGCCGGGTTGTATGGAGCTCTGAGCAATCTGGTCTAATGGAGGGTGTCCCCACTTAATGGCAGGGGGGATTGAAAATAGATGATTTTTAAGATCTTCTCCAAGTCAAACCATGTTATAATTCCATGAAATAATCACATCTGTTACAGATAAACAAGATTAAGTCCAAACAAGTATGATATGCATTCTCGTACATTTTGTGAATGACACCAAACTAAGGGGAGCAATCAATATGTTGAAGGACATGACTATCATTCAGAAGTGGAAGGAATTCAGAAGTCTTCAGGCTTCTAGGATTGTCAGGGAATTGAAAAATGACACAGTCATGCATAGGAGAAGGCAGAACCCTCTGTGATGGAACAGAAGGACTGTCTTGGTAGAAGCTCTGCTGAATAGGTTCTGTAAATCCTGATAGACTGGAGGCTAAGCTTCCTTTAGTAGATATTTATTATTCTACTTGACTATTTTACTGTAGCACTCTCAAGGACTCTAGACAAGTATGAAACCCCAGGTTAATGTTAATATATGGTGTTTTCCCCTCTGAAATTAAAGCTCAAACTGATCATTCCAGGCCACAAAGTAAAGAAATATATATACTTAGAAATTAAGTAAAATTCATGAGTTCACTAAAAAACACCAATGGAACTTGGAATAGAAGTTTAAAAGCTAGGTTTTAGGACATGAGCATGCTTTATTACTGTTTTTCTTTTCCATTCTGAAGTACATTGTCAAAAAGACATACTGCTAAGATTTAGAAAACCTTCTGCCTTGAAGGAAGAAAAATTGCTTACCTTCTATACTGGAAAACTAGTATGAAACAGATTCAATAAAAGAAATGTGAAACATTCCAGATAAGTTATGTTTTGGAGATTAAAATAAAACGAAGAAAGGCAAGGACAAAACTTTAGTATTATGGTGTGCAACACTAATCCACAGATCATTCTCAGAGAAAAATTAACCTTTCTGTTTGTTTGTTTTTAACTCTTGTGAAAAGAATGCAATAAGGCATTACTAAGCTGTAACATGAAAAAATTATTGCAATAGAAAATTTTTCCTTTTATCATTGTCTGTATATGTAGGGCTCTGGTATGTTTTCATTAGCTTTTTTTTTTTTTTTTCCCTTAGGGAGCAATGCTATACTAGTATGACTCCATGCTTTATAACAGTGGGAGGCTACATAAGGAATGAAGCAGCAATGACTGAACTTTTGAAAAACTTAGAGGCAGAAGGGAAAATGAGGATTACTTTGGAAGATTTCGAAAATAGCTTCTTGCATAGCTGGTATAACACATATGGTGTAAGTTACTTGTTTGAATTGGATTGTTTTCCTTTTTCTGAGATGGAGAGATTTTATTTTTTACTATTTTTAATTATTTGCAATGTAATGTTTCTTTGACTGTCATTTTTGAGGCCTGATTGTAAAATTCACACATTTTTATAAAAGCTGATTAATTTCTTAATAGAAGCACATTTTTATTAGTGTATTTATTTATCTATTATTATTTTTGGTTTGTTTGCTCTGTAGTTTTAGTCAATTTAAAGATTGCTTAGTTATTCTACAATATGCAATTTACTGAGCCTTCTAATTAGACTGATTTCTCTAATATTAAAACTTCATTACCTTGAAAATTTATAGATCTGAAGTTTCCATAATACTGTTTCATTATGCTATGAAAAATGCAAAGTGCCATCTTATTCTAGAGAGTTCTCACAGAAATGGTGAGTAATAGAAAAAAAATTAAAATACCTTCAGAGCTGCAAAAGGTTATTGAAATGTTTGTCTTTGTAGGTGAATGTGTTCTGCCATCTGAGTTAAACAGCACCAGAGAGTGACAGTAATTGTCAGTTGACCTTTTGATTAGACCTAGTCCTATTAAATGTTATGAGAGTAATCAATTCATACTAAACAATGAGAAAAACAAGTAAACAAAATTATTTCATTAAATTACCTCTTTTTAAGAGTATTAGCTCAAGAAAGGCATTCTTGGTTTTAGCTTGGCTGTGACAGAAAAGAAAAACAAAATAATTCCCTCTAAAGATATCAAACTGCAATAAGGACAAAATCAAAATCGTTGTCTAAAATCAGCAACACTCCTAAAACAGTTTCTGCATTCTCCTGTGTAGATTTTCCTCTTCCATCACCCTTATTCCTTCCACTCCAACGGAACTCATCAAATGCCAAGGCTGAGGGAAGAACAAGAGCTCAAAGGACTGCATGCAGGTCACAGCATAAGGACATTTTCCATAAGGAAAGTTCCAGAGTTATGGAACTAGCTTTTGAATGGATCATGTACAATGATGCAGATATTGATATCCTTTATAGATAACACAGATATTTCCAGTTGACAGCTTTAAGTCTTGCAAAAGTCTCTTTTATTAGTGAAAGAAATGCTTACTTAACATCCATACAGGTGAGTATGCACTTCATTTGGTTATTTTGTTATTTATTTTTCTTACAGTATATTCTCTTGCCATGGTAATGAATTTTTATGCTGACCTGAGGCAAACTATTTTTATTGCAGGGTATTCCATTCACTCTTCCTTTGAGATAGGTCCAACTATTCAGCTTTGCTTCACAGTCCCCTAACTCTGAAGCAGAACTGCTCACCTTTTAAAACAAAAGTCTTTCCCCTCCAGGTACAATAACAAAATAAATTGATGGTACAGCATGCACAAACTTATTTCAGCCTTCGGAGACTTGCTTACTGCCTTTCATACTAAGACACATATAAACATTGTAATTCACTCTGATTTTACGAATTGCCTCCTGACTATCATCGGGGAGTGATGGTTAGGCAGTGCTAAATGAAAGTATATAAAGCAAGTTGAGAATGACTGCAGTGTGTCTCTAAAGATCGATGAGTTGGCAGGTACTGTTATAAATTACCATCGGGTGCTATTCACAGACAATAAGAGCTTCATCCTGCATGACAGTCATTGATCTGATGCAGAACTAAGATGCAACCTTTGATGACACTCCTTGAGGATAAAAGGTTATGCTTCACATTTAGTTATGAATAATAAGGTCATGTTTTAATTAAAGTAGTATCTCAGTGGAATATCAGGCCAGTGAAACATTACGAATTAGTATGACTTGTACAGCAATTGTTGGTAGAAAACAGCCTGGTACTGAAGATAATAACACAGAATAACAATGAAATTATATTAATGAGGCAAATAGCCCACATCATTAGAAGGAGCTTAACTAGATAGACCCAAAATTAAAAGAAACAATATTCTTTCAGTTTATGTTTGACACTCAAACTGGCAAAACAATAACATTTACATTTAGGCAAGAAGTACTTAAGGCATACATCTACATTTTGGGTTACAATAATGCTAAAACATTTGAATTTAGAAATATTTGGTGCAAACTCTAATATTCAAGCTAAAACCATCTTGGAATTAACTGTTCATAGAGGTTTCTGGGCCTCCTTTTTCTGGGAAACTCAAAGGACTGTTCACAATTTTCTTTCTTTTGGGTACAGTCCCAGCCACATTCCTGACCAAGTTTTCTGAAAATAAAACTGGCCATAAAACACAAATGTATTCATTAGAAGAGTTATTAAATGAAGAAAATATTATTCATATCCAGCAAAATATTTAAGCTTGTGTTAAGTAAGTCATCTAACCAATACCTAGTTAAGAAACTGAATTAAGGGATGTAAGATGGCATAGAGCTTTTATGGAGCCTACACAATAGTAAATGAATAACACGTATTCTAACTGACACTCCAAAAGGTGATTTAACTCACCCAAGACTCAGAAATTAACCTCTCATATAGGGAGTGCTGTAAAAGGTCAGGCATGAAGATTTAACAAGAAAGTACCATTTCTACCTCGCGCATTATGTCAGCATGACAAACTTTATTATTTATTTTGACATACTGCAAAGAATGTACAACCAAGGCTGTCTTTCTTCCCACCCACAGCTGTTCCAGCTTATGGTGTCCTCAATCCAATCTAAATGTTCATTTTGCAATTACTCTGCTGTCAAATGATAAGTGAAATATAGAATATATACACAGTAAGTAATCAATAGCTTTAAAAATATACTTTCTATCATGTTACCAGTTGCTTGTCAGAATTTGTGAATTTTAAAATGTTTAGTGTTCAAACTAGCAGAACACATCCAGATCAGAAACCAGAGATAGTGGCACTGCAGGAGGACAGCAATGCTAATGCCTTGAAACATAAATTGCTCTGAAAAGGTTGAAAAAACAAGATCAGATTGGGAGGTCAAGATATTATGTAAATGAGCTGTTCGCCTCCTACAGTGCACAAGAGTTCTTCATTCCCCTTTTTTTTTTTTTTAACTGGCCAGCTATAGAGTAAAACCTAGCTGCTACACACAAAGCAATGCTTCTTACAAGGCTCTTACTCTGTCTGAGCACTTAGAGAAATGCAAAACCTCAAGGCAACTACAGGACCATACCAGTTTCTTCCCACACTTCTGGACTGCCCTTAAATCAAGCAAAAATGAGGTTGAAGCTGTTATGAATTTGTTTATAGCTGTTTTACAGACATAATCCACATCTTTGCAGAGCAGATACACAGCTTTCTCACTTTGACAAGAAATATGACATTCTATAATAAAAATGTAAATCTACTGAATATTTATTTTGCATGTGCTTTATATCGTTACTGACATCAGATTATAGCTAAAAAGTTCCCAAATTAACACAAATCATGGACTGAGAATCTTCTTTAGAAAGCCACACAAAATTATCCAGAATCATTAGCTAAGCTTTTAAATCATTATTTGCTTCCTAAATTTTTTATGCAAACTTAAGAACATCATATAGCGTAACATGGTACTGATTTTTCTTGTTTCCAGTTTTAGTGAGGAAATGCACATTCCTTGCTTAAATAAAAACAAAAATAGAATTTAGTATGTTTTAATACATACCCTGAATACTGATAGTCATATGCTATAGAATTCTGTACTGTGAGAAAAACGGGCTAACATTATTTTTACATCAAAGTCTTTTTTCAAAATACTACTAGATAGGAGCACATTCCAGATTAGAGAAAATATTCAAGATAATCATGGGTGTATGGAGGGAGTTTTGTGGAATCACAAAACAATTAGTTACAGCTGAGATAGATGCACATTTATATATGTTGATACAATGTAACCATCTAATATGTAGCTATCACACTCTTTGCTCTTGTGTGGGAAAATAAATTTGCATTAAAGAGACCAGTTAGGGATAAAATACTACTTTCTGGCAGTACTCACATTACAAAGCTTATTCTTTCTGCTTTTTTTTTCCTTTTTTATGTAAAACTTTTGCCTTTCATACTGCTCTGTCCTTTCTTGTGCAAAAGTATAAATCAAAACAAGAATTGTGGCCAGTATTCGTCAAATGAAATCAGTAAGAATTACATTAATAGTTTTAAACGAATGAGATCATGATCAATACCCAGATGGCATTTGAACTATTATTTTTTTGGTTTGTTTTTTTTTTTTTTTAAATATGCTCAACCTAAGATCGTGCTTTATGGTGAACTTGCCACCGGCTGCCGCAAGAGAGGAGCCCCAAAGAGGAGATACAAGGACTCTCTAAAACAGTACCTCAGCCTTGGCCATATTGACTACCATCAATGGTCCACTCTGGCCTCCAATCAGGAGGCATGGAGACACACCATCCATAACGCTGCTGATTCCTTTGAGAATGCACACAGAATCAGTCTGGAGGAGAAAAGACAATGCAGAAAGAACCGTGCCTCACCAACACTGCCTATGGAGACTTTCTGCTGTGCCTTTTGCAACCGGACTTGCCTATCTCACATCGGCCTCTTTAGCCATCAGCGCGCTTGCAGCAAGCGTGGGTAGAGCCCTTCCCAAATCTTCGTTCACGAAGCCTAACCATGATGATGATGATGACATGTATTGCATTCATTTGGGCACAACAGCATTCTATCAGTAAAGGCTAAAATCTTAAGAAGATAGACAACCACAAAACATTAGGCTAAAAAAATCATGTGCAGAAGTTCACTGGTCACCTACAAACTCACAGCCTCTGAAATGGTAGAGGTTCAACTCACATACAGCCTGGATTTGATTCCCAAATACTTCACGGCAGAAGCTCAAATAGCCATTTTCCAGTAATCAAACAAAACATAAGAAGGAAATGGCAAAGTATTTCTATGCTTTTGAAAACACATTGTGTGGGAAAATAAGGAATATCTGACTAGAAAATAAAAAGAAATAAAGTGCCTAGGTAAAACAAAACACATAAATTATAAAGAGCCTAATAGCATATGCTTTTTCGCCTGAAGGCAAAAGAAAGTTATGAATTTCCAGTTGTGACAGGACAGTCCCAGTAAATGCCAATATTAATATAAATTTCCTGAGAGCAAAAAAGGTTTTTGAAGGTACAGAATATTGTTTGAAGCTCTTATTGCTTATATCTCAGTAGAAGAACACATGTAAAAACACACTGAAGATCAAAAGTCTAAATAATTGTCTTCTTTATTAATGAATTTAAAATTATATATTACCAATGTCCCTAAAGTATGTTTTGAGGATATATTACCAATAATTTAATATATTCACTTCAGTGCAAATACTATTCACCCTTTGGTGAACATCAACAATCCTCTGCCTTCCTTCATCCTTTTGGCAAAACAATATTCCTTTTTTTTTTTTAATTTAGGAACTTACCCTTCAAAGAGGTAACATAGAGCCTGATCTCAATACATTTATTATGAGGAAAATTGACTTTTTGAAGTACAAAATTGACCAATGGAATTTGGTAAGAAATATAAAAAGGAATTTTAGAAATATAAAAAGGAATTGTAAATCACATCAATGATAATATTTAAAAGCCTCCCTAGACTTACTTATGTATTCACCTTTATGGTAGAGTTAAAACTAATGCTGTGTTAAAGCTATTTTTGAAATCTAAAAAGGATGTCATAGACTGAAGATTGCTGTCACCTACATTTGTTAAAATGTGTTAAAATTAACACCAGCATTTAATTTCTGCTCCACGTTCCTTTTTGTTGGGGGAGAGTCTGGGCCTCAGCGCTATGCCGGATGGAAAAAGGAGATAGAAATTTCAGTAGTGTGAGATACCTCGAGGTCTCGATCTAATGTGGACGTTTAACAGACAATGGACAGTTTTGAACCTTCCAGGGCTTTTCGGGTTTCTCTGTTGTATGTTGATGAAGTTGTTTTGAGTTGTGATTTAAGGTGTTATTTCGAGTTATTTCAAGTTTTACATTAATTCCCATTCATTATAATTGTTCTAAAATGGCCTTCCCTCCTGCCTCATGGCAAGGCATCACTGATGATTTGCTGAAATTTGCTGCAGTGATGCACTGCCATTCAAGGCAGACTCCCCCCTGTTTTTTCCTTATATGGGTCTTACCTCCCTTTGTTCTCCTTATAAGGGTTTCTCCTCCCATGGACCACCCATGGGCCGCCCCTTTTCCAGTAGGTTCCTTCCTGGGTTATAAAAGCCTGATGCTCCTCCCAATGAACGCCATTTTGCTTCACCCCTATCTGTGAAGTGGTTGTCCTTTCTTTCCTTCAGGTCTGTTCTTATTCGAGTCACCCTCCTCCGATACCTTTTGGGTTACATACATTTTACCTTACTGTGAAGCACACAGATCTATTGTACTGACAGACATCTACCCTTGGTATGCTAATTAGGAAGCCACCTGATCACTGAGTGAGCCAGAAAACTTCTTTTACTCCACACATTAGAAGACTTCTCAAAAAGAATATTCTACACATTAATGTCAAGACCAAAATCTATTTTAAAATTACAAGGACTTTTACTGGGATATGAGGGGAAAGGTCTGAGTTTTTTTGTTTTTTTCTTTTTTTATTTCACTCAGACCCAACTGTTGATTTCAATTAAAGCTCTGGGTATATGACTACAGAGACTCTGCTAAGTGATTAAGACCATATCCAGCAAAGCTAGGATATTTAGGTTTGGAATATATAAGGATATCCATTGATAGCATTAAGCTACAGAAATCAGACTATTAAAATCCATTTGAAAAAAAAAATAACATTTTACTACCCTTCATTCATCTTATTAAAAATCTTATACGACAAGTGGGCAAACTATCCACCAAAAAGTGGATAATTAAGGAAAATTGCACAAAACTTACCACCCAACACCCAAACACAAAAATACAAATATCTGTATGTAGACAACATACCATTTATGAAACCAAATGGAGCTAAGCAGGCAATAAGCGAGAATCTGAAACTATTCAAAGACACATTTTAAAATCAATTTTAGAATATAATTCATTGAGTTTTCATTGTTTTAGATAGAAATATTATTTTTAACTTCTCACTGCTCATTATTATTTTATTAAACACAAATAATAATTTATTTATGCACTTTTGTGATTGTTCAAGACACAGTGCAACACTGCAGCTGAATAACTCAGAGATCACATAATTATTTTGCCATAACAACTTGTCATTGTCAGATTTATACCATGATACTGCACCACTGGGACTCAGTTATGTCTCTTATTTGTGTTATATCACAATGAAACATTGCAAAACCATGCATGGTTTTAAAATTGCAGTGACGAGTAGTGTCCCTCAGGGACCTGTACTGGCACAAGTACAGTTTAATGTCTTCATCAATGACATAGACAGCAGGATTGATTGCACCCTCAGCAAGTTTGCAGACGACACCAAGCTGTGTGGTGCAATTGACATGCCCAAGGTATGAGATGCCATCCAGAGTGACCTGGACAAGCTTGAGAAGCAGGCCTATGGGACCTTCATGAGGTTCAACAAAGCCAAATGTGGGGAGTACTACCTCAGTAGGGACAATCCCAAGCACAAATACAGGCTGAGCAGTGAATAGTTTGAGAGCAGCTCTGTGAAGAAAGACTTGGGGATGGTGGTGAATGAAAAGCAGGACGTAAGCCCGTAATGTTTGCTTGCAGACAAGAAAACATACTGCATCAAAAAAAGTGTGGCCAGCAGGCCGAGGGAGATGATCCTGTCCCCCTCCTCTGCTCTGGTGAGACCCTACCCAAAGTTCTGTTTCCAGCTCTGGGGTCCTCAGCAATGAGAAAGATGTGGACCTGATAGATGGGGTCTAGATGAGAGACATGCAAATGATCAGAGCACTGAAGCACCTCTTCTATGAAGACAGGCTGAGACAGCTGGGTAAGTTCACTCTGGAGAAAAGGCTCTGGGGAGACCTCACTGCAGCCTGTCAGTACTTATATGGGGCTTATAAGAAAGATGGGGACAGGCTTTTTCTACAGACTGTTGCGATAGGACAAGAGATAACGGTTTTAAACTGAAAGAAGACAGATTAGCTGAATGGGGCTTCAAGCAGGGGGTTTGACTAGTTGAACTTTAAAGTCCCTTTCAAACCAAACCATCCTATGATCCTATGACTCTATGAGTCTGTGATTCTGTGACTATATTCTTCCTCTATTTCAGCTCCATGTAATTTATTGTCATTTCTCCCTTTTTTTTTTTCTTTTTTTTTTTTTTTTTTTTTTCTGGCCACAGTGACATGTCCCTTTCCTTTGCACCAAACTTTTTCTCGACCATGGATGCAGACATGCTTAATGAAGGTTCAGCTTGTGAAGCCAGCAGTCATGACCTGTGTTCGTGTAGCAGGTTCCACTATAGTAATTGCAAAAATTGGTCAACCATGATCTGATCTGACCCTAGTCCTAGAAGAGGTAAGGAGATACCCCAAAGAGAACTAATTTGGCATTGAGATAAATGTGATCAGTTCTGACCATAAGTGTGAAAGTCCTAGGAGTGGATCATGAGCCCTCAGTGATCATATCTGGGATGTAGGTTGAAATAGTACTGCTCTGAATCATTTATAAAAGTCATAAACTTCAAACCCAAGAAAATGTGAGTAATGCATTTCTCTGTTATCCTCAAGTACTGGCTCTTGGTATGATTTTACATATGCTGCTCTTTATGACGATATTGATTAGCAAGTCAACAGAAGCTATCACAAGGGATTGCAGATCTCTCTACTACTGCTCTGTAATATTAAAATGTCATTACTGAGTCACCAACTTTTTGTTCTGCTATAATGTTATTCTCTGATGATTGCCTGCTCGAGCTGAAATTTGAAACTGTCACCTACAGACTTGTAGAAGTGATTTGACTTCACTTATAAGGAAAGTGAAATTAAATATTCATCCCTGGACAGCATTTCAGGTTCAAACTGACTAAAGTTCCTCAAGGCAAAATGCACTTAAGTCACAGAAGATTTTTTTCAGTTTTAAAAATTCAGAATGTCTATTTATCAGGGCTGGACAGTCAAATAATCATTTATCTGGAACTTCCGTACACAGATACACTTTTCACTGGTTTGCAGCATGATCTTAATTTTCATGGCTATGTAAGATACTTCTACTATATGGATTAATTTTAGAACACTGAATATCCTGACTAATCCATTCAACACATAGCTGTTCAGAAAAAATGACAATAAGTGGCGGAAGGCCTTAAGTTTGGACCATCTGAACTTCCTTACATTGTGAGCATTTCTGCAGGTAGCAGCCTTTGAAATTAAGGTAAGTAATTATGGTAATCACAAAAGTCTGGTTAAATCTTTAGATGGATGTAATGTCTTGAGACCTACCTCAACTTCCAATTTATAGATTCACTTCAGGGTTTACCCACTATGAAATGAAAAAGGTCTGAGCAAATAAAGATAGAATACTATAGTCCCCCCTAGACAAGATTTCCTCTGAATACCAAAGTGATAAAATTCACCGATCCAGAACAGAGAAGCAAAGGATTTGTCCTCACAAGGGAAATTCTTTTTTTGGGCAGCTGCAGACAAATTAATTGAAAATGGCCCACAGACTTGAAAATTGGTTCCTTTACAGTGCTCTGTGGGGGAAACACTATTTTATTCAGAATTTTCTTGTTTTATTTTCCCTGTTCTTGCACTAACACTGGAAATCTAGCATAGGGTTTGGCAGTTTTAAATGCCATATTACTAAATTTTACTCAGAGATACATTTTATTTCAGGAGCATCCCAAAGTCATCTATACTTACAAAGCAAAAGAGTTAGCCAGATACTGCAGGCATCAACACTGGCAAAGCCATAAGAAACTTGGTAAGCTCTCCATACAGACTCAGACTATCCAGACAGCAAAACAGGGGAGACAGAAGGATTTGGGAAAACGTGGTTCATGGCTGTTCTCCCATGACCACTGTCAAATGACACTGAAAAATAGATGAAAATATTTATTATCTTCCCTCCTTGCGCTACTATTATAATGTAGTCAACATAATAATGAGTAAATACAAGTTTTATAGAATCAGAAAATACTTTTTAAAAATGTATGTGACACAAAAAACAAATTGCAAACACTTATATATTCATATATTTGTCTAAAAATTTACGAGTATCTCAGATACTCAACTTTCTATGTGTGGAAGGGATTTCTTCTTTAAAATTCATTACTACAGTGTTTCTTTCTCTCCAGTTAAGATAACTTTGAGTGAAAGACACTTCTGGACATATTTTGGGGGGTTCATCCTTGCTTTACTACAGATAAGGTGTAAAGGTTGAGGGGGGGATATAAAATAATTGTAACTAGGAAGACAACAGAATTGGAAACATATTTTTGGAAAAATCAGCAAAATATATGACATATATTCAAGGAGCAGACTGGTACTGGAATGAGAACCACCGGCTATAATGGAGAGTTGTTGTCTATAGTTAGTACTAGCCCATTTACCTTGGGAGTAAAACCCTACTTTCAACTAAAAACCCCCAAAACCCCACACCTCTCAATACCCTGATTCAAGCACAAACTCTAACCCTTGGTTTTGAATGGCTAACTTAGGAAATGAGAGATATATTCTAGTAATAAAGTGTGGGGTTTCAGTGTCTCATGTTTAGTCAAGAAAACTAAGAAAAGTACTGAAACCTAGTCTAGGAATCTTTGGGTCAACTTGTCATATATAAAGGAATTTTAATTAATTTTCTAATGAAAGACTTAGTATGATTATATAGCATTCAATTTGCAGGTAGAAGTTCAACCCAATGAGACAGCATAATCAGCAGGATTTTTCTTCTAGATTACCTTCCCATTTTTACAGGAATTTCCAAAATCTTTTAAATTAATGTTCTGATTTGTATTTGAGCTGTATTATACATATGAGTTCTGCTTTTCTATGAATTAAAAAATGTCAAACAGACTTCTGTTTAAATCTATGACATTCAAGTTTTTCTTCCTCATATGATGTACCAGAGTGTCTTTCCCTGAGCTTCTCATCTTCAAAAAAGAAGGTCTTGACTTCATGCTTTTCCTCTCAGTGCAAAATACTGTGCAAGAAAATGACTTCAAGATTAAACTTGGCTCTGCCTAAGCAGGTGTCAGAACCAAATTATGAAAGGACTAACTCAAATTACTAATTGCAGACAACATGTTTTATCTCTGCTTCTTTTTGATGAACAGCACAGCTAGAAATATTTAATTATTGTTTAATTATGTTTACTAGAAGAATATACAAAACCTACAATATTTCAGGGGTGAATTCTGGGAAAGAAATTTTAGTCAATCCTGTCAAGGCTGAGAATGCAATACTAAAACTCAACTGTCATTAGAGGCACTTTTTTCCCCCACCTATTAATTTATATGCACAACAAGAGCAAAGAAATTGCTTGTTGTTCCTCATGGATCAAAAATCCTACTTAAAAGAAAGGGGAACTGTTAGAAGAGGATACAAGTGTCAGTAATGTGATTGAATTCTTCATCCCCTGGCATCACGAGTTGTTCCTGAGTAATGGCTAAGGCTTTGTTCCCTAAATCATTAGTACATCCTCTTAAACTGTTCATGTACCTGAAATCCCACTAGATTTTTCATCTCCAAGGTGAAATAATAAAAGCAACAACATCTAGCTATAAAATGTCCGTTTCACATGCCAAACAAATTAATTCTCTCATTCTGGGGCTAAGCCTAAAGTATCTAAAGACAGGTAATTGGAAGAAAGATTACTTGTTTATCATGCCTTTACTTATAATTTGCCTCCAGTTGACTCAGAGAGATTCAGCACTGGGTCATGCTTTATCATGCAAGGGGGGAAAAGAACCCCACCAAACCTAACAAAAAAACAGAGAGTTACAAAAGAATTTCATAAAAGATAAAATTATTCAGGGTTTCTGAATGTCATAGATAGTCTTTCCTAATGGACACATTTTTCTCAATTTAGGGAATCATTTTCTATTTCTGGTCCTGCAGAAGCCCCAGAAAAGATATTATGTTCAAACCCACTGGTGAAGAAAGATGGGTTCATAGGTTTTTAAAGACAATTTACCAGTGTTTTACATAATCAGCATATCTTTATTATATGTACAAAAAACCTAAATTAAATTTTGACGGTCTTGAAAAGTCTTTTGCAAAAAAATAGGAAAAACAAGGGATAATTTTTCTTTGAGGTTTATATGAATAGAATGATTGTATTTTATCTCTTGGTATAATTTGCGTTCAGAACAAATTGAGAAATACTTTTTCTATGAGGGTAAATTCATACATGCACTGCCATTTTACAGATCAGTAAATAGAAAATTAAGTTCATGAACATATATTTCTCAGTTTAAAGTGATAATTTATAACTTACAGAGAGAATAATTTCACTTAACTTTAGAACACTTAAAAGTTACACATCTAAGTGTGAAGTAGTCATATCAGTGTCCTTTACAATCAACGTGGAGAATCAGAGTACAAGGGTGTCTTAAACAGTTATCTAAGAGATTGGAAGAGTCCTGGTGCATATTTCCTTTTACCAGGTACAAATGTGGTTGAGTGTGTCTTCTCTCATGGATGACAGCTATAAGAAATCTACCTTAATGTAGGTGAACCTATCCCAGGGCATATAAAGCACTTTTCTTAATGTAACATATTTATTTTTTAAATCAGATGTTATAAATGTGGCAAAAAAGTATAGATTTCCAGAAAAGCCTGATATTAATGTAATTTTCTGAAACAGCAAATAGAAAACTAATGACAAATAAATGCAATCTTCTTTGCTTGTACAAAAATGTCAGTTTTACCTTAAGAAAAAGAACACCACTGAAATCAGTTGAAATTAGGATTACGGTTTTTAAAAAAGGACAAAGTTTTTATGAAATTTTATGAAATTGTGTGAACTCATCTACACAGATGAGAGTTAAATGAGGACTCACAGAAGCCATGCACTAAGTCCTTATTTCAGAATCATACTGACTGTTCAAACCAAGGACTTTTTGGTTTTATGTATTTTTATAATTCTTTTAGCATTACAATAAATAGTGTATGAATTTAAATAAGAAATTGAAAAAAAAACGTACCTGAAATAACTCTAAGAATCATATTTTTCTACTAGGACTGTTCAGAGGTGTGATTTGAATGGGAAAGAAGAGGCTCTACCTTTCTTGAAATGTAGTGGAATGAACATGCCTAATGAAAACACAAGAAAGAGTCAGCTTCATGCAAAAAAGCAATAGAGGGGGATTAATGAAGCATCCAAATTTCCAAAACCCAGCTAATAAAACTCCTTTTGCCAAAGCAGATTCTTCCATAGCAGAAATAAGATATCTTACACAAGTCTGTCTAAATTCCTGCATACAAACTGTTACCAGATTACAAAAGTGGGGGTTGTGACTGGTATTAGAATTACTCTATCACTTTAAAGGAATGGAGCAGGATCAGAATCTTCTCAGTGGTGCCCAGTGACAGGACAAGGGGCATAAATTCTATCACAGGCAGTTCCACCTGAATATGAGGAAAGAAACTTCTTTAGTATGAGGGTGACAGAGCACTAACACAATCTGCACATAGAGGCTGTGGAGTCTCTTTCTCTGGAGATATTCAAAACCTGCCTGCACACAATCCTGTGCAACTTGCAGGGAGGTTGGACTAGATCTCCAGAGTTCTCTTCCAACCCAAACCATTCTGTGGTTCTGTGAACTTTCAGTCCAGATACAGTTTTATATTAGTAGCTAGCCATCAAGCAAGCTACCTTACAATGGTCCCCCAAACTGTTATTAATTTACAAGACTGTAGATTACAAGAAAGTTGAAACTTATACCCAATATTGAATACAGATTCATTATAGCTGCTTCAATAAAAGTCACAGCAGAAAACTTACAAAACTTGATTGAAATAAGTTTCCTAGACTGTGTATTTAGTCTGTCAAAAGAAAATTCATGCACATAAACAGAACCAAAAAAAAATATGTCTGCTCATTTTTAAGAAATGTACCAGTAAGAAACAAACAGGCACTACAAGAATGGTGCATTTCATTATTTTAATGCTCTAAGAAAATTCTTAATGTTTAACTGAAGTGTCAAGAACATATCCTCAGCTTCTTCAGGTTCACCAATTCCTCACTCACACAACTCTGCATAATGAACTATGTATTACTACACTCGGCACTGCAATTATCAGCATTATTTAGAATCTGTGCTAAAAAGAAACAGCTGTACAAAGCAATTTCTGCAATAGTCTAATTATTATCTGTGACATTTCAGAGCAACAATTCCCTCAAAATAATGTAACAAAACTTGAATCTCCTCTCAAAGGTATAAAAGTTTGCATATATTAAAAATGCACCACTATTCTTGTATTCATATTGAAATTTGCTAATAATGCAAGTGACACTAGGTGTATGTGCAGTGTAGAGTGCAACTAATGTCTGCAGTGCATTTCCCTCAAACCAGTAGCTCAGATTGTAGCCTGTTAGGTTTTGACTTACAACATGAAGCTAATATTGCACAGCACTTGTTAATAACAGAATTATTAATGTTTTGAATGTCTCAAAGCAGCTTTGCACATGATATTTATGCATATACAGTAAAGAGTATAAGCAAAGAAGATAATTAGAACCCTCTCATCAAAAGAACATTTTTTTCTTTCTTCATCTCTCCACATCTCATTCATCTTTTATTTTTTAGGTGAGTAGATGCACCTTAACTCTTACTGATGTAATATGGCTTACTTAAGGCTAAGGCACGTGATTGAGCAAATGAAGTTTTACAAACATGGGTGAGTCACCTATCCAGGTCATTAGTAACCATCTACTTGTTCTTAGTCCACAGAAAATGCAGGTAAACTGATGCATAACATGTTCTGGCTGTGGTAGTATAGTTTCAGTCTGCATGTAGCTTAATTGCCCTTACTGTTCATTTCCTAAGGCTTCAGCAATAAAGTGGTGTTTGTTTTTTTTTTTTCTGCAGATAGATGAGGATGACAACTACAATGCAAAGTTCTTTGCCCCAGCTGCTTGATGTTTAGCAATAGGTGCCATATATATCAGTACTCATGAAACTAAGCATCATAAGACAACAGAATATGTGGCTAGGAGAAACCTGGTCTAGTGGAAGGCATCCTTGCCCAGGGCATGGGGGTTGGAACTAGATGGTCTTTAAAGTTTCTTCTAACCCAAGCCATTCTATGATTTTGGACCCTGATAGACAAGTTGTAATATCATCTTTCTTTTAGAGTGTTATGTTCCTCCATAACTTGCACAAGAACTCTCATCAAACAGGATTATAATAAGAACTATAGAAAATATTACTACAGTACATGTTCCTATCTTGTTTTCCATAAATATACTTTACTCTCAGTCAGTAGTTTCATTTCATAAAAATACAATAATAATTTTTTTCAATTAGTCCTCCAAACAAACTAACCTTCTCCCACTCTAGTCTGAATTTGACACAAGACAAAACTACAGGACTTTTTTTTTTTGTTTTTCTCCAGAAAAATTACTCTCACAACTTGGACTTTTAAAAATGAGAAATAAATTACACTGTCAGTTACCAGGACATTGACAATGGGATGGGTGAACTGCCTATAAAATTTTAACTACATCTTAATGTAGGATATATTTTGCTGTCAACTCAGTTTAGACATCCTAAGCATCTTAGAGAGCAGTCATAGCTTTTTGTAACCCCAAGAGATATGCACGGTATTGTCAATGTACACACCACACATATGCCAATTTTCTTGCAGTTTTCGCATTTGGAATTTTTGTGGGAAGGAGAGGAGGGGAGAAATTTTAAGAGGACTTTTATTATCTTCTTAATTTTAAGCACAGATATGCAGATGGGAATCAAATTATCTGGAATGTCTTACAATCAGTGATTGTGCATGAAAAGTAAATTCTCTCCTTTTTCAATATTGTTGTCCTTAAAGTTTTGTTAAAAACTTAAAATTTACATATATTACATAGTAATCTAAAAAGCTTGATTTTTTTTTTTTTTCGGTAGCCCTTTTATATTCAGTGATACTTGTTCTGGTACTTTGATGTCTTTTACATAACTTTGTTCTCCAGTAAAATTCCAATGCCCTTGGTCTCTACTTTAGGAAAAAAAAAATAAAAAGAAGAAACCTATAAGCTCTAGGCATATCAATCAAAAACAACAGAGTCAGCACTAACTCTAATAATGAAAACCATGATTTCATAAATCATTCTCCACAGGTTGGGGTCATCTTTTAAAAATTTCTTATCAGGTGCAGCTCAAGATTTCTCAGACTCTCACTCTTCTTTAATAAAAACAATAGGAAGGATGTCAGAATACAAATGATATGACCCTCTTTAGCTTAAAAAATATCCAGAAAATGAAAAGACTATGCTTTGCTTCGTCCTTGAAATTATGGAAGTCAGTACTTCTACCTCCCCTCCCATAAAGTTCAAAGAAAAAGTTTCTCTCAAGCCTCCATAATGAAATAAAAGTGTCTAATCTTATGTGGACTTAATTTAATACACTGTAGATTTAATTTGAAGAACCAGGCAGTATAGGATACTTTCTCTACTGCTTGTATCCAGTACATAACAGGTTATAATTGTCTAATTGGCTTTTGTTACTGCAAGTCCTTAAACAACCAGGAGCCTTTTATTAATGGAATTACAAGGGTTTAATTCCATCAACAAGTTTTAATGCATTACTTTACATTTTAGACATTCTTGTAGTTTGAAAAAACACTAGCAAAATATGAGACTGTTGTTCTCTCTTTCAAGACTAATACACAGGGGGGGGAAAAAAAAGTACAGTATTCAATCTCTGCTAATAAAATCCAGGTTTTTCAGCCTTCACCTTCTGGACCTGATGCCCCACTGTGTTTCTCTCCTTTTTGCACTCACACAGCCAGATGTGACAACAACATGCAAAATTCCATTAAGGTTTTCTCAAGCATCAAATCTACTCCCTCATGAAACAAATAATTACCTCCCCGTAAAAAACCAAACCAAACCAAACCAA
>VWZG01009514.1:31868-47263 GCA_013396735.1 Grallaria varia
AACCTGCCTGCAGTCATCACCAAAGACAAGCCAAGAGACTGTATCAGGTATCCTGATACCTTGCTTTAATATGTGTCAAAATCCTCTGCACATCTAGTTCCATGAAAAGTTTTCATGTACATGCCTAGTTTCAGTACCTAAATGCTAAACAAGGAGGAAAAAAAAAAAAAAAGATGTCTGTATTACGTAGGTTTTGAGTGCTTTCTCGGTAACCACCACATGCTGGAAGACCACTACAAATTTTCCTGAAGGTATTTTCATACAGCTCCCCACATGAAATGTTTATTACTGGTAACTTAAGTTTTCCTATCAAAAGTTAATGTAAGCAATTAATTTATCCATCACTATTTAGTCATGTAAAGAAGAAATATGAGTCATAAACAGGGAAGCACCATAAGTAAGTTCTTGTTTTTAAAAAGCTCATGTTCACATAATTTTATCACCATTGTGTTGAAATGAGAAATTAGTGTTATATATTCAAACAAATGAAAATAATGGAAAACGAAAAAGGAGAATTGTCTGTAATAGAGATTCGGAGTTTAATAAGCAATGATGTTGTACAATGGTTATTAATTTCCTTTAGAACCAAATATGCACTTTTCTCACACATAGTAGATTATAATTCGGATTTTGTTTTTCATTACTTGTTGATGCTTACTCTGGGTGATTGTCTATCCAAGCATGCCAAGAATATACCATTGTAGATTGGTCACAGCATTACAGAGAGTTTTTAGAAATGTAGTCTGGTTTTATCACATATTTTGATTGAAAGCTCAAGACATTTATTCACTTATTACTCTAACTACTTTCCCAGTGTAGTTTCCTGTCGGAAGCCAGAAACGTAGGCGTATAAGAGATGGAAGAAAGAAAACGAGAAGCAAGAAAAAAGCAACGAAGAAGCAGAAGAACGTGTTAAAACAGTCTTTGTTCAGGTGTTAGGGATGTTGTTGTTATTAGAAATAGAGGTTGTGATTGTTCAAAATAGGTATTAATTGTTTTTGTTTAAAATCATTTATTTCTGTATGTCATGTAATGTGCTTTTTCCTGATTGGTTGGCAGTTGCTGCAGTGCAGTGTTACCACCCCCTTTTCCTTTGATTGGTTTGTATTTGCATGCTCCGCCCAAGTTCCGCCCCTTTCCAGAATCTTCCACCAGAACCCTATAAAAGCCAGTGCTACCTTCAAATAAAGCTTCACTTTTCTACCTCATCTACCTTGTTGAGAACCCTTTGCCCCACGCTCCTCTTTTCTACTGGGCCACATCAGTTTCCACAAGAAAAGCAAGTGCTCTGCTTCTTTAATTGTCACTTCCTTGCCAACACTCTGTCCCATTCATCATCTCTGTCTACAAATGGTCAGCTCTGAAGGGCAGATCAGCCCCAAGTCTCCAGAGAAATCACAGATGAGACACACAAGGGAAGAAAAACAAAACAAAGGAAACGAGGGACACTGCTAAAGAAAAGGAGACAAAAAGACTGAGCAAACAAGTGAACTAATGAACTAAAAAGAAATTAGAAGAACATCATGTTGGAACAGATTAATTTGAAGAGATGAGGCATAAGGTATAATATTAGGAATTTTTATGGAACAGCTAGAGAGAATGGCCAACTAGGAAAAAAAAAAAAAAGACAGGAGAGAAAGGAAGGGTGAATAAGATTAACAAAACCTTTAATAGAATATCAGAATACCCCTAGACTAAAATTAAGAGAAACTGGTCTAAAACAGGAAGGATAAAATTAGTGGTGAGCAAAAAGAAGGAAGGACTTGGTAATAAAATAATAAACAAAAAGTGTACACAGAAATGCAAACTATTAGTTAAACGCATTGGTGGGAGTACACTTTATCCCAACAGACTAGGACATCACCTTTAAAATGTTATTCCAATGTCACTTGAAGTGAAGACCAAATAAATTATATGACATTTTATTCAGAGGAGGCAAAGTTCAATTTGTCTAAACTTCTGAGAAGCTTGCTCAGAGCCTACATTCGCTTTTCTTTGTAAAGAAAGACCATTCAGCTAATGCTGAATCACATTGTAATGAATGCATGTAACATCCACTGGCTTAATTAGTTATATTTCCATACAAAACTATCCTAAATGTTTATTCATTAGCATGACCCATGAACTTAGCTTTTTTTCTAACATTCATGGCTCAATTGTTGAAAATCAGGTTATTTACCTGAAAATTAAACACTCTGTGAACGTTGGTTGAAATTTAGACTTCATTTCGCATGGGAGCTTATGGGGAATTTGAAAATATATAGTTAACAGAAAGGTTAATCAAAGGTTAATAATTCTTATGACTGAGCAGAGTGGATAGAAAGTAGGGACACTTTAGTGGCTCTTTCAGATGTTAACTCATTTCAGCTGGAAATCTCTGAGGGCTGTCTCTGTTTCTCAGATGAAAACAGTCTAGGGACATACTAGGGCATTAGTGTCTAATCAATTTGACATCAGTAGAAGAAAAAGTGCAAAAAGCTATATTTAGGAAATCAAAAGTGATCTATACAAAAAGTATTACACAGATGAATCTTCTAAATAGATGCTGAAAGTAAGTAATCAACCTTGGAAATAGCTGGCAAATTTCTTACCTTGAAACAGTGTAAGATACCCTAGAAACTGCAGATACGCTGATATTTTATACTGGATTATAAAAATCAGAATAGAATATTAGTAGAAAACAAAATAAAGCAAGAAACAAGAATAAATCAGGCAATGTATGCCTGTGTTAATGAAACATGCAATACGTTTCATATTCTTTGACATAAAATCTTAAAAACATGCAGAAGTCAGTGTTTATATGGGAAACTTTAAAGAAAAACAAATTAAGGGTTATATCACAGCATTTTCAATATTGACAAAAGGAGGAAAAAGGTTAGCAACTGCTCAGTCTTACAAAAACACAGGTTTAGCTATTTGTTTGCCCGAACAGACATGACTCTTTTTTCTTCTTCTTTACAAAAGAATATGCCAAAAACAATTCTGGGATGTTCTATCAATTTACTCCATATAAACAGTTAAAAATTAATAGGAAGAGAAACAGAAAGCTGCATGTTTATTGCCTGGATAGATGCTCTAATCATCTGGCAAAAGCAATATTTTTACTCTTGGGTCCTCTGAGTATTTGAATAACTTCCTATGTTGAGCAGACTGTCTCCAGCAAGATGTACTGAGTAAAATCTAAGTCTAAAATACTTAGACTCTAATATTTAGGAACCTCTACTGAAAAATGAAAAATAATAATTTAAAGCCCCTCAGACACTGAACGGATCTTGCTTGCTGTTCTTTGTTGAAAGTTTAGCCTCTGAAACGTTGTGTAAAAGGAAAGACATAGCACCCTTTCCAGGTCAAGATAATCACAAATAGCTTAACTTACAGAGGAAACACAAGTTTTCATCACAATAATAATTTTTTTTAAAAATCAGTTTCAGAGAAGCCTATCTGAGAAAATGCAAAGGAAAAGGAGAATCTTAGATTCATTTCTTAAATTATCCTGCAACAGACATTTTGTATTGGTGATGGAATAAAGATGAATCAAAATACATTTGGTTGGCTACCCCATTTTCACGTACTGTAGCAATTATGTAGCTCCAATAGGTTCCTCATGAAGGAATACAGCATTGTTAAGGCCAAGCCTCTGACATGGCTACACCCTCGCAGTCAAATATCACTGGGTGTCCTCTGGTGCTTCTCCAATGTGCACTAACAATACTGGATAGCCAGTTACCCATCAGAAGGCTGGCCAAGGATCACTGCGGAGAGGAAACAGATATACTGTGTATCACACATTTTCCCTAACTGGACTTATGTTCAGTGACAGTAAAGGAGAAATAAAAACAGACAACATAATTGAGAAAATACTAAATACAGAAGACAACTAATCTCTAAAGTAATAGTGGGGAAGGCAGGAGTAGTTGTTTGGATTTTGGTTTTCTTTGTTTCTTAATTCCCTTATAGATAGGAGAATTTTATTTTTTTTTCCCTCTGAAAGACGCTACAAGAAAAGACTAAGCAGTTTTATCTTAGCACTTACTGAATTGCTTAGGGAACCTTAGAAACACATAGTTCAAAATTGGCCTAATACAAAACCTGTATATTAGTTACAAATATCTAGTACTGTCTCTGATTTCATATCAGCTGGTAGAACACTATTCAATCTTTTGTTATAAAATGGAGAATGTGGGCATCTAAATTGTATCAGGTTAAACTGGGCCAATTCAGAAGATCCGCCAAAAAATTGGCATCAATTTTAAGACATCCTGGCTAAGGTTAATGGTGGCTTTGAAGATAGAGTAACTCCAGCAAAACTGACTTAGAGGTCACAAAAATGTTAGGCCTACAATAGTCATTATTATTTGAATTTTGGATTTTTTTATTCTTTTCTCTCTTCTCTCTGTATCAATCAAGCCTGTATGCTATGTTTCCTGAATGAAAGGAAAAGCATGACGAAAAAATGGTATTTAAAAAATAGTATTACATTGCTTGAATAAACCATAGATTATGCCTTCTATAATCAGATGGGAAGGTCAGTGTTGAGTTTTAAAATTATGTTAAGGGATAACCTTTTTTTTTTTTCCTCCCACTGGACTTTTTTTCTAATCATACAATGTCAATAACCAAGCAAGCTGCTTTACATGATTAACAGTTCAGGGTTTGAAAATATTTGACTTTTTTTTTCTGTTTTTTTTTTTTTTTCACTACTAACAGAAGAATTCATTGTCCTGCATCAACATCTTCCTGTTCTACTGCAGAGAAAAAATTGAAAAGTTATAAAATTAGAAGAAAAGGGTACATTTGCACTTTATTCACTCATCTGGATTTGCTGCACATAAATCAGACAGTCAAATCCCATAAATCCCATCAGCATATCTGAAATCATATTCCATAGATTCTCACTGATATCACCTAACAATCTTATATGTTAAATGCTTTATGTCACAGAAATTTATGGAATCTAGATTTGGAAGTGTTATTTTTCCTTTTCTTTTTGAAGTTAGAATAAAGGAAGGAAGAAAAAAGGAGCTTTAACTTTTTGATTCATTGGAAATAAAATTTTATAAAACTATAAAAAAAAAATCCTTAAATTACTTGGCAACTCTCAGGAAATATATGATTACATAAAAGTTTTGTTGTGTAAATCTTTGAATCCTGTACAATTTGTGTTGGTGATGGATTTAGTTGGTCACCCTCTTTACTTACAAGCAACACTGCAATTACTGGATACTTCTCAGGGAGTGGCAGCTGGGATGGTCCTCAGGACAGGAAGTTACCTTTTGTTGTTGAAGTACAAGCTAGTTCAATATCAGAACTTTCAGTGTTAACTCTTCTCTGTTTTAAAATCATATCATCTTGCCACGTCTTTACTATTGGTACACATATATTTCTTATTTCTTAATGCTCATGTGGGGCTTTTGTGGAATATTGAGTTTATATGTACACACCAAGCTTTCTGTGCATCACAAATATCATGTGATAACAAAAAGCTTCTCAGCACAATGACCTTTTCATATAGTAACATTGATTAGAATAATTAAGTTGATAGAATAAAAGTAAAAAATTAAGTATGTTCCAAAGCAGGACAAAATAAAATCCTGTTACAAATTATCTTCATTATCTTAAAAAAGCTTGTAAGTATCAACCACTTTAATCTAATATTTCTGACTTTTAGTTTCTCATAAAAGGAATACCAAGGCAGACTTGACAGCACAAGGTTAGCAGATAAAGATCATAAAAAATACATTAATTTTAAGGATAAATAGTACTATTTTAGTTACTTTTTTATCTCAGATATAAAAGCAGTAGAGATTCACCAAACAACCTCCTTTTCTATTTTTGTATGCAAAATCAGTATTTTTAAATAAAATTAATTTCAGTAACATTTCACAGATGCTACGGAGCGGTTAATATACTATGCTTGTTGGTAAACTGTGCCTATGGTTAAATAATTTAATCTTCAAAAGTTTCATTTAATTTTCCTTGCAATCCTCCTTTATCCACTGGAATTCAGTTTTAAAAACGTGGATCTTAGAAGAATTTAAGAATAAAACAACTAATGATAAAAACACAGGAATAATCATTGTCAACACTGATCCTTTTGATATAAAAATAGAGTAAATATAGTGTATTCCATAACAACTGAAATTTTTTGAGAGTTCATTAGATAATTATTTTCATTACATTTATCAGAATCTACCACATATCTATATCATCTATATCTATTTATATCTTTATACCTTCAGCAGCTTACGTTTCTTCATAAAGAAGTCCCTCCATGTTTCTGTTTTTCAGGGAAAAAAGGGTCACATTATTCCACATATGTTTTATAGCATAACTATTTTGAAGCCACTATTTAAAAAAGCCATTAACCCAGAAGAGTGAATACAAATAATACTTGTCTGAAAAGATACGGCAAACTACATTTTCCCCCCAGTACACCTAAACTACTCTGTCTGACAGATAGCTAAACCAGTTCACAGCTTCCATTGATAATAAAAAGTATCTGCATTTTTTACAAGCACATTCTTTAAACACCTCCACCCTTTCCACAATCTGCTGGCTTCTATAGCTAGATAGGGATTAAAATCTGCCTGGCAGTCACTCATGTTAATTCCTCTGAGCAGTGGCAAAGTCAAATGGGGCACCACTGCCAAGGCTTGAATGGCACTGCTCCCGCACAACCAGCTTCCCTGGGGATTGATTGCTACCACAGCAGCAGAGAATCTCTCTGCTAATCTCCTCTAACTGTTGTTGACCTATCTCTATCTTCCACTCCCAAGTATACAATAAATCAAGCACATTTTACATGAAAAATGAAGTAATTACTCAGTGAATCCAATGGCTAATTGCACACAGAAGCCTCTGGGAGATGTTGGACAAATCCATGTCAGATTTTGAAAGGCAGAGAAAAAGTAAACTAAGTTAATAACTCCTCAGATACTGACAGACTGAGAGGGATTGAAATGCACCATTTCTTCAAAGAATCCAATACCCTGCTTAAAGGAAATGGAAAATTCTAGCTATATAGTTTAACTTTACAGCAACAGCAGGAGTGATTTTGAGGAAACACTGAACTAAAAGCAACCTGCTTCTGAAAATAATGTCATGGGACTGCAGCTTCTTTTGTCAGATATCATTATTACATGTTATTTAAAGTACCCTTCTCTTTTTTTATACCCTTCTTTCTTTCCACCTCCTCTGCAACTGTGTACTTCTGAGTCCCATAATTCCTCATTCAATTTAATTCAGTTCACTTGCTGCCTCTTTCCCCAACTGCTCTCTCAATTGCTCCTTAACCAGAGAAACCCTCCCCAAACTCCTATTACCAACGTAGCACTATGGCTGCTTAAACGCCCTGTACCTAGCCAGCTTCCTCAGCCGCACTGTGGAGGGAGAGGAGAAAAGGAACTGGGACAGGGAGACAAATTCCCTTGCTCCTGTTTGAGTTCCTACTCAGCCTTTGCTCAAAGTAGATCACAGCAGGTGTGATTAGTTTCACCCTTGCAGGTCTGAGCTGAATGAACTGGTTTTGATGTCTTTGAGCATTACATCTCATCACCTGGACAGTAATAGGAACTGTAAGAGATGAAAACATGCTCAGTGACTTTTTTTAGAGGTAACAGTAGTGAACTTCTGGTAAGTATCTACTGAACATATGTGCTTTTTCAACTTGGCTAAATTTGCTTGGATTGTCACAGGATAGCAAAAGAAACATTCATGACACAAATGCCACTCTGCCAAGTTTCAAGGTCACTTACAATTCAGCTTTAAAAAGCAACACATTTTCCTCCAGCGTAGCTGCTGGAAACTGCTGAACCATTTTGGTGGATTTTTTTCAAGTCATGGTCCTGAGACTACTAGCCAAAACAGAAAATTTTAGTCTAAATAGTTATAGAACCTGCCAAGCCTAATACGTTTAATGTGAGACACACATTTTCACTTATTTCCTAGATGCTCCCAGAGCAGTTACCTTCATCTTGCACAGGTATAGGGTTTTGCTGAGGTCTTGCCTGCAATTCAATGCACCATCAGCAGGATACAGTTGATCAGCTTATGAGTTCCATTTTGAGAAGGGGAAAAGGGAAGGAAAAAAGCTCAAAATCCAAATTTTTCAGTTAGATCTTTAAAAATACAACATTGAAAAAATTGCAGTGCCTCTTGGAAATTAAATTTGAATATCTGTGCTTCTCTTCTCTTTACTGGTAATACTTCTCATCAGGGTGTACAAGCCTAGTAACATTAGGGGAGAAAATTTTATGAGAGAGAAAAAGGGGAACTTAAATCTCTTACCTACAGTTTCTTTAGCTACTTCAAATAAAGCACATTTAGTCTCAAAAGGTTTGGATTAAAGATTTTAGTTCAGCAGTGGAACTTCAAGATTTTTTAAATGTAGAAAACAGGAGACATTTGCCCAAGAGTTAAAATGTTTTAATACAGAGAAATATTCAAAAACAAAGAGCAAAAAGCTCTTGGGCATTGGAAGATCTGAGGTAATTGGATTTGATCAGATAAAGAGGAAGGCAATTATTTACATAACAACAAAAAAATCCACAGAGGAAAAATAATCTTTCATGATATCTTAGAAACAATCAGACATCAAACATTACTTTCATGCAGC
Organism: Grallaria varia; assembly: GCA_013396735.1. Taxonomy (NCBI): domain Eukaryota; kingdom Metazoa; phylum Chordata; class Aves; order Passeriformes; family Formicariidae; genus Grallaria; species Grallaria varia. The sequence continues at coordinate 40,483 of VWZG01009514.1, forward strand.
CATGTTTTATTTTCTCCTTAGGCTTAATCAACATGCACGGATGAGTTGGAGATACTCGGAAATCAAAACTTCACTACTGCTATCTAGCTTTCCATAAGTTTTCTTCAAAAAGTGTAACTTTGTTAGTCTGAAGTACTTCCTTATGTAAAGCAAACACAATTTCCTCTCCCTTTAACACAGCCAACAAGTGACACGTGTCACTTCTTGGCACATGTCACACGTTGACACATGATGGATGATACAGGTGCTATTACAGTTGTTGCAGCAAAGCTGTTAAACTTGGAAAGTTCACACCAATCAGTACTGTGGTGAGACCCCAGCTGGTCTGGAGTCTCTGTGGAATAGTTGGACCGGGCTAGGAACTTCTGCACACCGACAGGGTGATATACACGGAAGGAGAGATTGTAACACAGAACGGAAGCTCCGTCCCTAAAGTGCTGAGTCATTGTTGCCTGACATGCGCAGTCTGTGTGTCCAATTAAGAATTATTTATGTATAGAGAAACCAATGGTCCCTGGACATGTGTTGATACTAAGTTCAATATAAACCGCAGCTTCTGATATAATAAATGTCCTGTTTTCAGAAGAAGGCGTGTCATTCCTTGACCTATTCTGACCGCTACGACGACACAGGACTACAAGGCGAACATAAATGAGCACATTCAGTGAACATTATATCACTTATGTGTATAAGTGTATGCAAGAAGGAGATTACAATTATTTTTCAAAACAGTTCTGAATTCCGTTCATTTGGGCGTTCAAAACCAAATTCCTGGCATCATTTCAGAGCACCTGAATGTCACCTCTAAGTTGAGAGGACAGGAAAGACAGGAGCAACTTACTTTGATGCATTCATATGCCTCATGGGTTGAGGAAAAAATTATGTTTTACTCTGATACTAATTGTTCGGACAGAGGAAGGACACTCCAAAGAAGGAGGTAAATTAGTTTGCTCTGAGCTTTGTGCTGACATGGCTTGCACTTCAGTTAGCTTGATTACAAATAGACAAACCTGAAACAGAACAACAGACGGAGTCAATGTGGCAATACATTAGCGTCACTGGAAGAATATGTGTGTGGGGGAAATGCTTTGATCTCTAATTTATGCCAAAAAACATTAATTCTGTACAAAACAGCTCCCTTTTTTGCCCCCAAATATGCCAATTTCAAATTTCTGAGAATGAGTATTTCTTCTTAATTATAATGAAGCTGGACATGTACACAATTACATATATTTACACAATAAAAGCCCAGCAATGTCACATTAAGTCCTAAACATACTTTTCTATTTACATATATAAAAAACATTTTTCTGGAAAAATATCTTGACACCAAGGAAATGGAAAGGAATACAGTAAACATACAAGCTTCTTAAAGGTTAGCCTTTGCATAGAAAAGAAACAATTTGGAATAAGATAAAGGAACTAAGAAATTTGTCTGTTTTCAGAAATGTGTTTTCTCAACTGTACCAAAAGTCTTTTTTTTTTACATTACCTTTTTGTTAAATTTACAGACATTTTTAGTATTTTCTCAATATTCCCCCCCAAAAAAACCCAACCAAACAAAAAACCCCAAAAAAACAAAAAAAAAGATGTTACATGTTTTATGCAGTGAAATGGTACTATCTCAGTGCTGTTTTCTTGCCCTGTAATCCAAAAGAGTTTATACTGGGTGAAAAGTATCAAACATGTTTTCTGAAATACTAGAAATATATTCAGTGTTTCTTTCAAAGTGTTTGTATAATCATTATAGAAACTCTGCTTTCAGAAGAGTTTTTTTTCGTTTTCTCCTCACTAGCCTCACTGTCTCTAAAGAAAATATTGAATTCTCTTTTTAATGTCACACTTGTCTTCTAAGTACTTATTATTATGCCAATAGTCTTTTTTTAAATTGCATAAAGGACAACCTTAAATCACTATGGAAAAAAACATACTGCTACATATTGAACCAAATATTAAAACTCTGAAAGTCTTGCAACTCAGTTTTTGCTTTGTACCTGTTACAAGTCTGTGCAGTGATAAGACAGTGAGTTTGATGATAAAGTGCTGAATCTGACACACTAAAGATAAATGAGAATTACTGATAGAAAGCTGATCTACTTTTTCTGCAGTGTCTGGGAAGGTGGGTTCATTTCCATCCCCCTGTCAGGTACCTGAAAACAACAGGCCTTATGCCTCCTTAATCTCAATGGGTTACCTTCATAAGCTCTTTAAAAGTTATATATGGAAGCTGGAGTAAGCCGATTAGCAATGGTTGTTTGCAATCGGACATCAGCAAAGTACATAATAATGCTGCAACATTACTGAGAATACAGAATGAGGATGGTACCAGTGGAAAGATATAGCCATGTTACTAAGACACAGAAGGGTCACATAAAGCTCAGAAAGCAGTCATGTACATTTTCAAATGCCATTTCCTCCATCCTGTAACAGCCATTCAAAATTTCCCAGCGTAGAAGAGGGCACCTTTGCTGACATTACTCAACCTAAAAAAAGCTTCACTGTAGATCACTTTCTAGATAGGTATTTACTCTTTGTCAAATTTTGACTTTCTGAAGTTCTAGAACAATGATTGACAGCACTTGTTTAGGTCTATTAGGTATAGTTTATTGAAACACTATCTGTCTACCTCACAAGGTACATTTTGTATTTCTTACTAGATTAATGCAGCATTTAAAAATTCACAGTAACATTTCCTACTGGAACATTCCCTCACTAATATTCGTACTGTGACAATAGCTCATTATTATAGCATAGAGTCATCATAGAACCAGAGAATAGTTTGAGTCAAAGGGACCTTAAAGATCATCTAGTTCTAAGCCCCACTGCCATGGGCAGGGACACCTTCCACTAGACCAGGTTGCTCAGAGCCCCATCCAACCTGGCCTAGAACACTGACATGGAATGGAGCATCCACAACTTTGCTTCCCAGCCTATTCCAGCACCTCACCACCCTCAGAATATCTTCCTAAAATCTAATCTGTGTGCCCTCTTTCAGTTTAAAGACATTGTCCCTTGTCCTATCACCATATGCCCTTGTCAAAAGTCCCTCTCCAGCTTTCTTGTAGCTCCCCATTAGGTACCAGAAGGTGTTATAAGGTGTCCCTTGAGCCTTCCATTGAACTGCCCCAACTCTCTTGGCCTGTATTCATAGGAAAGGTGCTCCAGCCCTCTGATCAACTTTTTGGCCCTCCTCCGGACTCACTCCAACAAATCAAGGTCTTTCTTGTGTTGGGGGCCCCAGAGCTGGATGCAGTACTCCAGGTGGGGTCTCATGAGAGTGGAGCAGAGGAGAAGAATCTCCTCTCTCGACCTGCTGGCCACACTTCATTTAATACAGTTAGATTTCTGACAGGTTGTATCAAGCTTCTCATCCTCCAACATCCCCAAGTCTTTCTTATCAGGACTGCTCTCAATCAATTCACCACCCAACCCATATTTGTGCTTTGGATTGCCTCAGATTATATGCAGGACCTTGTATTTGGCCTTGTTGAACTTCATGAGGTTCCCATGGGCCCGCCTCCAAAGCTTGTCCAGGTCCGTCTGGATGGTATTCCTTCCCTTTATATATATACACCTTCTCTATTTAATGAGGCAGTTAAACCAATGTTGAACAAAATATGATGCCTAATATCCCCTTATGAAAAGACTTTAGCCTGCCTTGCAACCTTTGAAATGGTATCTGTGTCATGTTTGCCCATTTTTCAGTCCTGAATTACAGTAAAAATTGAGATCACAGAAAAAAAAGAGTTGATTAAAATAAAAACAAGGCAGAATAGCATATATGTTAGCTATGGTTCTGTATGATTCTCCTCTGAGATCAGACAACCTTTTGATTTAATTTTTCCTGACAGATCAGTGTAATATCATAACAGACAGAACGTCCTTGGTTATCAGTTTTGCTTTCTCTCATAGTTTGTCCTTGTCTAGTGCAGATGCTTTGTCTGAACCAAAATACTTTTCAGACAAAGCAAATAAACCAGAAAGTTTTTACCCACAGTTTTAGGTGAGAGTAATATGAAGTAATATGATTTTTGTTTACAAATTTAAGTATCGATCACCTTTCCTTTCTTCATCATACAGCATTGTGGAAGGGGAACTAAGACATCTGGTATCTGCCAATAGTTTGCTAAGTATACAGACCAATTTTTAAAGCTAGACTTATGATCTTTTTATATCAGAAATGCTCAAGGGTATGTTCAGATATGACCATAGCCCAAGTTTCTTAATATCCTGACCACGTTAACATGTTTCTGTAATTCTGTTCACCAAGGATGACCACAGCCAAGCACAGAACAGCCTAGATTGTACAGTAACTCCTAAGTATTATGAACACGCTTTCAGACTATGGCACAGTTGTGCTATAGAAAACAATGTGGTCAGAAATAGTGGATGCCCAAGTTGGTGAAGTAAAGCCCTTTCTTAATAAATAAAGCACTCTGTAATATATATAGCCAGAGATACTGGCATAGCCACCTAGAGGTATAAAGGTATCTACCTTTAGTGGCGGGTTGATTAGAGTTAATCTTAGGGGAGTAGATGACAGGAGGTTGATGACAATTAAATGTTAATGCTCATATCCTAAAGCAGTTTTAAGGACATATCCAGAGTAACACATGATATTTGGGGTGGATTAGGTCATACACTATATTTATACAACTAAAATTACTTTCTAATGCCAATGTTAGAACAGTAAACGTTGGTCACTCTTCCTTAACATATTCCTATACACCTGGATATGGGGGAAAAAATAGAAATATTTGTTAAATTATTTCTCTCTTGAATCCTAGTTTCTAAAGGAGAAACTGAGCTAGATTTTTGGCTGCAAACTTCCACATTGTAATTATAATGTTAGCATTGGTTATATTTAACCTGTACAATTTAGTCCATGTGCAATGCTAAATATTTTCCAAGAACAACATTCAAGGAATAAAAATTATAAGCATATTTTGAATGCCATATGTATCCTCAAACAGTGAAATCTTAATATTTCAAATTCCAACAAAGTTACTGCAAAAATGTAATTTTTTAATAATAATCTTTCTTACTCATCTTTTCATTTGTACATCTCTATAGATTTGTTAGTGCAGTCATTTTACCACTGAAGACAATGACGAGTGGCATCTCTTTTCCCATAATATACAGGTAAATATGGGGAAAAAACACCTCATTTGGCATGAACCAAGACCTAGTCACCCTGTTTTCTTTTCATTCTTTGATTGTTCATATTAGAGAGACAGATGGCAACGCAATACAGGAAAAAAGGTAGATGAACCATTTTGATTAAACATAAAGTGACTACAGTCTTTATAATTATTCTTTTGCAGTTACTGTTCCACAACCTACTAAAAAGATTTCCAAGCCTGAAAGCATATCCTAATTTCTCAAACTGGGAACTGAACTTCTCCCTGGAAAGGCTCAGTATCCTACTCTTCATGGTTCACATGCCTCATTACTTGCCTTTTCTTCATTGTAATGATTGCAGAGGTTTTTAAGAGAAAACAGAGGTAATCTAGCTTTGAAAAGAGCTAGGGATGGATGGAAAATACTTTCTCTTCCCTTTTGTGCACTTTAGGTGTACAAGAAATGCTCTGAGAATGAGAAATTCACTGGCTGCAATTTAACCCACCAGGAGAAATCTCTCAAGAAAACACATTGCAGATGTTTTTAAGAAGGATGATATCCAAATCCCTCTGAGACTGCTGATGTTTAAACTGATTCCTTTACTGTTTTCATCCCATTAACTAATACTTCTACCAGTTAGTTGGCCATAATGGAAAGCTCACAGTAAATGTACTGGTAAACCAAAGAAGGCAGGTTATACAGGAAATAATTTTATTTGATTTAAGCAAATAATAACTACTACAGAAGGTGGTGCAACTAAGACCTGTCTAAACTTGGATTTAAAATATCTTTCTGTAGCATTGAAAAGTACGTGCAAGTCTTTGAAAATTATTTGAAGTCCTTTTATATCTATGACTACAATTTGCATATCCAAAGAACAAGCTAGTTACATTCTCTTTCCTACCGAGTTCTGTATGCTCACATTAACTCTTGAAAAGGTGGATATCTAAAAAAGGACCTATATAAAAGGTGATGGATGACTGCCTACTGCAGAGGCAGATCCCTGGTTTAGCTCTTAGTACAAAAGGAGTGCTTTACATTGCTTACAAATATTGCCCTGTGTTTTCTTGGTCCCATCTGGCTTTCAGCACTGTAAGATAATCACCCATCTAGATATTCAACATGGCCAGTTTNACGCAATGGCGTTGCAATAGCATTTGAACTTTCTGGTGTTTCTTGAATAAAAATGAAGGAAAGAAATTGGGTTTATTTTCTCTGTGAATACTGTACATATGCATTAATAAGCTTTTAAGTAGTGAATTAGAACATTCCGAAAGATAAAATGTATGAAATCCTCTGATGTAAGGATATAGCAGTTCTAGCAGTCTTTACCTTTACATATACATATATATATANAGCAACAGAATTAGTCTTGTGTCTTCTAAATTCTGGTAAAAAACAGTTAATTAAGTACACAGACTCTAAATGGACCAATACAGCCAAAGCCTGACCTGTTATCACTTCAAATAAAGTATTTCAATTCATGTATCTAACTGCTACCCTTTGGATGGAAAAATCACTGTGATGTAATCTTTAATTTATCTTACCCCTTGCATTTATGGAAAATGAGATAAATAATGAGAACAAAAGGGATTGAAGTTGCTTAAATTATGTTCATGAAAAGTGCACACACTGAACCTTATTAGGATCTTGTACCCTG
>VWZG01009514.1:62806-80402 GCA_013396735.1 Grallaria varia
AAAAAAAGATGGGAATGCATATCCTGGTGTCAGGCTTGCTATAACATTAGAAGGTTCTATCCAGCAACTTTTGGCATAGATTTGTTTTGGTACTAGGAGAGCCCCAACAGGACAGATATTCTTGGCCATTTATACTTGTAAGCATTTTATTAAAACAATTATATCCAGAAAGAAAGTTGATGATTTAATGGACTCTTTATTCACTGAGCCCCAAATACAGTCAAGTTAGCTTCAAGTTCTTAGCTGTGCATGAGGGATGAAACCATACTCTTTGAAATCACTCTCTCTCTCTCATGAAGCTTGTGTCTCTTCAACACATGCTGATGGCTGAGTAACAGGCAGATTATCTCCTAATTGCTTACCTTGATAGTGACCAGAAAGCTTTCCACAGAATTTGAAATTTGAAAATTAAAATCCAGAGGACACCAAATACAATGGCAGGTAGCTATTAGCAATGCAATTAGAGTGGTTGATAAGAAATGCTTATGGAAGTTTTTCAGACTGTGAATTTGTGCCAGAATCTGAAAAATGAAGGCCCGGAACAGTCTGAACTATAAAGCTGTCAATACAGTATCTTCTGAAAAGACTGGAATTGCACAGAGGTCTATCAGCTAGACAAACTATTTAGGGATGATATATTCTACCAGCTGACAATGCAACCTTGGAGATTGACTTTGGCAAAGCTACCTAGAATAGGAAAGGAGTTCAAAAAAGCTAATTTTCATGCAATGGCAAATATACGTGACATGTACAACTAAGTGAATGCTGGGTCAAAAATTAGCATTGTACTCAAAGATTTCAAAAGCTGAGCCTCCAAATTAATACCCTTTCTTCTCCAGGTAAAAGGAAGTAAATAAGACTTAAAGCTGCAAGAGTATTAATTTAGTTACTAGGTATGTAACTGAAGACCAGATCAAGTTAAATCAAAGTTTAATCACCCATGCTGTTCCTCTGTCTGGGCTTATACTGATAAATTCTGCATGCCTACCATCTACATAATTTCCTCTATCACCTATTTTTGTTCATCAGTAAAGTCCTTTGCTTAGTTCTCATCTCTTTTTCCCTTCTCAATTTTGAAAATAAGGACTCTGCATCACTACAGGGTACCTGCATTTAGTTTGGTATTAATAGACCTTTATTATAAACACATGGCGCACTGAGGACAGAGAAAGAACTGATACTTTGGAACGTGTCCAAGAGCTATTTAGTTCAATATCCTGTCTCTGACAGAGAAAGATATAAGAAACCTACAATGGCACATCTGGGGTTATTCAATTTAAAAGATGGAGCATACTTTAACCTTTAGATTGAAATATTAATTTCAAAATGACTGTTTATAATTTGTTAAAAGTTAAATGTGTTGTCAATATCACTATTTCGTTCTTTAAAAACCTCCTCAATATTTGATCGAAACCACATCCTGCCTTAATGAACTCCATAAACCATTTACATGTGCATGAAAAACAACAATAAACCTATCAGCATGTTTTGGATTTCGCAACATTGAGTTTGAATTTACTGTCCTTGTTTTCTTGTGTTCAGAGTCATGTAGAATCATGTAGTATTTGCTATGTGGGAACATGTGGAGGATACAGTGAATGAGAGGACTTTATTGTGCAAACCTTACCTTTATCCTGTGTTTATGAATATGTACAGCACATGCTTCTTTGAGATTTGTATTTCCTGGGCATGTGTGGACATGCCTGTTCCCTGACTCCCTGTTTCCTTCCCCAATCCCTCCCCCGTTTGCCTGTATCCATATCCTGATTCATTTCCCTGGTTGTCTGTCTCATGTTCCACCCCACTTCTGGTATCACCCCCATCAGAGTTTATAAAACCCCTATGTACCACCATTAAACTGGCATTGCATCATGACTCAAACCTCGTGATGAACTCTTTTTGTGCAGTGCTGCGTCCTTCTCCCTTCCCCATCGGGCCGCAGCAGGAACATATGATTTAAAACATATATCAGAAAAACTACTGTTATAATGTTCCTCATTTGTCTATTATTTTGCAGTAGTCTTGGTTTCTTTCAATAGACTTTTTCTATACTTCATTACCACATTATGTATCATTGAACCTCTTTTTGTTCTGTGATATCTCTTAAAATACAGGACAGACAGTATTACCTAATGTTCTAGAAAAAGTATTTAAAGCACTATGGTATCTTTTCTATCATTTGAAATCCCTTTTCTTACATACACTAAAAGCTTGACTTTCTGTCATAATACATCTATATGTTAAGCTGAAATGCTCCCGAAGTTCTCTACCACTAGAAATTATACATCTATGGCTGTGGATTTCTTAAGCTGGTATATCCAATGTAAAAGACTGTAAATTATGTTATTGAATTCAATTCTAAGTTATTTTTCCTACAATTCTAATGTATTGTATTACGTTTCATTTACCATTTGTTTCAGCTCCCTTGGATAGCTAAACCTTCCCCATCTCCTGATTTCTCTGATCCTGAATGAACATCTCTTTGAAGTGAAATTTGTCATCTGCAAATATATCTACCTCATTACTCTCTGTATTTTCAGCCTACTAATATGAATATTTTAAACAAAGGTGAAAAGACCAAATACAGAACCTGAACTCATCCTCATTGCTGCAGTCTTCCCATAAGAAAAAATAAAAAAAGACATTTTGTTTGCATCACATTTTATTGAATATTTGAGCTGTGACAATATTTCACTTCACTATGTAGAATTAATTCTTTTAACAACCTGTCAGAGAAATACCAATTGCTGTGTTATAACAACATTAACATTAAAAACTGAAAAAATTCTATTGATAAAGACTATTGCTAGGTCACCAGAATATTCCTTCAGTTATAATCTTATATTGTCAAAGAAATTAAACACTGAATATCTTTCAAATATTTGATAATGCTCTGTTTTTCTCAAAACAACAACTATTTAATTTTTCAGTTTTCCCCACATGTTGAAGATAGAAAAACATGTAGAAGTAAAACCAGAATAATTCAGAAGTGGCCATCACAATTCTCATTAGCAAATTGCATAGTCCGAGGAAAATGCCAGAACAGCATAAAACTGGAAATGGTCTCTATTTTAGGTAGTAAATAGATAGGAGAAAAGTCAGTGGTTGTTAGATGGTGCATTTAGTTATTTATTCAACACTCAGTTCTCTGCGTGTTTTGTTAGTAGCTGATCTCGAATACATTCCTGAACATAAACCATAGGAAGAGTCAATTTTCCATGTGAAGGACTATATTTATCGTTCTGTAAACGATTTATATGACCAAGTTTTCAGTGAAAAAAACCAACTTTCTCCTTTCTATTTTCTCATTTTACATAATGCTTTCCTAAGGGAATGGCATGAGGCAACAGGGAAATCAATTGTACATCAAATTGTAGAAACAGTGATACATTCCTCTAGATTGCCAAAGTTATCAGGCAGTGAGGGAAAAGTGTACATAATTTGTCCATCAGAATTTGTCAAAATATTATATGATGATTCATTAACTCACAACAATTCTAATCACATCTGGCACTAAAATTTTGTATCTGTCTTGCTAATAGAAGTTCACCAAGCCAAATCAATAGAAAGTGGTTATGAATATGCAGCTTACCATTATTTAATTACTATTTCATAGAATTTTTACTGATTATTTGTTGTACTTTATTCTCCATTCTCTTTGACTCTTCCTGTTATAAAATGAAAATACACCATCTATTTTAGAATTTGGTATTGACTGTCATTGCTATATGTACCACAAATACAAATCAGAAAAGATTTCAGCAATCTTCCCCCTATTCATAGAAAACGAGGTGTACTTATTTTCTTTTTCTGAGGCAAGTGTTTTTACAGATTCAGTTCTCATACTCTGATTTAAAAAACCCCAAAACCAAAAAACCAATAAATGGTGATAGCATTTCCAGAGTGGTCTGTTTCTGCTCTTGCTACACTTTGGAATGCTTGGCTACTCAAACACATTTAAATGAAAAAGTTTCATCTTTGGATTTTAAATAGGGAAAGTCCATAGCACTTGTGGAAAGAAGGAAAAAAAGAAAAGGGAAAAAAAAAACACAAACGCGTAACAACAAATATTTATTTGCTTCAGTCCGTTTTGGGGTTTGCATTATCCATGAGGAATGAAACTTTGCTTNAAAAAAAAACCACAAACGCGTAACAACAAATACTTATTTGCTTCAGTCCGTTTTGGGGTTTGCATTATCCATGAGGAATGAAACTTTGCTTCTGGTTCCTATATGAAACAAGTATTGCCTGGACCTGGTTTATTCATGAGCACCAGATGAAGATCAAAGCATGAAATTTGAGATGGTAGCTCACAGAAGGAATATGTGGGTCCAAGGAAGGTGAAAAGCTATTGCCTATTGATGAGAAAAGCAGCCCTATTACTCACACTCTGAAACCTTTACTTTGTGTTTACATTTATCCTCAGGGTTTTTTTATATACATCCTAGAGCTCAAAAATATAGACCAAATACATGAGACTTGATGGGATTCAGCTGAGGACATCAAAAGAGCTTGCTGAGATACTAATTACAAGGCTGAGGATTTGGATAACAGAAATCTCATGAAGTTCACAGCAAAATACAGAACTGTGTACCTAGGACAGAATAAACCCATGCACTGACACAGACTAGGAAGCAGCTGGCTGAGTACCAGACTGCCTGAAAATGATCTGGGTGTTACAGTGGCTGAAGTGGGAACAAACAGTGGCAAACCACATACAGAACTACATCCAACAAACTACAGTCAACTGGTAGAGGTAAATTATGACTTTCAACTCAATCCCAGTAAGGCTGCACTTGGAATACGTGTTCAGTTTTGTGACTCAGTTCAGGGGAGATGCTGAGAAACTGTGAAGTACTCAGTGGAAAACAACCAAGATAGTGAGGTGCCTGCCTGACAGAGGAAATTGATAGAGCTAGGTTTTCTTCAGTCTGGTGAAGACTAGGAGGAGACCAAACCTACAGCTACTTGTACATCTACAACCACAACTGTGAAACTCTTGGCAATGCTAAACTGTAAAATAAGGAGCAACTGCTACAAGCTGTGACTTGTGATGTTTTCTCAGCATTAGGCAAAGCTTTTTTACAGCCCTGAATCAGATCACACAGGGAAGCTGCGAAATCTCCATCTTTGGAGATTTTTAAGACTGACTTACAGAAAACCATGACTAACCTGATATAGTCATTATTCGAGAGTCCTGCTTCTGACTTCGCTGGGGAGGCTGAACTACGCAACCTCCTGAGATCTCTTCCAACCCATATTTCTGTAATGCAGAAAATACAGGTGGAAATACGAGTAATGTTTTTTAGAGAACAGTAGGAATAAATACTAAAACAGATGCTGAAGCTATCTGGCTATGTAAGCCTCATTTTAAGTAAGGCAAGGGCACTATGTCTTGCACTGCTAAGATAAAAGCATTTGACTAGCTTTCTGATGCACTTTTCTTCACTCTTCGCTAAGACTGGGTACAGTTCTCAAGAGGCTCTAAACAACAGAATCTGAGGAATAAAACCAAAATTCAATTTGCAATTTGACCAAAAGATGACATTAAGACAAAAATTACCGATTTTAGTTATTACACATAAAATAAAGTGTTAGTTTTTGAAAACACAGTATGACTTTCCTGTGTAGTTTTCTGAATATTTTTTATTACTCTATGCTCTTAATATCTTATTTACATGGGCATAACATTTTGCTTATGTTGCACAACACAAATAGAAGCATCCAAGTTAGAAAAAAGAAAGGATCCATTATAAAGTGAAAAATTTGGATACTGTTACATGATCTGTATGACAGTTGCCAACTATGGTAATACAATGCCTACACATGAAAAAGTAAGAGGTCATATTACCATATCTAATTCTGAATTTAACAGTGTTATGAAGGGGTTAGGCTAGATGACCTGCAGTTCTGATTCCTTTGGACACAAATTATTCTGTTATACTACTATTGCTTATAACAAATGATGGAGAATGAAAATAAATTAAAACTATTTCCAAGACTCACAAGATTTGTTTGTAGGTGAAAAACCACCCTGTTTATAAACGCACAAAGAAGAGAAGCCTAGATGGCATAAAGTGGGGGGGGAAAGCCTTTTTTTATTCCAGAACTAAAATATCTTTAAATCACTCAAATGTCAATAGACAAATCTTTCAATGACTGAGGTTACGTAACAGATACAATAATGTGTTGTGTGGCAGGGTGAGCTAAGAACACAGCTTTCTTCTGCACTCAAAATGTCTTTGGTACAGGGGCTTAAGTCAAACCCTGAATGTGAGCAAAATGTGGCTTTTACACATTAATAGTAAGAGAAGTGGATATACAAGCACACAGATGCATCTTTGCATGTATAAAACCTCTTTTTTCTCTTCATATCTAATACTTGCCTTCACAACCCTTTATATCAAATCAGGTGCTATAGTGCTACATGATGGATATAATAAAATGTGACAGTTTACAATGTAGCACATTATTTGTTTGGTTTGTTCATTTGGTGGGTTTGGTTTGTTGCGGGGTTTTTTTGTTTGTTTTTGTTCTGGGTTTGTTTTACTCTGCGCATGGGAGTTTTTCATTCATTTTGTCTTGTTCTTTTCTTTTAACCCACACAAAAGAAAACCCTAAAAGGACAGGGTTTATGTAAAAAAAAAAAATTAATCTTTAATATAAGAGCTAGGAATTTCTCCATATGCAGTAATTCTTTAAAAGTTGTAAGAAATTAGAGATAGGACCACTAAGTAGATATTCCTGCCAATGAGGAAAGCTTGTACATGTTGCAATGATGGTGCTTCCCCTATTTTCCTTACAGCAAAAGTCCAACTAGACTAAAGTATATCTCTGTAGATACAAAATAGGAAATAAACCCAAATGAAAACTATGTTCAACTACCTTGAATGGATACAGCTACAGCTCTTGCTGTTTTGATGGCAAAATGAGACACAACATTATACTAGAAAGAATATTTGCAGTACTAATGCATGACTGCATTAACTGTTAGATAGGTCAAAGATAATAAAACCAGGTTTAAACTGTGGTTTTTCAGATTTTCAGGAGTATTTATTTTGCGTTTTCTATCCCAGAAGTAGATGTCGTAACAGATACTCTCATGCATTTCTCCTTAGAGTTGCAACATTGTCCATCATTGTAAATTTCTATATTTCTACCATTTATATTTCCATGCATCAAGTGAAGTGACACATTATGCAAATACATGGGCTGACAGGAAAAGATTTTCTCATTTTCTGATCAATTGGGGATAAAACTGAGAAAATTGGGAAGTTATATTCACATTTAACAGAAGTTAAAACAGTACAAAAATTATAGGGTGAAATGCGATTGCTACTTACTGGATCGAATGTGGCTGACATGCATGGAATCTGTATCATGGTAGTTCCCCACACAACACAACCTGCAACCTTAAGCACATACTAAGAGGGATGAAATGGAGGGTGAAGTGGAGTGAAGACAGTTCAGCCGGGCTCTGCTGTAATCCTTGCAGAGATGGGAAATTGATGGTACCATGTAGCTAGTAAACCGCACTGCAGCTGTCAGCTGAGGTAGGTGGGAGATGTCTTGCTGCTGAACCAGTGAGTGTGGGATAATCGCTTTCTTCAGATGAACTTGGTTCATTATAATCTCATTGTAATACTAACACACACACCTCCATCCCAAAGTTACCTGCCTCCAAGGTATGACAATCCCTCACTGGGTATGCCATCTATATTTTATTGTCTGTATCTTTAAAAGTGAAACAAGAAAATTTTACACTAATCAGCAACAAAAGCATGTATGATTAGAGTCACTCAAGCTCCATCTAAATATAAAGAAATAGTGTAAAAGTCAGTTAGGGATGGGGAGAAGTTAGGGAAGACTCCATCATAATTTCTGGGATCAGCTGACAGGCTGAACCTGTCTTTATTCCATGGGGATCCCTACTGGGTAAGAACTATATGCACACTAATGATCATCCCAGGATAGTTTTCATTGGTGATTAGAGCTTGTCATTATACTGCTTCAGATTCGTGTTTGCAGTTGGTTATTATCATCCAGCAATATTCAAACCTTGATCTATCCCAATTTTCTATTATCAGTGTGTTTGTTAATAAAGTGTGTTACTCTGCAAATCGTTTAGTGTGAATCCATCAAAGGAATTAGCAGTTGCCAGCAGTGGATGACACACTCAACAAAAATGGAGAGTTCCAAAAGGGAGTCTCTCTTTCTAGATTATAATAAAGGATTCAACTCCAATATGTTGTCAGTACATGTCCCTGAACAAGTTAGTCAAATCACCCTCCTACACAGCAGACCAAAAGCTGACATACTGGTCAGGGACAAGGGTCTTGGCTTTCCTGGGGCATTGACAGACTGATCAAACATAAAGGGGTCAAGGTAACTGCTCTTTCATGTGACAACTACATTGTATTAAGACTGTTCTAGATCCCTGATATCAGTGAGGAATACAAGATATTTTTATTACAGCAACCTGTTAGATAAAAGAGTGTAATCTTAGGCTTGAGCAGCAAAATTAAAAAAAAAAAAAATAAAATCTCATAAACTGAACAAAGAATACTTGAAATTTCTGAAGGAAAACAGCAACTTCTGATACACAGAAAAAAAGAACCATTCTGTAAACCAATGCAGGGTAGAGATTTTCAAGTATTATGAAGGGCTTCTTTCCCATCTTATTTTTATATCAATACAATCCCACCTCTGGAGAGGGCACCATTTATTTTATTAATTATTATTGCTATGATTATTGTAAAAATATAAACAGCTCATTCATTATGCATCTGATCATAATCTGCTCGTTCTACCATAGTTCAGTATTCATTCAAGCATCACAGAATGGAAAGTGTACTATTGCAACCATGAATCTTAGGTGGCATTTTGCAAAAGTGCGTCTCTTGTTACCTTCTGTTAACAGCCAATGATACTATATGATCAGGTATGCACATCTCCTTTGGAATTATTTAAATTTCAGTTTTCTGGTATGATCTAAAGCTCTAATAATTTGGACAGGGAAAAAATCCTAAATGATACATAAAAAAATCTGGTAGCAGGGCATATCTTGGACTTACTGACTTTCTAAAATTTATTATTTCATATAATTTTCAGAGATGACATGTCCCTAAAGCTGAGTTTCTTCAAAAATTTGCCCAAAACTCAGGGGACTGAAAAACTTGTATTTTATTGTATCAGGGCTTTTTGAAGCTCATACATATATACTTTCAGGAAAGAACAGCTGAACTCTGTGAATGCAATACTTTCAACCTCCTACAAATTTAAAAGCCTCTGAAATGAAACAAAAAAGTAAAATAACATTGTTGGAATTACAGTAGATTTTTAATTTTTCTCATAACAGAAAATCATTTAGAGAATTCTGGTGTTTATATTTAAAAATTCTAATCATGGTAGCTGATTCTTCTAGTAGATTTAGGGAGACCAGTTAGAAACAAATAGGGAAAAAATCACACCTGAGCACCAGCCTGACATTTTATAGTAGAATAATCTTTCTTTATATTTTAGGTTATTCACAAGCTCACTGGAAAGATGTCGAATAGTGTAGCAGCATGAATGTTTATATCTCTGTGAAAAACACTCACTAC
Source organism: Grallaria varia (assembly GCA_013396735.1). Classification (NCBI taxonomy): domain Eukaryota; kingdom Metazoa; phylum Chordata; class Aves; order Passeriformes; family Formicariidae; genus Grallaria; species Grallaria varia. The sequence continues at coordinate 72,409 of VWZG01009514.1, forward strand.
TGACTAACACCCCTGCATTTTCTATTACACCATGTCTAATTAAGCCCCATGATGCCACTCTCAAATCTGACAAAGCAGAGATAATTCTTGACATTTTCAAAAACTTGGCTTATGTTCCCCTTCTTTTTACAGTGACACAAGCTGGGGCTTCAAACTGATAATGACATTGCAGCAAGTTTCTGGTTTTTTAGTCTTTTTTTTTTTTTTCAAACAGTAGTTTACTCTGAAGGAATGGAATCACACACCCCCTTATTTGCCTTTGCAATCCTCAAGCACAGAACCATGGCAGCCAAAAGAGCACATTTTGCCCTTACTTGCCCGAGTTCAACTCCCACCAAAATCAATTGAAATTATGTTGTGCTACCCAGGGAGTGATTGGGTCCACAGCACAGAGAGAGAACTGTCACAGCACATATGAGGTGAGAGGTCACATCACTTCAATTGTCCTATCTTCTTTCAGCACTAGACAAACATCAAGAGACAAACACAAAGCAGTAAAACAGCAGTAGTAATGCTCAGTGTCCTGATACTGTCCCTGTCACTGCCACTCGTCTAATCCAGACATAATGCAGAATTTTCTCTACCACATGTGGTGCCTCACATCCACCTTTCTTGGGCAGCAGCAGGAGGCAGACCAGCAATATTTGGAGGCTGTCTTTAATTTGAGACTTGTCTCTTTAAAATGAAAACTGGCTTTTCAGATAAAAGAATAAGGACAAGGATGAAAAAAGTTCCTGCATATGCTTCTGAAATTATAAAAATTAACAGAAAAGAATGTGTTTTCCTCATTTAAAAAACCAAAACAAAACGAAACAAAAACAAACAAAAAGAATCATGTCTTTTCATTGCTTTGTTTGCATTACTTAAAGGATACACACTCCCCCTTCTTCCTCCTGGTAAATCACTGTGTTTCTATTTATTTCACTATGTTTGCTATGACACTAGCCAGAGACTAAACAATATCAGTTTCTCCGTTAAAAGAAACAATAAAAAGAATTGGTAATGACTTACACGATTTTTCCACAAATGTCCTGCAATGATTAAGAACTGGCTTGCAGATCTTAGGAAAAAAAATATAAAAACCTAAAAGTACAAAAAGCTATTCAAATCTTATTAGTATATGATTTAAGAAGTCACAATTTGTCATTTCATTTCTCAGCCTCCCGGAGTTAAGACTAATGCAAAAATTGTTAATATTTTCAACTGCAAATTCTTGAGACCTGTGTACCAATAGCAAAATGTCTTGCTTTTCTACAATTTTCTTCTAGAAATAGCTTTAATGCAATTTTACAAGAAACATCATTTGTTCAGACTGTGTCCCAATTCACCCTGCAAACACAGACAACAAAACCTAATTATTTTCAACCCCAACTTCTACCCAACTATATCTTTTGAAAGTAGACACTAAATTGGTGGAAAATTGCATCTTGCATTGGATTTCATGCTTATCACAATTTTTCCCTATCTTTTTTTCTATCTATTTGATTAAATCATTTCACATCTTTCAGAAGTCGTAAGTTGCAAAGAAAAAAAGAATTCATCACAGAAAGATTTAAAGTGTATAAAGAATATTACCATTACAGTTATGGACTTAGTCATTTGAGCAGCAAAGCTAAAGAGCACACAGTAATCCAACTTATTCCTGAGCAAAAGTAGAGTTTCAACAGATATAGTCTTCTCTCTTCCAACACAAACTTATAGACTAGAAGATAAAGCTATGGGCAATCAGTTTGTTTTTGAGTTGGTTTATTATTTTAATTATTGTAGCATTAAGGGTTTAGTGAAACCAAGTGCTGGGCAGCCATGAATTAAGGAAAGGCTCCTGATTTTAAGCCTTACAAAATTCTCTGATGAGCTATAATAAATACAGTTCATTGGGATTCCATTTCAGTACACNTTTTTTTTTTTTTTTTTTTTTTTTTTTTTTTTTTTTTTTTTTTTTTTTTTAAGAAACAGGATTTAGGTAGCTCTCTTTCTAAGAAAAAGGGTAAAGAAGCTTCAAAGGAAAATGTAATAAACTTTCCTTATTTAATGCAAAACAATAAGGTACAGTAGCTTGTTTTTACGGTTTCCTCTTACATTTATACATTTACATTGTGCACCTAACACTCTCACATTCAAATGGTCAAAGACATTCCCTGTAGGACACACACACTGACATGACAGTGATTTACATCCTTTTGTGAAGAAACTATGTGTACCCTTGATATCAGTTAAGTTTCAGGCAGCATAGCATCCTAATCATCTTGACCAGAACACGGAAATCTATTTGCATATATTTGTAGACTGTTGTAAAATCCCTGCTGTAATGTGCAGTAAACTACTGTCCTTCACGTTACTTCAAACAGACCACAGGAACTACAGGCCTGAAAATCATCATGCACTAAGGAAAGGCCACACAGAAGAAGTTTTATAAATAAACTAATATGGCATATTCTTCTTTCACCAAAGATAATGGTAAAGGTTTCTGTGGGAATTGGCAAGGAAGACTAGTTTTCTTGAGAAATTTTACAGGACTATTTGCATGGCAATGAAAAAGGTGAATCCAGGATTGATGCATTTCTATTTATGTGTTTTTCAGATCAAATAATTGGTAGAAAAGTTATTATTTATGTGAAAGAGATTCAAGTGAACTGTTTCCTTGAGTCTTTCTTGAGTGACTCCTAACAATGACTAGCTTGATTAGACAGCTTGTCTGTTCTGAGGTAAAGCTGGATGACAGTCATCCACAAAAGCATTTGATTAGTTTATCATTACCTGTGTCTAATGTTTAGCAGATGTTTTTGAAGTACTTTGCCTCAATACTCAGTGAAATTTGTCACTGTATCATGTGAAGTGTGCAACTCTGTTGCTCAAGTTGCTCCTAACTTCTTTCAACTTTTTACAACAGATTCTTTCATCACTGAAATGAGTTTAGATTATCTGGAAAATACAATATTTGGGTTGATTTTTAAAGCAGAGAGAATTCTGGGAATATTTGGAAAAAATAAGTTGCAATAAACAAACATTATATAGTAGAGTTGAAGAGAGGAGGATGAGAAAATAGCAATAAACCAGTAGGATACAACCCATCCTCAAAGACGAGGGTAAGTCAGGTTCTTGTTAATATATCCCTTGAGGAGGATTAGAATGAAACAACACTGAATGACCAGTGTTTATGAATATATATATATATGGTTTAAGTTAGACCAGATTGATTGCAATTAAGAAGCTGTGTAGCTGGTTTGGTTATTATTTGTAGAAATTTAGCAATACAAAAGCATAAAAATATCACTTAAGAAAATAAATAAGGAAAAGAAAGAAAGGAATTATAAAAGTAGATGGTAGAGAGGAAAGATACCACCACCCGTGAATCCAGCGATGAGACTTGATGGTCACAGTCTTGATCTGTCAGGGGTGGGGGAAGCCCATGAAAGACAAAAGTCCAACGGGTTAATATACATTCAAGTTTACTTGGAAACATCCAGGTACCTTCCCTGGGACAGAAGTTTTACACTGTCTGTTGCAACTCTGTGGATCATGCACAGTCATCTGGTGGAAGGCCCCAGGAAGGAGTCCGGGGGCAATTCAGGGATCTTTGATGGTTTATGACCCCTTCTAAGACATGACAGCTGCCTCTCATCCCAGCCAGTGTAGCTGAGCCAGTTATGCCCCATCAGAAGGGATGAATATCTTCAGACCTATGTGCGAATGTCCTGGTACGTCCCTGGAGGGAGCTTCCACACCTGAGTCAATTGTGTAAGGGAGGATACTGGCCTGATAGAAAGCATTATCCCGTCTAGCAACATCTACTTCTTATCAGCCTCTTCCCTAATCTGGCTAAAACCCCAGCATGTTGCTAAGCAAAGGTTGGTTTGTTGTGGTCATCCTGTGGTGTTTAGACCTTCTGCACCTGCCTGCTACCTTGCACATGGCCAAAAAACACCCACTGCTTTTGCAAATTGTCGATTGTTTGAACCATTAACCACTAACATTTCAGTCTCTCAAACATTATTTTCAAAAGATCCCTATGTGCCTACTCATACATTAGTCCCAATGGACTGTGACTATCCAGCAGTCATAGCATATGTTTTGTCATGTATCCTAAACCTGAAGAATAATAACACCGTGATAAAAAATATTGCAGTGTGTCACCTGGTAAAAGTATGCTTGCAAAAAGAAACATTAAGTAGTCAGTAGTAACAGCTTCAAAAGACAGAACAAGCATTCACCTATTGAATCAGACATGACAGCATGATTTTTGGAGTAAGCTTTTGAAAATCACTATTGCCTTTATACCATAACTTCAAACTCAAATGGAGCCCCATAAAGCCACCAACACACTTGGATTTCTGTGTTTGGGAAGCTATCTGTTTCATGATGGACAGCTGGCATCTCATTTCTTCTCACTTATAGATGGCTAACTTGGAAGGAATTTATTAATTTGAGATAATGCAGCTTTTCACTGGAGAGTGGCTTTTTCAAATTTATTTCATTAAAATTTCTGGGCAGGGGAACTAGCCAATCTAAAAAGTCTGGTAATGTGTTACTATACACAGTCAAGTGCTTCTCAAGATATCTCACAAGAAGACATTAAGTTACTTAGTTATTCTATGATACACTGCATTACATGCTAACATTCATTTGTCTAGAAAAGTTAGTTTTCTATCCTGCATCTCCTAAATAATGTTTACAAGTTTTAATCTGAATGAAAATTCATCTAGGTTAAGCAAAGATACTGTTCCTCCCAATAAAATTAATATTTAAGATCTGGTTTTTTAGTACTACTAATAAACAAAAGATATACAGTTTCATGCTAAGAAAAATACACAATTTTTTACTAAAGGCAACAATACATATATTTGAACATAAAAAAACATGAATGAAGATTCTACTACTACATTCATACCTACTTGTAAAAATCTATGTGTTGCACCATATTTTTCTAATCCAACCACCTCATGTAGGCTGGGTGACACTACACTGAAGTTAAGGAGAAATAGCAGAAGAAAAATGCAGAGCTTTGCCACAATGTGTCTGCTTGCTCCACTTCCGCTAAAAAAGTCCATTTTAGCAGTTGGTTTTTTAAGTCTTGGAAACAATTTATTGAGGCTGGAACTAATGTACTGCTAGGGGATTACAATGTCTTACTACAGGGAACTTGAATTAAAATAAAAACCAAATCACTAAAGGTTTTAATGAAATTGCAGTTTATCTTTTAGCAATTGCAAATTTTCTAAACAAAGGCAATCCAAGTGTAGAAGCCACAGGGATTGGAACCTTCCTTTGGGACCTCTGCATGGATCATGCAATGTCGCCCTCAGACTCCCTCCAGTTTCCTCCTTCATTGATCCTTGACCTGTCACAACACCTGGCAGTGCAGGAGAAGCATCTCTTGAGTCAGACCCTGGCAAAATAGAGTCCAGCCACACTGTTCTAAGCCACTACCTAGTGTTTAAATAATGCCCTAAAGCATTTAACTGTGCTTGACATTTTTACTGAACAACTTTTTTTTTGTTGTCATTGAAGCAGTCAGAACATGTCAAGATGAGTATATTCAGTCTGATATACAGAAAAAATGGATTAGCATCAAACTAAGTGAAAAGAGATTTATGATATGCATCTTCTGCTCTAATTTTAATACATTTTCCTTGAGCTACGCTATATTTAGCTTAATTTTTAAAAACAACTTCTTGATAAGCAATTGTCTCAAAATACAAGTGACAAATATGAGTAGATCATATATGATACCACTTATGCAAAATCCAGTGTATTCTTGGCTCCCTGTGAGGATACTCAGACTGAGAAATATAAAATAGCTGCACAAAGAAAGAAACATGTGCTTTCCAGTCCCTTGCTGTCACTTTGTTACTGCATGCAGTGAAGCTGCATAAAAGATATAGCTATAAGATCCAATTTTTTAATGATTTCTTTCTTAATGAAATTGCTCTCAAATTTTGTCTGAGGACAAAGACAGCCACCTCTACAGCTGGGTAATTCCCCTTCACCCTAGTTCCCATTTAACTAATTAAATGTTCTTAAGAATTTGAAATCACTGAGTATAACAAAGCTCCTGAGGATCATAAGCAAAGTCAGGAGGACATCTCAAACATAGGAATGCTTAGTATAGGACAGTCTAGGGAGTACATTCGCTTTCAGTATCATTTTGTACTATACTGTAGGGCTTTAATAGCCCTTCCAGCAATGTTGCACCAACCGCTAATCAATACTAATTATTGTTCTCACCATAGAAACAAGGTTTAGTTAACCCCTTGAGTGTCTTATCCGGAAATAGAGGATGCATTGTTCACATGGATGAAGGAAACATCCACTACAATGAAATTCTTCCTGTAGCAAAAGTGCTTCTACATCCAAATGTTGGATGGACATAAAGTCATCCAAAAAAAGTACTCCAATCCATTAGCATTTCTAACTCATTGATTTAAATAAACAAAGCACATTGTATGGCGCTATCATACTAATGCTTACAATGAGCAAATTGGGAAAGGCTCCTGCCCTTGGGTGTCTATGAATATTTCAGTCACAAGGGTCTTCACAATGAAATTTTTGTTGAATAAGCAAAAAACCATAATGAAACCAATTTAAAAACCTGATTTGTTTTGTTTTGTTTCTACTAATTACTTTTTGAATTTTATTCAGATCAAACATGAGTTAAACCAGTTACAGGAACAACTATTTTACTGCCAAGTTATGTTATTAAAAACATTCCAATTTTGCATGCAGGTTAGGAGACAATTCACATGGTAAAAACTTTTCATTACCAAAACTGGTAAAAGCAATATAAAACCCCACCCCCTAAAATGACCTCTTCATGTGCAACATTCCGTTATGCATCCATGCATTTTATGACAACAGCCTAAATAACTACCAAGGTATGTAAATAATTCTTTTGGATTTTTGTTCAGCTTAATACTGGACATAAATTTTTAGACCAAACAATCAAGCAGATCAGTCAAGATATTTTTTTTCCCTGTAACTAGTCAGGCAGACACTAGAATTAATGAACTTTCTAAATATAGCAAAGGTCTTAAATATTAGCATTCACGTTATTTCCAAGAAACTAATATAAAGGCAACATAAAAATAAGAATACTGGAAATAAAAAGTATTAAGGAAATACCTATTTGATAGCTTTATTCACACTACACATTTTCACATCCTTGTGGTAATAGAAATGTCCTGAAGTAAATGCAAATTTCTGCTAAGATTCCAATAATGTTTTGTGTTTGTCTGTCTATCTATCTATCTATCTGTAAATATGCATGAAATGCTTAATCCTTCAAGTCCTGCAAAGATCTGTGTACATTTATTCCATACAATACACAGTCAAATGGGAATAAATTAAAACACAAAATAATTTAATTTGATTGAAGAAAAAAAGAAATCAGTCTTTAAGATCAAGGTACAGAAGCTGTTCCTATAGCAGTTCACAAAGATGACAATTCTAATAGGACAGGCAGATTGAGAAAAAATAGCCAATACTGTTGAATAAACTTCTGCAATAGATTTATCAACACATATAAGTAATTGACTTTACATTGCTTTGTTTAAGCTATCTAAGGTAATATATAACTTAAGTGGTCATTTTAGAAAGTGACGCTGTCTATAATCATACATGTTTATGTAATGGCTCAGAATACAGTGGAATATCCATTCACTGTCAGCCACCATAAGGAGCTAATGGAAACAGATTTTTGAAGCCAATTTTACCAAAAACAAAAGAACATAGGTTCTAATAAGCCATTGCTCTCTGGAGATACCACTGTTTTCTGCATAAGCTTGAAACACTATTTGCTTCATTAATCTTTTTTGGCTTTCATAACAATTGGGCGCACATTGTACTATTGTTTGTCATGTCCATAGTGGGGGCTCTAAGCTGTTACATTTATATATATTTCAAAAGTGTGTGAAACTTTGTTCTGGGCATTCTACAAAAGTTTTCCTAAGGAGTATGATTTTTTTTTTTTTTTTTTTTTTTTTTTTTTTTTTTTTTTT
>VWZG01009514.1:84068-108328 GCA_013396735.1 Grallaria varia
GGTTTTTGGGGGTTTTTTTGGTTTGGTTGGTTGGTTTGGGGTTTTGGTTTTGTTTTGTTTTGTTTTGTTTTTTACAGAGCACCAATATGGATATACAAAGGCTAAACAGGGAGCACAGAGGGTCTAGCACTTAAACAGTGCCAGCATAGGTATAAGCAGTGAGTGTGGTACTGGAATGATGCATCTAGATCTGGAATTCTTTAGCACTAAAGTGTTGGAAAAATGAAAAGAAGTGAAGAGGGAAGAAAAAACCAACAACAAGTTTTAAAGGAATGAAACAACAGTTTAAAGCTGCTTTTAAAATGAGAAACATAAGAAAAGTTCCCTGCAAGACTATATGGCACTTAGATCATGGGTTACAGTATTCATGTGCAGAAAAGATTTCTGAAAGAATTCAGGCTATACTTAAGTTATGGGCTGGCAGCAGAGATGATACTGTTTTAATTTATAAATGTTATATATTGCAGCTATTATAGAAGGAGATGTTTATTGCATTGCTGCAAATCAACAGGTCTGCCTCTCTCTACCACAGTTAAATATTAGGGTAGAGGTTGCCTATGGAAATATCAAATTATAAAACAGCCTATCTTTGCAGTCTAACATTGAAGAATTTTATAATTTCACTGAAGTACTTAGGAAGGAATATTTGTATTCTAATAAAGATAGGGAGGAAAAAAATGTTGTTAGTGAGGGGTGAATTGAGCACTTAACACTTGTTTCAGTTTACAGGTCGATTTTAATTTTGTGTTAGGGATTACAGAGAAATCTGTCAATAAGACAATGGTAAACACCTGAAGGCAGTAGAAAAGCAAGTCTTATTATCTAATGGAAAAGTTCCCATGTAAGTTATGAAATTGAAAGCAAAATAAACTTATATGTTGTTCAAACAGACTATATAGATTTTAATACTCTCAGAGGCATCAAATCTCTGGCTGGTTCAAACTTTTAGATGTTCTAAAGAAAAGACAATTCCAGATGAACAGAACACCTACATAAGATCAGGCATTTAATTGCAAAAGTACAAGTTTTTCCTAAAAAAAAAAAAAAAACAAAACCAAAAAACAAAAAACAAACAAACCCAAACAAACCCACCAAAAATCCACAAAAAAAGTGCCAACAGAAGCATCTGGAATTAATATAACTTTATAATACTTTGTGTGTTACTCTAAAATCACCTCCAAAAAAGCAGCTCTCATAAGACCTTTCCGTTATACAAACACTGACAGGGACAGTTTCTTGGCAGTTGTCTCTCTGTGCCTGTTCTGCATCCTCTGGGTTTTGAGGAGGGCCACTTTGAGCACTGACTGAAACCTCTCACCACCACTAAGCACACTGTCACTCACATTGACTTTGTGTGCCCTCCAGCAAGAGGACAGGAGTAGTAATGGTCTCTCCTAAGTCCCCGTAAGTAATTGTTCCCAGATAAATTAACTGCAGTGCACATTACTAGATTTCTTAAACAAAGCAGGCATTTAATACCTATTGGTGCCCCAAGGCAGGAACTATATGGAAAGTAAAAGATGGGATTAAATGAGAGGTCGTTAGGATTTATTTTACCAATTATGCATACATCTTTTGCATTTTTTGCCATACCTCAAGACTACAAAGATATATACTACTATTCAAGTACTATGACAATTATGGAACACTTAAATTCAGTGACTTAATCAAAATGAATTTGCATTGTAATTTAGAGAGAGGACACCGGGAGGAATGATCTGAAAACACAAAGGTGATACAAACTCCAGAAGGAGATTGTTTTGGAAGGCATAATAGTGGTAGAGATCCCTAGCAAGCCAATGTCAAAACCCTGAGAAGAAAAGCACTCAGAGAATGATGGAAGTACAAACAGTAAATGGTTTACAGAACACTAGTCATCCAAGAAAACTCTGATAGCTTTCTGGTGCAACATTAAAAATTTTAGAGGAACCTAATTCAATGAAATACAACATAAGATTTTAAGCATATTTCCTGACACCATATTTAACTCCACAATTCCCCTGAAATACATATTTCTTATGAGTTTATTTCTTAAAAAGTGTCCTAAAACTTTTAAAGTGAATATCCATACTGTGATGACTTGGTTATTTGAATAGTAGTACTTATTCCCTCTTTGATAAGATTGAGAATTACAGATGAAACTCTGTTTAGGTTACAGTTTCTTAACAGATTCTGAAAATTTCCTTTGTATCTTCTCACAAAAATGATACGAATTTCCATGAAATATGGCTCTAATCAATATAATATCGTATTTAAAACTGTATTAGTATTAACATTGTATTGGAAGTCATTGTTAAGACAGTCAGTCTGCTTAAAGACCATAACAACTAAACAATAAAGCTGATGACAGTTGAGAGAATAAACTTTAATTCAAAATGTCTATTTTTTCTTCAAATACCCCAACATAGCTTTTTCTTCCCAATAAAATAATGGAAAATATTAACATGTCACCTCTTTCAAAATGCAAGGAAAGCAGAGATAGGGAACTTAGACAAAATGTACAAGAGATAGGCGTAAATGTAATATTTTTAAAGAATTTGAGAATGAAGTAGAGCAGATTTTATTAAAGTGATCTCATAATTTATATCTGAAGATTTACTGTCATGCACTTCCTAGCAAGTTTCATTACTTACAAGTAACCACACTACATGTTTTGATATGCTGCAGCAACAAAGGTACTACAAAGGCAACAAAACACAATACAGTGTTTACTATACTTTGCCTATTAAACGTAAGCATTTGCTTTAAAAAAAAACAAATTTACCAACCTATTATGTGATCTGCATTTTAAAAAGGATATTTTCCTTCCTGTTTCCTTAACTATTCAAATCATTCTGGCTTCAGTGCACACATTATATTTGTATAAATGAAAGCTATTGAGTTGTATGCAGAGACTAAAATGCAACAACTTAAACACAAGATGAGATTTTTAAAAAGTAAGTGCCTGTGTAATATCGATAAATAGAAAGTTTTTCCATTCAAGCAAAGAACACAACGATATCTGGTTAAACTGAATTGCTTGCAAAATTCTCTTAATTAGTAAGTAGAAAGCCATTTAAAAAAACCAAACAACCTTTGGTCCTGGTTCTCATGTTTTTACTTACATAAAATAAATCTAGTCCATAAATAAAAACAATTATTTAAAGGACAGTACTCTCCATATAATTTTTTGGCCTTCATACAAATTTATTCCATTAAAAATTAGGACAGAAGCTTATGATCTCTGTTATTTAATGAATGCTCTAGTTGAGTATATATTATTATTGTTGACTACAAGTGGGCACATCTGAAATTGTCCTCTACTACCATCAGTAACACAGGAATTTGTAGGACGGTAAAATCCATGAAACTTTCAGGTAAACTGAAATGGAAACTACAAAGACTTGAGCAGTTATTAATGTGAATTTATGGACCTGGAAGATGATGGTTTGCTTTTCTCCAATGAAAGTTGGTCGAAATAGAGTTGGATATGCCTGACACAATTCCCTTCACTCACTGTCTACCTACTCTGACAGACATTCCTTGAGCATATTCTGCTAACCAGCCATTTGCTAGCTGAAGCTGTAGCTTGTCAAGACGCCTGAAGACAACTGCTCTTGAGTCAATTTCAGCAATGGCAATGACACAATTATAATTTTACTGACATACATTCTTGATTTTTGAAGTGTTTGACTGATGCTTGTCATTGGTTTTCAAGTTAGGCAGTGGGTAATAGCAGGAATTCTCCTCCTATCAGAAGCTCCTGGATTCCTCAGTATTAAAAGCAGTAGTTCAGTTGGCAGAGACTGGAGAAGAGAAAACAGTCTCCTTGAGACACCAGGCTTCCCAGATTAAATAAATTGAAAATTTATTAAAATGAAACTATTGATAGATATTGCATAGAAAAAAAATATATATGTAATTGCCTTTTGCTGCTGTGATTATCCTTTTCTAAACTAGACTGGTTTAACAGAAGATCCATGTAATTATCAAAGTACAACAAACAGAAGCCCTTAACAACTTCATTATTCATAATCACTTTATCAAGTAACTTCTCTTTGCTAGGCTTAAAGAGCTCCACTTGCCAAACTGGAGGCGAGGATGAACTGAGAATGCATGAACATTTTCCGTGCTGTTTGCTGAGTTGCTAAAAACATATTAATAGAAAAGGTGTTACCTCAAATGATCCCCTCTACTTTGTGAGGGAAATTGCACTGCTACTGATAATCATACTGATATTAAGGCATCATAAAATGGTTTTAAAAAAACAATCTGTAGCAGAAAATGCTTCGGTGTGACAAAAATATTATCTCTAGAGAGTTATTTAGCCAGTCTGCCTGGGAAGATATTTTCAACAACTGTTAAAGAAAGATAAACAGCAAGTATACAAAAAATGTACCATGGCTTTTTAAATTTATTGTAGTGGAAATCAAAATTAAAGTTCCAGTCCTTTTAGATTAACTAGGGGTTCTGAATAGGTTTCTTCTTTCAGATTCTTCTGACACACACAAGTATAGTTCCAGTCCCCAGGGGTCATTATATAAAAAAACTATTAATGGGACAATCCTTTTACCATCCTTGGGTGTTTCCACTTCATTCTGTATAGTTGAAACCACAATAAAACTGAGTAGTAATCTGTTTTGTTTTGGAACCATAATTACATATTGACAAGTTAAACTGTGAGACTTAAATCAAAGGGATTTGGGTTATTATGTGAGCATCTTTATGGGGCAAACCTAAAGGGGCATCAATTATTTTGCCACAGCCTAACTACTTTTCAATTTTACTGTCTTGAGTGGCATTAAATACTTGAAGAAAAGGAGCTATTGAAATAAAAAATGTAACGCAAATGTAGCATGGTTGTCAAAAAGAGCTTCCACACATAATTAAAACACAAATAGCTAAGCTTTACTAGTAAAATGTTCAATGAAAACATTTTTATTACTACAAAATATCTCCTCTTGCTTCTTAATTATTTTTCTTTGTTTACATTTTATCCAATCTTAAATAGCTTTGATTATGTTTCTAAATCCTTACCAGAAACCTTAGAGAAAGATTTAATTTACTGAACAATTACTACTGTAAAATTATTAGTCAGAGTGTTCTCCAATCAATAAGCAGTTGATAAAATAGAGTTTATGAATAACATATAGTGAAGCAAGGAATCATTCAAAGATTATTTTTTTTTAATAAGCTCATAAGATGGCAAAATTGAAATGTGTTTTACATGTAAAAATATATTGCATATGTTCAGGAATAACTAAATTATTTCAACTTGAGATACTGTAAACCCACTGCTTATGAGCCAAGTTTTTGATTCAAAATTATGCATATCCTCCCTGTGTTCATATTGCATTTAGCCTTTACCCATATATTTTGTTTAATTTCAAGAACATGTTTATAAGGAAGTAATAAATGTCATCTATGCCATAGCTATCATCTACAAGATTTTTAAAAAAATATTGCTACCAACATTTTGACTTATTTTTTAAGCAAAAAGTCAAAGACATTTATGAAATACAGCAGATTCAAAAAAAGAAAGAAAATACAAAAATATACACCTACCTAAGTACTCACAAAGTGCAACAAAAACCTTTAACTTTCTGAGAAAAAGGGAAAATTTCAGTAGAAACTGGCTATTACATAAAGAACATGAGGAAGTACAGGAATAATTTGGGGAATTTGCATCTAATCATATGAATATCATAGATGTGTATCATTATGTATGCTTGCATCTTTTGTTCTTCTGTTATATTTTATATTTTGCAACTAAATCTCACTAAGAAGAAAACACTGCAAGCACTGTTGGGATTGGTTTTACTGATCTCATTAAATTTATTTTACAAGCATAAAAGTATACTGCCCATAGTACGAAAATTCACTGTAACTACATTTTTAAGGGTAATTTTTAATTCTTGCTTGAAGGTTAGGGTTTCCCTATGAAGGAATATAACATTCCTGTACAGATGTTTCACGGACTTGGGTTCCCCAGCCTCTGTCAATGAGGTGCGGTGTGTCATAGCTCATGTCTGCAATTTGATTGCTTGTAGAGCTCCATAGCAACTGAAATAGAAGCAGCCTGTTCTAGCAACAGGAGATTGCTTTCATATTTTACTAAGATTGTGTGTTCCACTTGAGTTGTATAGTAGTGGATGACTTACTGGTTTAAAAAAAAAAAAAAAACAACAAAAAAACCACAACTGTTTACAGAGTAAAAGTTTTGCCTTTTTATAAACTTAGATTTATGAAGTTCAGCAAACTTTGATGATGCCCAGTAAGTTATCCAAGTCATGGTCAATAATCAGAAGATTATATGAGTGCATATTAAACTAAAAAGCTTTAGGGATTAAATTTAAGCAAAAGATGAAAAGTGGACATGAATCTAAACTAGAAAAGGGCAACATTAAAAAAAAACAACCAAAAAACCACAAAAACCCTCAAACAACTAACCAAACAAAAACAAAAACAAAAACACTAATAAAAAACAAACAAACAAACAAACAAAAAACACACACAACACAAAACCAAAAAAAACACAACAAAACAAACAAACAAAAAAAACCACAAAAAACAAAGAGAAGCAAAATTTCAATTATAATGTGATGGCATAATAATGCTGACCTTTCCCAAGGGAAACAATAAAAAATCAAGGGGATCAATTTTCACATTGAATTTTTATCTTGCTTCTTAATGAGATTGTAATTTGAGGACTAAACCTTCTTCTCTCCCCAGCTGTAAACAGCAAAAACAGGGTGTTGCATGATTTTGAGTTCAATAGCTGACCTCCTTGGCCGGTTTCTACACTGACTGCATAGCTTTCTCTTATCCTAAAAGATATTTACAAAGGGAATAGTGGACATCCCAGGTTTCTTTCATCCTCACTGTTTCTCTTCACTGTAGTGAAGCCCACGGAGAAGTTTGGTGTGGTTACAACTGAAGCAGTTGAAACAGCCAAAAAGTGTTTCAATTTTGTTTACCTTAACTATTTAATGTGTGAGTATCTAAAAAATCATTGTCTCCATGCAGATGGAAGGCTACAGGGGACAGTCATTCCCCAGGTATTACCTGGATACTATACACATAGCACAGTAATTCTGGTCTAACTCATGTCTGCTATGCCTCATGAGCAGCTAAGTGCCTTCAAGTAAGAGCTACAAGAGCATATCTTGAAAGCTGTAAATGGCATTGAAATTTTCTGCCTATTGCATTTGTAGTTCTTATTCTTGATTCTGAACCCCCCCTCTTCAGTCTGCACCTTCAAATCCTTGATTCCTTTTATCACTCTCTCCAGTACACCAAAACTGCCCACAGGTTGTTTTCAGCCCAAGATTAATAACTAGGCTTTACCATACATCTATCATGAAACAATGGAACTGTTGCCGGTGGGCCACCCAATCTATGTTCCATGAATGTACACAATAAAGAAATCTCTTTCTACAATTGCTGCGTCTTCTCTCCACTTAGGGAAGATTCCACTGGTTGTCTCCACTTATTACCTTGTTGAAAACATTTGTTTTCTACTATACGTGTTCACTTCCCTCCATTCTTTTCTTTCTCTACTTCGCTTTCCAGATTTCCACACAAAGCAAACATGGTAACCCAGAAAAGCACAGAAGCAGGAATAGGATAGACTGGTACTTCTCTTATAGCTTTACTTTATACATTGTATCATTATGGTTGTTATGTGTCCAGTGGTCTCTGTAAGAATACAGAAGGCAGTTTCCTGTGGTAGGACAAGACTCCAGCATCCCACATTTCAGGAGAATCTTTCAATATTCATTTCTCTGATGCAATGACTTGTGCATTCCTTCCTCAAAGCAATCCTACACACAATCTCCTACAGTCTTGTGTGATGCTCCATTAATAGGCTATTACGTAAAACCAAGCATTCCTTATTTATTTTCCCCAGCATTATTAATGCCTCAGCTACAAATTCAGGTTCACAGAAGCTATTTACATGTAATCCTAGAACTGGATTTTTAATTGTTAATCACGGCCTCAATAAGGAAATGCAATCTGAATCACAAATGGACAATTAAGTTTAGTGACGCACAAAATCTTCGTTCTGACCATTTCTAACTCCTCATCTTAGACATTTCCTCAGCACAGTGGCTCCTTGAATACTGTTCTTTTGTAGTGAGAGCTACATATAGATTGTGAAAACTAATTTTCTACATTTTCAGCTTCTGGGGATCAGGTATATGCCTCAATTGTTTCCTAAGATCTCAGCAGGGTATCAGCTTTGTTAACAAATGGTTAGGCACATAAAGGAAATTATTATATACAAGATAAGAGAGAGTAACAGAGCCGTAGAACACCCTAACTGGTGTCTGTATAAAAACCTGGAAAAACTGGACTGTAAATGGCATAATCATGTACCCTTATATCAAATACAGGTGCCTAAATTCTTCTTTATGTTTGTTTATTCATAAATCAAATAACTAAAAATTGATTTCCATGTAGCTGTTCAAAAACATGTAGTCTGATTCCTGTATACATGTTTTGTGTTATAAATGCTATTCATAGGAATAACATCTTTATTCAAAACATGAATCATGAAACTTTTAAATTGAGAGTTTCATTTTGTTGTTAAAGAGCATGTCCAACTCCAGAAAACTTCAATACTGTAAATGAGGACAAAATGTATCCCTTAAATAATTAATTTTGTCACATTCATAATAAATACTGTAATTTAAAGTTTGCTCTACAGCTATTCCTTGTCAATCATCATCACATTTGCTTGGAAGAAACAGATACCATGTTATTATTAATAACAATGAATTGATATTAATGTTATTTACATTCAATGATCATAGTTTAAAAAAATCCCATAGCAGGCAATGGCCTCAATTGGTTTTAGCAGGCATTTTAATTTAAACTCTGAAAAGACAAGGCAAAAGTCTCTTGTGCGATACACAGATACTGTAAATTGTCACAATTTATTCTGAGTTTAATGTAAACTTTTGAATGAAGCACAAATCTTCTGTAGGATTTCAGTGTGCAAATCTATGGTTTTAAATTAGGCAGAACTGGTTTTGAGTGATGGCTCCTCTTAACACCGAGGGAGTGCTTACCTCTTTCACTTTACTTTGTATGTGGCAGGCCTCCAAAATTCCTACTGATAAATCTGAATTAAGTAGTCTTACTACGTATGATATTTAACATTTTCAGAAGCTATGCATTAAATCTGTAGCCTAAAACTTCTAGTTAAGGAATGAATCCAACACTTCAGGGCTTTGAACGCATTTCTTTATCTTTAATTCCTCTTGCCAACTGGATGTTTCAGTGCAAACTGTATAAAAGTTCACATCACCTGGATCTGTTTCTGCGATATTAGTGGAGTAACATCTTAGTCTGAAACTGACCTTTTTCTTTCATAGCCTTTTAGTCCATAAACTCTAGGGCTTGTATTAAATATGAAGTAGGTCTAACAAGTTTTAATTTTTAAAGACATTAAATACCCTGAACAATCTGGTTAAGAATTGTAGAGCGATTTTGTCACTAAAAAGAGCTTAGCAAACCCAGTGAAGTACCACATTCATTTTCTATATGCATGATTGTAAATATTTTCTATGTTATCAGTTTCTCCAAATGTGTTCATTCCTTGAAGCTGAATTTCTTCTGAATGATATTAGATGAAATATACGTAAATGAAGTCATATTTACCTATCCATCATCTTGCCACTACACTGCCACTGCACTACACTAAGCCCTGATGTTTTGCTCTGTAAAGATGTTTACATACTCTGAACATGCACAACACTTGATGTTGTTAATAAGAATTTCTTTCATACTTATATCCAAAAAAGGATATATTATTTGAAGACTATTATATAACTGTGGTATCAATGTAGATTAAATATAATGGTAATTTTTGAAAATTCACATTTCTCAACATGAATTTACAATCAATTCTACAGTCTTAATTGGCAATCAAAATTACATGAATTAAAACTCTCAATAACAACTATCATCAATAAAGTGTTTAATTAGAGAAGGTACCAAGATATATGTGGGTGCACCTCATCTGCAAAAACTGACAACTTGTGATAATCTGGGTCACAGTCCAGCACTTTACCCACTTTACCCATAAACTCCTTCAGGACTGATGTTTTCATTTTTGACATCAGTAAGTGTCTTACAGACCTGAAGCTACTACATCAGTGTTTTATGATAGCTCACACCTCAGTTGGCATATCAGCGCAATTTTTTTTTCTATTAATATCTCTCTTTTTGTCCAATGGTGTTAGCATTGCAGAAAAAAATGATGAGACACAGTCCCTGGTGTATAAATACTTCTGAAAGCATTCACAAATGTTAATCTCAGAAACTGTGCCTAAAACTGTGTGTATAATCTGGTCTAAAGTATCTGTCATTTTCGCAAGTAGATCAAAGCCAAAGCCAAACAAACAAAAAACAAACCCCCCAAACAAACAAAAAACCCAAATAAAAACCCCAACCCCAAACAAAAAATCACAAATAAACAAGCAAAAAACCCAAACCAAACCAACCAACCAAACAAAAAACACACAAAGAAACAGGTGGAACTTTCTATTCTGCTTTAGATCAAAAATTATGGAGCAGGGTAGACAAAAATTAAGTGGTCTGATGAAGTCTTCTATCCTCTGGGTCATTTTAAAGGGATTATACATACTCCAAAATGCTATAAAGGAGACCAAAACTGTATTTTTCAATAGAGTTCCAAGTAAGGATGTTGAATAAAAAAGAATAATAAAAATTCCAGTGTACAGTAACAGCAAGATAAATAGGACCTTTCAATCTGTGGGCTGCACAGTTGTTAATGACAGTTCAAAGGAAACAGAAGGGTCACACTCTTGTCAACTTCCCTATAAATAATCAACCTTTGATTTTAGTAGTACGGTGGATTGACCTTGGCTGGCTACCAGGTGCCCACCAAGTCACTCTATCACTCCCCCTCCTCAACAGAACAGAGGGAAAAAATACAATGGAAAGCTCATGGGTCAAGAGAAGGACAGGGAGGTCACTTACCAATTACCATCACAGGCAAAGCAGACTCTACTTATGGAAATTACTTTAACTTACTGCCATTTAAACAATGTAGGGTAATGAGAAGTAAGAACAAATCTAAAACCACCTTCTCTCTACCCCTTTCTTCTTCCCAGGCTCAGCTGCACTCCCAGTGTTTTCCACCTCCTCCCCTCCAGCAGTGCAGGGGGACAGGGAATGGGAATTGCAATCAGTTCATCACCCATTTTCTCTGAGTCTCCTTCCTACTCAAGAGGAGGACTCCTTACACTCTCCTTACACTCTTACCCTGTTCCAGTGTGGGATCCCTCATGAATTTCTCCAGCATAGATCCTTTGGGTTTCAGTTCTTCAAAAAGTGCTCCAGCATTGGTCCTTTCCATGGCATGCAACCCTTCAGGAATTAATCTGAAGGGTCTCCCACAGAGTCACAAATCTTGCCAGGAACCTGCTCCAGCAAGAGCTCTCCACAGGCTTCAGCTTTCTTCAGGGCACATCCACCTGATCTGGCATGGGCTGCCGTGTGGATATCTGCTCAACCGCAGACCTCCACGGGTTGCAGGGGAATCTCTGCTCTGGTGCCTGAAGCACTTCCTGCCCCTCCTTGTTCACTGATCTGGGGTTCTTTTGCATATTCCCAGTACTCCCTCCCAGGTTCTGTCACACAGAATTTTTTACCCTTTCTTAAATGTTTTCACAGTGGTGCTACCAATGTTACTGACTCAGATTCAGCCACTGGCAGATCTGTCTTGGAGATATGTGGAACGGGCTTTGCCTGACATGGGGGCAGCCTCTGGGATCTTCTCACAGAATCCATCCCTGCAGTTCTCCCACTAGAAAACCTTTCCACATAAACCCAATGCAAGTAGCTGCCAGGGTATTATGTGATAAGTGGTACAGGAAGGTATGGAAGTGCATTTCTCTATTAAATTAAAGATAACTCCATGAGTAAAATGTTAAGGTCCTCCCACAGAAAAAAATATTGTCCCACAGTACAATTTAATGTACATTATACATTAGAAGATAAACTTCTGTTATTTCTCACTATTTACTCTCAAATAGGATTACAGCAGACACCTCACTACCTGCTATTCTCTCTAAGCAATACCTTAAGGCAAATTGGGAAAGGAAAATATTCTTGATGCTGAAGAATATCTTAATACCCACTTTCCATGTAGCTGCTGTCATCCTAACAACATATTTCCAACTGTGAGAACACAGATAGCTTCCTACAGAGCTTCTAATCTCAAGGCCATTTTGCAGAGGAGCCAGGAGGATGTGCTAGCGTAATGAGAAAGCTGGTAACTGCTGCCTAGAGATATAACACTTCAAGTCTGCTCACTTCTCAGACTCTGTTGGCTTGAAACAGGGATTCTAGCTTGGCTCCTAAATCTTTCTTTCCCTAGATAGCAACACATTATTCTCACACCAGATAGCTTAACTTACTGGCTGCCTACAGAACCCCTGAGATCCTTTTTAATTATATACAAAACTAACATGCAAGGCCCATAAAACACTTCGAACTCAGTCAAGACTGCTAACCACTTGGATCTGAAGTGAACATGCTTATGTTTGGGTTAAGTTGGTACTTATGTTTACAATGCAAGTGAAGACAAGATATGCCATAGATCAAGGGGAACTGGTATGCACAAGGTTGTAGAAAGGACATCAAAGAAGTTAGTGACTCAGATTTGCTTCCTTTAAAAGGCAACATAGGGTTATTTTGGGCAATGTAAAGAAAGGACACTATTTCAGAAGAATTTTTCCCACAATATGTTTTAAAAATCTTCTTTTTGCTTGACGTAATTTCCCTGTGGCACTGTGCCACCTCCACACAGCCATCCATAACTCTTCTTCTGCTTGAAACAATCTTCAACATGCCATTCTTGTTAATGACTGAGATACCCCCTGATGGTGCTTAACATTTAATAGTGCTAGAGCTCCACGTTTGCCCAAACAACCTTTTCCATTTACCTTACCTCAAAGGCGTTCTAATTTTTCTTCAGAGACAGAAATCCTTTAAGCCCATTGTATCCTTAGGCTACAAATTTACTGAGATTTAGGTTTCCAATAAGAGCTCCAAGATGAATGCCACCTTCTCATTTATGAATCAATTTTTGCCCATCGGCTTTTCAGTGTTATTACTTTTTATTTTATTTTACGTTCAAAGGAGAGAACCTCAGGAATGCATACATATACACACACACAATGTGGGGGTGGGGGAGGAAGGAGGCAAGGAGGACAACAAACTTAAATCAGAAGCAAATAAAACATATGACACATTCCTCTCAGCATATTATGAATACAGAAATCTCAAATAACATGTAGCCACAGATATAGTACCTTTTTCATCTTCAGGTCTCTTATTTTGATCATCAGCACTCACCACAAAGGCAAACATGCTACTTCTTAGCATTATAAGTTATGATTTTCTATAACACTTGTCAGTGGTTAAAGAAGCACTTTTCTATTCGTGCACCACAATTCAACTGATTCTGCCATCCATCTTCAGTGGTTAGCATGTCTTTGGTCCCAATGAAGATAAGAGTGTATTTTAGAAAATTCTGTAAGGAAGGAGTGGCCTCTTAAAAGCTTTACTTGCCTGAGCAAATTAAAAATCCAGTGCCGTTTCTTTGCAGTTAAATTTCAAACAAGTGAAGCAATAAACTGAATGATTTGAAAAACTTACTTACAAGTACCATAATTTTCAAATTACTAACTTGTAAATTTTGATTTATTTTAGTAGTGTTTTGACTGAAATGAAGGATGAATTTCATGTAAAGCCTGACACACTAAGCAATTATAATTAGGGAATTTAGTAGTCGTGGTCATGTATCAGGTCTAGATATACTATAATCCCATTTTAACTGCTTGCTGGGAGTCAGAAACTATTTTTGCTGTATGACTCAGGATTCATCTCATTTGATGAATACCGTGAAAATCAAAAGCTGGAATCAATCTTCTATCAGAAGTTAGCCTATTATGGTGGAGCTCTCCTTGGCTGCAGAAATACCTTGTGTTAAAAAAGGACTGCCACACTTACCAGAGAACACTTTTGCCAAATCCTCATGGCACTAGCTAATTAGACTTCTAACTGCTTTTATGACAGCTGTAATATTATGATTGGTTACATCATTATATCATAAGAAATTATTTAACAAAAAGTACAGGTTCATTTGATGGGAAGAGAGATATCTCCTGAGTTTATCATTTACTTAAAAAGTACAAACAACTGAACAGAATCTTTCTGTAAATGGGACATTTGGGATTTCACCTCTGAATTATATTCTGAAGAGATAGAAAGCATCTTCCAGTGTAGCTAAACCAGACTTTCAGCAAAATCTATATGAATGCTTAAAGGATATTCCTGATCAATGGGTGACTAAGTCTCAAGAGACTTTGCATAACAATTGAGACACTGACCCATGGGATGCACTATAATGAGTCAAGGCTCTCTTTTAACACCACAAAACCTGGCACACTGACCAAACTGCTCCATTTATGACTTGTTTACTACAGGGCTGGGTGTTTGTTTTTTTTTTTCACCTCTTTATTCTGCTCAATGTATTCTACATCTGGATTTCCAGTTGCACAGACAGGTGGAAGTGATGTAAGATACTGTGGGCTTACATTCCTAAAAATGCCTTGTAGTCAGATTAAGAAAATGAAAGGGGAAAAAAATAATCAAAGAAAACCAAAATAAAGCAAACCAAAAACCTACTCAAGAGTGCTGTTGCTTGCAGTTGGACAACAGGTCTTGAATACCAAATATCAGGAAAAGCCATTTTCAAAGGTTATCTGAACTCATGTTAAATAGTTGACTATTCAACCAAACAAAAAATAAATCCAAAGGATGAAATAATAAAGCACCAGGGACAAAAGATCCACACACTATTTAGTAGAGAATGAGGATCTCTGTAATGGAAACATAAGCAGAGTCTCTTAGAGTACTTTGAAAAAATGATTGCAAGCAAAACCTTATGAAACATCAACGTGTTTTGTGACAGCTGTTTACAGTTTTTCCTTTTATGCTGTTCACAGTTGTATGTCTGGGCAGTAATTTTAGTGTAAAAAAAAAATCTGAATGTTTTTTCAGATAGAGACATGCAATAAAAATATACTCACTTGAAAAATACATGATAATGGTATTGTTGGTTTAAAAAAGGTTTGCGCACTGTGAATTGAAAGACTTAAATTTTCTAAAATGCATTTTTCAGGTTTAGTTATACATTATTTAATATTCGGAATTCATTCTCATAATTTCTGGATAAGCCATTCAGAAGGGCAATGCATTGTAGTTGAGAGGGGAAGGAGGGAAATAGAACACAGTACAAAAGATCTACAATGTCTCCTGCTCCATTTCCAGAAAAAAAGTCCACAAGTATGAAAATCCAACATTTTTTGTTATGATAAAGAAAGAGAATGAAATTTTTACCACATTGAGTTTAAGATAAAGCTAGATGGAATTCAAAACATAGCACTGCTTGAGATAGCATTTGGCATTTAATTTTTGTTCATGACAGTAATGAAGGACTTCTATATTTATTTATAGCTGTTGTTTTGTAAGAACTAAAAGGAAAAATATCCTTTTAAGAATTAATATGAATATTTCATAGCTGTGTTATTGTACTGTATTACTGAGTAAAGCAGTCTTCAAAAACTCTGGGAAGCAGTGTAAATGAGGTGAGTGATAGCACAGCACAGGTCATTTGGAGCCTGTAAGAGCTTCTGTTGCACAAAATAGATTGGTAAATTTTGTATTTTTCCTTCTCAGGTTCTCTTTTTACCTATATGGAAAGCAAAACTGTATATAATGGAAGTGTTTTATTTGAATGGTACAGTTACAGCCCTTGTAAGGAGCTGAAATAGGAGACTTAGATTCTATAGCTTCTTCATGTAAGAAAATAGGAAAATAATCTGTGTTTAATAGAATCTAGTTTCTTGCTGCTACCTCTCCCTACTGACCCTCATATAGATGAGACACAGCTTATTATCTTTGGCTTTATGACTTCGACAATATTCTCATATATCACTAAGGAAGCTTGCCTTCCTGGATGGGAATAGTACAGCTTTTTTAGGAGAAAGCTTGTTGTACCGCATGGAAAGATTTTGTTGGGAAGCAGAGGCTTGAACAAAACCTCAGGCAGAGGCAGGGGGATAATTGTACTTCTTTCAGTATAGGTCTTGTTCTGAAACTTTATACTTATGAGAGTTGCCTCAGTGACATGACAGGATCCTTCTCTGAAATGCAAATACATATACATTCAAAACATCATTAGTTTCTCAAAATTTCATTGTGCATAATTAAGAAGAGTTATGACATCTTCTGCCAAAATTCCTCACTTACATCTGTATAGTAATGTCACAGATTTATTACCTGACAGATTTCTCTTATATGCAAGCATGGACTAAATAGACAAGAGACGGTAGACTAGAGAAGACTGAGGAAGATAAAATAGAAACTGAGACTCTGAAAATCTGGAAAGTAAAAGAATTGATTAAAAACTAGCCATAATAATAATGGGGATCATCACTGGTAAAGATGAGAATCTATTGAATAATATTTCTCTCTAAAATCTGATGCTACTTTACTAGGCAACTGGTTTAAACTGTCACTTACAGTGAATTGGCCTTGTCTAGTTGCTGGATGTCCAACCAGGCTCTTTCTTACTCCTCCTCCTCATCAGGACAGGAGAGAAAGTAAGATAAAAACACTTGTGGGTTAAGATAGAGATGACAAGACTCATTACCAATGACTGGCATGTGCAATATGGGTGTAAATTCGGGAAAATTTAATTTGTTGTGGATTAAAATAGAGCTGGGTGGTGAGAAACACAGAAAAAGAAAGAAAACCATCACCTTCCACTCACTTTCCCCTTTTTGGAGACTCAACTTCATTACCTCATTCCTGACATGTAGATACACTTGCTTTGGGGTGTTCTCCTTCAGAGCTGCAGAGGAATCTCTGCTCCTTTGTCTGGAGCACCTCCTCCCCCTCCTTCACTGACCTGGCTGTCTGCAGGGATGTTTTTCACATTTTTCCTCACTTCTCACACTCAGACAAACATTTTTTACCCTTTCTCTGTATTTTCCCCAGGATACCACCCACTTGGCTTCAGGGCTGAGCCGTGCCTGCAGTGGGTGGGTTGGAGACAGCTGGCACTGGCTGTGTCCAGTATGGGGCAGTCCCGGCTGCTCCTCACAGAGGTCATCCTGCAGTCCTCACCCACAACCAATACTTGTCTATATAATCCTGGAAAATAGCCAAAAAAAAAAAAAAAAAGGACCGGGGCAGTAAAAAATATTGGGTTGAAAAATATGAGTATTTTGCAAAATAAAAGTGCACACTCTTGTTTCCTTGTATAAAGCCAGGCTGAGTAATAGGACAGGGAACAGAGACTCTTTCTGTGTAGTTGTACAGATTTTTTCTTATATTGTTCTGATTTACAATCAAGATTAAATGCAAAAAGTGAAATATTTATCTATTTAAAATCAAGTTGAAATACTTAGCCAGAAAGGTTAAAACAAGTTCATGGAACAATCACACAAACAATTTAAGGCCATGACTTATTTAGCCGGTTCAGAGTCATAATAAGCAAAACCTCTAATATCAGTGCCCACAGATATTAGATAATAAGTTCAATAGGTTGAAATGGGTATTTGTAGAGCAGCAAGCATTAGTCTAATGATTGAATTAATCTTAATGCAGGGAAATTCTTGCATGCCAAATTTGTTTACCACATAACATACCAGTGAAGATAAAACTGGTGGGTCTTCTTTTCCCTTATGAATTAAGCATTATTTGGGAAGAGTTGAAAGGGCATTATGTGGCAAAGTTCTGTAAGAGACACATGGAAAGGTTTGAGCAAACAAGAGATGGCAATAGATAAGGTACTTGGTCTGTATTATGCTTTGAATGGCTGAATATAAATTATTGGATTAGTACAGTTTCTCAAAGATACTACTTTCAGAAGGTAAAACAGATCTAGAAATAACCAAGGGCTTCATAATTAGCTGATCATTCTGGTACTTCCTAAAACCACTTTTGTTGTCTAAACAGGAAAATCTATATATGTCTGTGCACCCAGGATGAAAGTTTAAATCTCTGTGCTAGTTAATTTTTTATTTCTGATCATCAAACAAATGTGCTTACAGTGATAATGAAGGACAACTTTTCTCAAATGCCTTG
This sequence comes from Grallaria varia, assembly GCA_013396735.1. Taxonomy (NCBI): domain Eukaryota; kingdom Metazoa; phylum Chordata; class Aves; order Passeriformes; family Formicariidae; genus Grallaria; species Grallaria varia. Next base: position 102,243 of record VWZG01009514.1, read on the forward strand.
TCTGAAAAGCACCTTGAACAAAAAAACCTCTAACACTGAAAATCCCTGGAGTTTTTTCTCCTTTAAAAATGTTCCATTTCTTTTATGGGGCACAACTGACTGTTACAGTATAAAGTATTATTTTCAAGTTGCTTGCATTTTGACCCTTTGATACTCAGATTAAAGGCCTAGTTTAACAAATCTTTCAGAAGGCAGATTATCAACAAAGCTGATCCTCAGCTACAAAAAGAAGTTTAAGACTATTTCCAATTATTTATTTTAGGTTTTTTGTTTGATTTCTAACTAGTCGTCTCTCAGCTGTTTTAAACCAAGAGTATCATCTGGAGATGCACACTTAGCTACATTGATCAATCTTTTTTGACTGTGACTGGTTAATTTAAATGATGAAAGCCGTGGAATAAACTCAATCATAAAAAAAACCCCAAAAAAACATGTTAATGACTTAGGTAGACACTATACCCAAGTTTAAAGTCACATGTTCCAGTGAAAAAGAGATTTGAATTTTTTCGTGTCGTAAGATAATTTAAATGATGCAGTTATTTAATCTGGCTATGATGCAATATACACCAAACTTGCTTGTAAAAAAACTCACAACAACACTATTTTGGCATCTTTTTACTAAGACTAAATATCCTCTTCTATGTCTGACATGTTAAAGAGATTCATTGTCATATCCCATACTTTAATTTCAGATGCACTGAACATAATGCATAGGAATTATACACATTTGAGGAAGCAATACTATATATGATATATATAAAAAAAAAGGAATAATCCACCAAAAACCTGTTCTTATTCTACTGTTATTGTTAGTAGAAATGTGCAATATGCAAATATTTTTTTTTCCAATACATTTTGGAGGTCGGTGTTATCTGCTCTTAAGCACTACATCTGGCACCATGATCATTTAACACCATTGGCCAGTCTAGACATACTACCATTTTCACAGCCTCGACCTAATTATGCAGATGGAGAACCAGGGTAGAAAAATACAACCCTGCTGTCAATGTCCTGCCAGATTTATGAGATGTCATAGACCTTGTAGCAGAAAACAACACTCAGTAGGCCGGCATCTTGTAAGAGGCAAACTTTTGAAAAGACCAAAAGGAAGTAGATTGAATTAAGCAACCTGGCACTCATCTTTCCCTCCAACTAAACACTATCTCAGTTTGGGTTGTTTTCCATTTTGTTCTGGAATTTCAGTCTTCTAAGGACAGGCATTCTTCCCTTCAAGTTTGCTCAGCTGACAGAATGATTCATGGACATTTTTGAGTCATAAATAAAAGAGCTTTCTAACTTTTGAGCAGCACAGAGCTGTTCCAAAATGTTTCAATGTACATGGAAGAGTTACCTATACTGATGTCAGTTCCACAGCACTCCATTTTTTTACTCACAATGCCTATGCATTTACCTGACAACTCCCAAGCCATTCCTTTCTGCGTTTCTCCAATAAAAGCAGCCTAATTTCTCTCTTTCTTTGCCTCATGCAACAAAGTAGGTAACATCAATAGTCAGTTCTGGACCTGTCACGTGAAAAAATGCACTCTATCTTATCACCAATCCAAAAATATTGATTTCTAAATGAAGACATGAGATATGGACACACATCAACATACAGTGCTACCAGGATTTATTCTTTCAGTGTTAGTAAGTAAAGAAATAAATCAATCAATAAATTAACTAATTAATACCCACAGCAGTTAAATTAATTGAGACAGAAGAGTAAAATACACTTTTTGTCAAACAAGCAAGCAAGAGAGAAATACACACTTATAAAAGGCCATGGACAATGCTCATCCAAAAATGAAAGACTGCAGACCACGAGTCTCTTTTGTACTAAGGTATCTTCCAAATGGTCAAAATGTTCATTCTTAACTGGTTTAACTTTTATTGTGCTTTTGTAAAGATGAGTTTTTCTGTATTAATGAGTGTTCTTGGGATGGATCATCCTTCAGTCTAATAGTTAATAAAGCATGCAAAACAACTTACTGTTTGGCTGTTCTAGGATTCTTCACTACTTTTTGTTTAACAAGACTTCTTTCAAAGCGTAATTTATTATTTTTTTTATAATAATGTTGTCATTGTTTGCAAAATAGCACAGATAAACTCCTAAGCGTTCCTCAAGTTGTCTTTGCTGAGCCTATTCCCTGTTTTGATGTGACCTGTTCCACTGTTTATACAAAGTAGCTCAAAAATGTTGTCTGATTTTCAGGGTAGAAAGTATTACCTTTTTTTTTTTTTTTAACTTGAAACTATTTTGTTTTATTGGGAGGCAGGACATATTATAGGCTGGAGACTTAAACACGTGTAGTGTATAATTGGGGTTGAAGAATCATAGAATCATAAAATCACATAACAGAATGTTCTGAGTTTGAATGGACCCACAATGACCATACAAGTCCAGCTCCCGGCCCTGCACAAGACCACCCCAAGTATCACACCACGTGCCTGAAAGCATTGTCCAAATGCTTCTTGAACTCTGGCAGGCTTGGTGCTGTGAGCACTTTCCTGGGGAGACTGTTCCAGCTTCATGCTATTTCCTCTGGTCATCAGAGAGAATAGACCAGTACCTGTCCCTCTTCTTCCACTTACAAGGAAGTTGTAGACTTCAAAGAGGTCTTTCCTCAGCCTCCTCTTCTTCAGGCTGAACAAACCAAGTGACCTCGGCCATTCCCCATATGGATTTCCCTCAAGGCCCTTCACCATGATCATGGCCTTAAAGAGACTATTGTAGTTAAGTTTCTCAAAGATGAACTGAACAGGCATCCTATGCCTAACACAGCAGTCCATATATTCAGAAACAGAGCATGTGAGCACAGGCTCCTAGCTACAGTTTCTTGGGAATGTGACCTTAAGAGTCTGATTAGATTTCAGAGAGTATCAACCAAACACAGACACTGATACATCAGCTTATTTTAACAATGTCCATTTTTTTGATCAGTCATACTGTCTCTTTAAATGTTGAGGGGAAGTTCGGTAGACAAAAGTCAGTAGCATTAATAAACATCTAGATTATCTGAACATCTCTTTACCCTAGATGAACGTGTTGTATCCATGCATGTCTGTATGCATAGATATGCATATATTTATCTGTTACAGCTGTCACAGTGACCTATATTCATCTATAACATATGTTAGATATCTTCAGTCTTCTACAAAATGTATAATTAATATGTCTCCAAACAGTATAGCTGCTCATGCAATAGGGATTCATATTATTAAGTGCCTATTTACAATTGGAAATACATGACTTCCATTCATGGCACAAAGCAACTACCTTATATTATTCCTTTCATTTCTCATGCAAAGAAATATCCAACTGTGAAGCTATCATTCAAATAACTAATCCACTGTGGTGTGGGTGATTACTTTTGAGTCATTTAGTTCCTTTTCTGAATGATCTAAGGATCTGCACTTAAATCAACTGAAAAAGGCAGCAGTGTAGGGAAATTTTTGATTACAACTTTAACTTCACAAGCTATCCTACAAATGACTTTAAAATTGCTGGTAACACTACAGTACTACTAACCACCTACACATTTTTATTGAAAGACTGTAGCTACAATCCATTAGTTAATGACTATGCTGTACTTGCCAGATCACATTCACACTCACGAGGACTCTAAGTGCCTGGGTTTCAAGGGCCTTTCATTAACGCTGACAATTGAAACCAGCCTCTTTTGTTACATTTTTACAAAACCAATCTGTTTAAACAAAGAAGACGACCCCAAAACATCCAGATTGTATTGGCTTCTCCACCAAAAATAAAATCTATTTTGTATGCCTTTGCTGTGTAACAGTGTCTTTGGCAATATTGAAATATCTGCTTGCATATTTTAAGTACACTTTAAATTGCAACAACTTACTGCACTCTGACTAATAAATTGCTTTTTCTTAAAATCAGTAATTGACCAATGTTCTTTAACCATTTGTTAATATTCAAGAAAAGCTAAACCTCAAACCTCATCAATTATTCCATAACATTGTCATGTCAGTTATATATATATTTTATGTAAGCAAAAACGATGGACACACAAAGTGATAAACATGCACGCGATCAGGCTCTTGGATTATAAAATATGCAATTATAAAGTTGAAAAGGTTTTTATTTTTTCTTAGCTCTTTTAGATGGATGAATCATTTATAACTGATGCTTTGACTTGATATAAGAGTATGTCTTCAATAGTTATCTCTGTGACACTATTTAATAAGGGAAGCTATGCAATAAAATAGTTCAGTACAGTAAGGATAAAGTAAACAAAAGAAGTTATTCAATCTTTCTCAATGAACTTAAACTCTTTCTTTAGATCTTGAAGGCAACACAGATCTAATCTAAAAGAGTAATTGTGCACATCACCAAGTGAGCAAAAAGAATCCTTCTCCTAAATGGTAGGCACATAGAATTTAATTTCAAGTCTTGTATTGAAAATGATATTTTTGAGTGGTTTTCAAGTGAAGAACTTTAAAATAACCATAAATATGCTGGGAATATTTGAGCATGCAGTATTTTGATGGCAGTTCAGCAATGCATATTTCTTTCAAATAATAGTTGAATTGTCCCACAGAGAAAAAAAAAAAAACAACTCGCAGGAGTGTACTTCTGACATGAATCACCTAGTCACCTTCACTTGACACATTTGTGAAGCCCTTTTGAAGCACAGGGATGGGACTCCTTTTGAATGGAACTAAACGAGAATTATTCCTAAGTAATTAAGGGCATGCCATCCATGGGACGACAGAAGTCCAGAGCAACTGCCATAGGAGGGGACACAGCAAACTGTGATCTTAACACCAGCTGCTTCACATCTAGACATGTTCCTATTGGGCTGTGTCATACTTCATCGTGTAGCTATAAACGTACTGATTAAGCTATAAAAATAATATATAGGTATACACAAGAAAATATTTTTCTACTTTCTCCCAAAGGTGACCAGATGCTCCTAAATAAACTTTTTTTTTTTTTTGTGCTGATGTAACATGGGTTTTATATTGAAAAGCTTTTTGCCAAAACTACAAAATTTTCAGGCCTTCCTGAAGAAGTAAAGATTTATTTACATCTTTATCCATTTGTTTGTTTGCAGATGGGAAAAAAGGGAAATATTTGGAATGTCTTGGAAAAGATTTTGTATGTATTTCCCTTTCCTTGTCAAAGATAAATATGCCCTAAGTTGGGTTCCTTATGATGCTACTGCATCTGGATGGATTCTCTCTAGAAGGCATGCATCCACCTTGTAACTAAAGAATAAATAAATTTAACATGCTACATTCTATTATTATTTTCATTCTCCCTACTTATCTGTCTTCTTTTAACATGTATTTACCTGGATCAGTGTGAAAGGGCATAAAGCTTTAGACTAAGAAAAGATTCAGTTCTTACTCTTATTTCTAGAAGGTTTACTTGCATATGTTTTAGACTGTAAATATAATTCCTTATTTGTTTCCAATCTACTTAATTCATCTTTCCTCCCCCTTCTCCTCCTGATGAACACAAACAGATGAAGTGAATTCATGAAAACATGAAGCATTCCTTAGGGAGGCAAATATTTAAATGGAAAGAGAATATTCATTACCTATATAAAATAATTTTCAAACCTTATTCATGGAACCTCCCTTCTTATGCATAGATTTCTCCCTAGGGGGGGAAAAATAGCAAACATAAAATCTGAGAAAAACAAAAAGATAAAGTCGTAAAACAAATACAATAAACAAAATGAACACCTAGTCTCTGGACAAGACTGGGTCAAACCTGAAGACACTGATGTATAAGGGCATTTCTTAAGATAACACACCTTTTCTACCAAAGGACTAGATTTCCATCCTGGAAAGCAAAAGGTAATCAAGCTATTTGCTTTAAGGAAGGAACTCGTGGATTCCTTGAACACCACATAAGGACATTCTTAAAGAGAAAATCAAAATGCAATATCTTCACTTCAAGACGTTAATTTTCAAAATGGCATGAGACTTACACTACTTAGCAGAAATATTTAGTGATTATTTGGAGGAAGAAAAACTGATCTGAGAACAAAAACATTATTAGAACTGAGCTTTAAAAAGATAGGATGTTTTAACTTCAGTTCCACCAAAAA